>CM029548.1:27848356-28198223 GCA_017141385.1 Sogatella furcifera
GAGAAAGATAGTGTGAGATTAGCACTTGTGCGCGGTTGGCCAGTGACCACCCACTAATAGCGTTGGGCTTTATCGCGTGGTCTGCGCGCGATCACAATAGAAGAGCATCCAACCATACTCGGGTACTGTACTCGCAGCTTATTTGCTCCTCCACGATCAGAAACCGATGATTTAGATTCCATTCTGGATGCCATTGAAGAAGCGAGATCCGATCAACTGATTGCCGCGCCGAACCTTGCCGGAAGTAACTCCATCCAACGAACGCTCTCCGGTCGCCGGCTTCTTTTGATCGGCAACCGAATTTCGGACCTTGGAAACGAATTGACCCGATCCAAGTGTGTGATAAGCTTTACAGAATCAAATGAAACTCGAGAGCACCTCTTGAGAGCCTCAATTTTCTTTCCAGATCGAATTCATTCTACCGATTTGACCAATGACCAATTTTGGTTATGTTTTTGTCAAATATTTGGCGTAGTGATGATCATACTTGAAGTTCAGTGCCTGTCTATAGAAGATAGTTTCATGTGTGAAGTATTGGTGCAAGACAATAATACACCCAAAATTGGAAGAATCAGTGAGCTCCATATTATCATTTCATTATTATCGACAATTGAATAAAATGAAAAGAAAATACTCTCAATTAGGCGAACTAGAGGAAGATAGTCTCTTCCTCTACTAATGTAATCTTCTACCACTCATTCTCGATAGATTCTGATCTGATCAAATGTGATTCAGGTCAGAAGGTATCCTCATTTACCTTTAAGTGAGGAACGTGAGGTTACGTACGACGAACCAACATAATTGATTTTAGACTCTACTATCGAGATAGAAGGTTCATCACCTGTACAAAAAACTATGAAAATATTTGTGAAAATTTATGAAAAGATCTGTGGAAAACTAAATTGAATGAGGAAAAGTTCAATAAGTTTCATAAAAATCAATGTATTCATGATTCAAATGCACCATATCATTTAATAGAATGGTAATATTTTGTGACTTCTGATTTGAATTTTGTGAAATAATATTCAGTACATACTCGATACTTGAATTCACGGATACTAATTCTCTTGATCGTAGCCTTTGGTTAAAAGTATCTCCATAGTGCAAAGACATGAATCGAATACTTGAAAGGCTCCAAGAGAGGCAGAATTCATGAATCAGATAGGAATATTGAAGCCACACTAGTCTTCTACTTGGTTCAAAGATATTCTTTGAACATATTCTTTTCCTAATGAAGTGAAAGTAATAACACCCTAATGCTTACCTCTAATTGAGCCTAGAAGGATAATTGAGTATATTGGGTGTCTAACCGACTATGAGTGAGAAATTGATGAAATAAAGATAAAGGAAAAATAAATGGGCTCATAAATGAGTGTACAGGACGTGAGATAAGTAACATTAGTGGCTAGACAAGTGCCGACTACCAAGGTGAAGGAGGTCGGAAAGACGCCTCTTTTATGTGCTTATGTGTTTTTGCTCATCAAGCTAATTATATTACTTTACGACCTGTTCATAGAGTAAAAATACGTACTCAGTGTTGAAAGGCTGTTGCTGGAAAAAGCAACTAAGTTTCCAAGGTACTGCGTTACTTCACACGTACAACTTATAGTATTACAGTAATACATGTAGCTGGATTCTGTGTAGCCTATATTGTAATAACAACTCTATCGGCCAATTGTTTTTATCCTATGACATTCAGAGCCGAAGAATGTTGTCAAAGCAACTAATGAAAGACAATTCACAAATTGAACATCAATCTAATGATGTTGGCGGAGATTGAATTCAATTGCATTTTCGTCCAACTCACGATTAATTAGTCAAGTAGGAAAAATATACCAACCCCAATACTAAAAGATATTTAGGTGGTTCGAAACCCACCTAAAGCAGTAGGTCCATTCATATCTCATCATCATCCTTCCCATTACCCACGCACAGGCCCAAGAGCCCATGTGGGCATCACCCTCAAAAAAAAGAAAAGAAAAGATATACAGTATATACAGAATACCAAAGATACATACAGTAGACTACAAAGCGTTGTAGGTGTGATTTACTTGGGCTAGAGATAGAAATGCATTTTTAAAATAAGCGGCAGAATCAATTATCATTCATGATGGTTATGGCTAGTGAGTGTTTTTATTGTAGCTCAAATTTTTTAAGTTTTTTTTATATTTTATAAGAAATTGTGTGAAAAATTTGGTGAATTGATTCATTTGGAATATCCTATTTCTCTAAATTCGAAATTTTCATAAAAGAAATTCTTGATTGAAGTGCTGCGAAAAAATATAACCTAGTTTCAAACTTATCAGTAAAAATTTGGTATAAAGACGTTTTGGACAATAGTCTGTGTTTTCAACCAATAAGTTTACTTGTTTCATTGGAATGAATAAATGAATATTTATCGTAGTATGAGAGAAATTAAATATTAGTCTCTATAACAGAGACTATAATTAGTCTGTATATAATAATAATAATAATAATATATAATACTGATAGGCTCTGTAGTCACCTTATGTTAAAAAGCATATTATATACGATAAGTAACTATCTTTCCCTTCCGGACAGTTTCAAGCTCTCTAATAGAATTCCTCTTGATCTCGAACGGTTTCGATAGATGAATAACCAAAACAAGCGAATATCAGTCTGTGGCTCACCGCAGTAAAAACCGTAAAGTCATGGTTCAGTAATTTGAACAAATAGTGTCTACGAGTGGAACAGTGTTTCAGTTCAATTTAGAAAGAAGCCATGAGGTGCAATAGGAGAAAAAGAGGAACTGTGCGTCTTTTAAAAGACTGTGTTTGTTCGAATTTTCAAGTGAATACAATTGTGAAAGAGGTTGTTCCAGGCAATATTATAAATCAGAAGTTGGACTGGATTAATAACTTAATTTGTATTTTTAAATACTAACTGCTGTAATACTATTTTTAAATACTAATTGAAATAATAACTGCATTAATAATATAGTGAAATCCATAATGACAGAAAACATACATCATGTATCCATATCTTCATAATTTACTTCTATATTGTACAACTTATCCTTTTTCTTAATCCTATAAATTTCCTATTTCCAGAGATAGATTTCCCTGTGTATATCGCAAATGTGTAACCTAGTCTGTGCATCTGCATATTAGCTTCAATTGGAATAGCTGTTTTATTCCTATCGCTGGTAATATTACGAATTTTATTAGCCATCTCGAACACTTCACCAAACCATCGTTAAACCGACTATAATGCTATCAAGGAAGTAATAGGGAGGAATTCAATGCATGAAATATCAGAAAGAGTGGGAATAAATGAAAAGTTTTTGAGCAATAGCTTCGAATCAAATGATGTAGCACTCATGTAAACAAGAATATAGTAGAGGTTTTTGTTCCTGATTCTGAGATTTTTCATTCATAGGTTGTTTAATTGAATTCTGTGAATTGCAGGTGTTGGTGTAAGAGTGAAGTGAAAATAGTGGCGGGGGTGGGAGAGTTGAAATGTTATAAGGGGTTGAGAAAAGAAAGAATATGAAAAGAGATGCTGAGTACAGATAATTATATACAATTAGTACGCAGGAAAATCAATATTCGAGAATTATTGATTTATATTCTGGAATTATTGATTTACAGTAAACATATGAGTAACGGACGCGTTTTGAACAATGATGTTCATCCTGGTCGCTTTATCTAAACTCAATTCAGCTCTATTCAATACACTCCATAATATGACAATTTCTATTCATATAATATTAGATTCAGATGCATGAATAACAACAATTACAAGAGAATTTGTCATAAAATACACACTTGCTCCTGAATACTAATACTCTAGTAACTTAACATAGCTCTGTAATTTTTACACTTTACCATACAATTTTCACAACATACATGTTAGGTTTTGAGTTTCGAGCAGTTGACAAGCACAAATTGGGTAAATTTAAGAATTTCATAGTATCTTACTATAAAACTCTCTTTAAACATTCTTGTATTATTATGGTGTTCTGTGATGGTGATAAAGCATAAAGTGAGTTATAATCTCAATACTTTTGCAATAATCACGTTTCGTTAATGCGTTTTGTGCTAGTCATGTACAATTTCCATGTGCAATAATCCATGACGTATTTTATTTAAATAGGGTAAATTTACCGCTATTATTGTACGAATGATTTTTCAAATAAATGAATAAATTTCAATACTTTCTACAATATTTTTTATATTTCAATCACATTTTATTGTAATCTCGTAGAGAAATAAATATTTACGTTTTGTTTGTGCAGATGATAAGCGGTGGCGGAGGGGTGGGGAGTGTTGGGAGTGCAGGGAGCGGAGGAAGTGGGGGCGAGATGTGGCCGCTGGAGAGGCCGGACGGCATGCCGGCGATTCAGGCGCTGGAGGTGATGTGCGGCAAGGACCACATGGACGTGCACCTGTCGTTCACGCAGCCGTTCGAGGGCATCGTGTCGTCCAAGGGCCAGTACGGCGACCCTCGCTGTGTCTACGTGCCGCCCTCCACCGGCAAGACCTTTTTCTCGTTTCGCATCGCCTATGCGCGCTGCGGCACCAAGCCCGACCTGCACGGCCAGTTCTACGAGAACACGGTGGTCGTGCAGTACGACAAGGACCTGCTCGAGGTGTGGGACGAGGCCAAGCGGCTGCGCTGCGAGTGGTACAACGACTACGAGAAGACCGCCTCCAAGCCACCCATGGTCATCGCCGATCTCGACGTCATTCAGCTCGATTTCAGAGGTCGGTTTGCTTTAAAAATACAAGTGATATTGTGATATTGCTTAATAACAGCAATCAGAATCAGTGCACATACAGAAATTGTTTACTCACAGTGTGGCCATTGGTGTGAAATTATATTTCCTCACTTCAAACGCCATACAAACTGCCAAATTTATGAATTTTGGAGTAAGATTACAAGCCAACTCAAACTTATTCACTTACTTTCATTTCAACGGTTCGGTCAACACTTCCAAAAAAATAGCTGCCGCAATGGCATTGTCAGAGCCTAAAAATTGAAGTTCCATCTGTTGTTCATCATCACTCATTCGTCCTTTGCTTAAAATACTTGGAAACCAAGTCGCAATTGTAAAGAAAGAATAAAGAAAGATGGATTCATAGATGTTCCATCCATGGGTGCAAAAGATGCACCCATCTTCATGACTCATGAGTGCAGGGATGGTCAAGCTCAAACTTTCACTTATTTCTCATTTTTTCAATAGAAACATTAAAATGGTTTTAAACATTAAAAACATAACTTCTCTTATATACCTATTCTCCCCATTCTTTATTTTTATTTGCTTTCATAGCTGAATTGATGGAACATAAGTAAAGGCAAAGAAGCTAATATCTCTATTTATTGTGTTTTATCTCAATGTATATCATTCTATTGAATTTTGACAAAAGTATAGTGGAATTGAACGATCTAACAAATCAACAATGAGAGTAGGACACACTGTGAAAATACAGTATCTGTTAATACAAATAAGCATTTCAATAAAGTAGGAAATAATAAATTACGATAGTAAAGAATAGCTACATTGGAATTTATTAAATCTACTGTTATAGATACTATTTTTTCTCTTCTTTTTTTCATTTAGAATAGTTTGATGACATTTCACACATCACTAGAGCTTAGCTCTGCTTTATGATTTTACGTGGAAAATTTAATAATTGCTTAGTGCTTACTTATTACTATGGAGTCGGGATCTACCTCTGAAAGTTAGAATATTTCCAGCTATTCTCGAGTTATCATTGAGGAAAATCGAAAATCATCACAGTGGTTTCTAACTGCCATTACAAGTTGGAGATTGTCAATCACCTGAATATATTGTCCATAACTTACTGGATTATCTATTATTATCACAGCAGATATTGTTTTTGAGTTTGAATTAAAAGCGAAGCACACATAATAAATAACATGAATCGTAAAAATTAGTTGAAGTGAAACACATAAATTGTTGAAAATGAGCTATCAAACTATACTTGAGTGATTGCAACTGTCATTATAATTTTGTCGTTTTTACAGGTGACAATGTCGACTGTTGGATGGAGATACAACATGGAAAGGGACCTTGGGCTCCTCCAGTTAGCGGCATAGTTCCTCTCGGATCAACACTAACACTGGTGGTGGCCATCAACGATTACAGAGGTCTGTACAGCTAGCACTCAAATCTTAAGAAGTAGTACTTTCAATTATCAATGACAGAATATTTGAAAGTTGGAATGTGAAAGGGAATGATTGGCGCATCCGAGTTATGAGGTTTATTTTCATAACTTTCTATTCAGTGAATATCTCAAAAAAGGCGGTCTCTTGGTTTGTTTCTACTAAATCAGAGGTGAGGGATAATAATAGACTATTTCCCTCTGGGGGAAAAATAAGTAAATCGAATAAAACTTAATGAGCTTAGGTGATTAATAATGAGCTTATAACAAGGCACCCCTTCAATATACAGTAGATTCAATATCTCCAGACAAATCTATTTCAATATGTGATGCTATTTCTGTATTAAATTCTTGTCCTCTAGAATCAAATTGAAATCTCTCAAATTAGAATCTGGAAGTTTTCCTTAGTAAAACTCCTGCAGTAAAACTCTTCTTCTCCCGAGACTTTAATGACTTTGCGTCATGAAATCTATTGGAGGTATTTCATTTAATGAGAGGTTCCTGAAAAGTGATGGAAATCCGAATGAGAACTTAAATGGAGAACCCCGAGGGAGAAAAATATTTAGAACTCATAGGGAATATTTTTTCAAATGTTGAAATTATGTTCTCTACATCTAATGTGTGAAAATGACATGGAATTTGTACTAAAGCAGGTTTGATTCGGGTGCAAGTCCCATTGATTATTAGCAAACTTTGCATAGCTGTTGCCAAAAGTTGGGCGGTTTTCTAAAGCTGCTGTAGCCTACTAACAGTTGATGTAAAGCATCTATTGTCTCTCTTGATTTCAAAAGCATCTTCTAGGATCTAGGCATTTCGCTAAATAACAATCAACAACTCTAATTGACAAAATCAGCTGTTGGAGCGCACAAGGAGCGCCCGAAAACGCCCAACTTTTTGGCGTCGGCTATAGCACTGTAATTTATTTGGTTTGCTTTTCAAATATTTTCAATAATTATTGATGAACTGTATGAAATGAGCACACGTTACAAAGTCATGAAAGTACATTATTGATTAATTTCAGGGGAGTTCGACATGCGAGTAAAGTCGTGCGCGGCATCGGACGGCGGCGGCCACATAATTCAGCTTTCGGACGAGAACGGCTGCGTGCTGCGGCCCAAAATGATCAGCCGCTTCCTGAAGGCGCGCATCAACGACGAACGCGCCTCCGTCATCACCTACGCCTTCTTTCACGCCTTCAAGTTCCCCGACGCGCTCAGCGTGCACATCAAGTGCAAGGTACTAATTGCTATCCTGCTGCGATTAAGTTTCTTGCCATCTGGATTTTTAAAACACACAAAAGACATAAATAAGTACTAGAAATTTCAAGAACAATGATAAATAAAACGAAAACACACACGCTCAACGGTTATGTGTGCTGATTGACAAGCCATGAAACCATCATGTGAATTAAGTGATGAAGAAACTATCAAAAGGGCTGTTTTTCTTAGAAGGTTGAGCACGTCCTGATATCCTTCTGAAGGTGTACTGTACTCATGTTCAGAGCCAAGTTTGTTATGGTGTACTAATCTGATGGAATTATCGAGAGACCATCAAAGCTTCAAAAAATATACTCATGCTCTCATACAATGCAATGTATCGTGAGAGATGCAGGACTTTTTAGCCGGAACGCACCGGATACCGGCACGTTCCGATACCTATATGCAAGACACATGCTTTTTCACATATTCTAGTTTTAAGAGTTTTTGGTCCTCATTTCTAGAAGAAAACCCCCTGGAGAGCTGTGACCCTTATTTGTGATATTCAAAGATCGTCAAATTTTTAAAATTTCAAAACTCTAAGTATGGGTTCTAATGAAGAAGGTGCTGAATGTAGCCTAACTAGCCTTAAAAGCCCCTGCTATGTGCTTTTTTCATTGTGATTGGTCCTAAAATTGAAATTCTTGATGTAAATCCTATTGCTCTAAATTCAAAACTTGTATTATATACGGTGTTTCTCCTCGACTATAAATTCTTGTAAAAGTGCTGCGAAAAAAGATAACCTAGTTTCAAACTTAATAAATAGATTGAATAATAAGTGAATAAATAAATTGAATAAATTGAAATTGAGAAATTGAAATTTAATTGAATTGAAACTTATTATTTATCAAAATCTGGTATAAAGACGTTTTGGACGTTAGTCTGTGTTTTTAGCCAATAAGTTTATTATTTTCTGTAAATGTATAAATAAATAAATGAATAAATAAATAAATAGATAAATAAATAAATAAATAAGTAAATTAATAAATAAATAAATAAATATAGCGACCACCATATTTATGATGAAATCGGAATAGCCTAAGAGTAGATCGATATGAATATATTATAAGCAACCCCTAACACAAACTCTACCCTTTTATGGCTGCGGAATTATATGATTATCTTCCTGTTTCTATTATAACTTCAATCAATAAGTCTTTAGAAATGAAATTTTAATAAACGAAACACTATACAGCATAATAGGCTAACTGATTATTTCTCTATCGATCGGGAAATTCATATATGGATAGGATTAGAACTAATATATGTATTATTGGTGTAAAATTCACTATGTAGTATAGGCCTACTGATGGCATTATGAATTTATGATTACTTATGTTGTTTTTATACATTGCATGGTGTACCAATGAAGTTGTCAATAATGTGTGCATTGCATTCTGTGACAATAAAGAAAATCCATTCTTTTATTCAAGGTGGAGATCTGCCGACACGGATGTCTGGACCATTGTCAGTTGGGAGGCGGCGGCGGAGGTGCAGAGCTTCCGCTGGAACACTACGGACCTCTCGAACGTAAAGACCCCGCTGCGCCGGTCACCCAACACGCCAGCGCAAACGCCAACGACAAGCACTCAGCGCAAACGTTCGGCGATCTCATCTACGATGAAATGCTTAATCTAGACGACAACGAGCCGCCCAACGACGCTGAGCGCTTCTCGTCGATCGGTGGCCAACAGCCGCAAGCCCAGCACCAGAAGCGACACCCACAGACACCGGCGCCGCCTGAAGACAACAAGCCCAGGCCCTTCCAGGTATGAAAGTGATTAATACATATGAAAAAGTGCACTCGTATATACTAGATTATTTCGAAAAGGAACCTAAAATAACCTTAAATGAATAAGATCTCACGATGATTTATAGAGGACAGTAGCAGCCGGACATATTTAAATATGTCTCATGAGATCAATGTAATTTTGATTAATCTTTTGAAACACATAGGTAGAGCTGTTGTTCATGGGAACAAGTATAGAGATTATATAGAGGATCACAAAATAAAAAGACTATGCAAACAAGTTATATGTTGAAAATGGGTACAGGATCAAAAGTTCTTCCAACTAAGGGTATCTATTTCATAGGCAAGCTTTCAATCCTTGGAATTTTTTGGGAAGGATGAGGGAAGTGTGTGTGTGTGATATAGGACGTAAAGGTTCACTGTTCAGAAAACACTCACCCTATAACAGGAAATGCAAGCCAATAAAAAAATTCTCTGCCAACTTATTCGAGTTCTTGAAGGTGGAAAAAGGTGTTTATTTTGATTCATGAATTAATATCTTGTTTTACTCTATTTGTTATCTTGGCACAGTTAATATATTGTTCAGGAATTTCATTCATAATTTTAATGCTTGAATATATGAGTTGTCTTCTAATAGTATCAATGTAAGAATGCGAGTACAAGGTGGTGCAAAAAATTGGAACTTTTGGATGTGATATTGGCAGAGTTACGAGGGTTGGAGAAACGTGATTAGCGTAGCAAGTTGTACAGTAGCATTGGAGATTTAGTATCCATTTAGCAGTGGAACCTTCCAGAACGTGTAGCAGCTGTGCGATAATGAGAATAAAACTAAATTTAAGTATTAGGTATTAAGAAAAAAGAATTAGGCTTATAAGGTAGATAGATAGATAGATAAGGTACATATTTGAGGTGGGTCTCAGATTGTATTGAATCTCAGATTGGAAGCTTATTCCAGTGATTAAAGCTTGAAACTTTCATATTCAATTGATATTAATACTTTGAACATTGAACTACATTTATATTAAAAAAAGTAAAAACAGCATCCTCTGGAGAATTACCAATGACTTATAGTGAGTGAATCCACGAATAACGGCGCTGTGTGTTTCAAAAGATTGGTCAAAATTACACGTTTGTTATGGGATATGAAATAAGATCTAAAGCCCACACCCTGCACTATTATAAACTAATTTATAACTTCGTTTAGAGTCACTATTTTCTAATACATATTTAATGATTACTCATTAACTTATGCGAGCATGACGTCGCGCTGAGATCATTCTACAGGTTTAAGAAAGTGAATCTATTAACTCTATTTAGATGTGATAATAAACTCGTTTCGTTTGGAATTTCCATACTGAAGAATAGAATAAAATTTACAAAAAAAAGTAACTAGTAATAATAATAGAGTATTATTGTGATAAAGAAGAAAGGAGAGATGAATATAAGGAAAGTGTGCAAGAACAAATAACTAATTTAATAATTGAATACCTACTTGAACTAATAAATAATTCAATAGTTGATCAAACTCACTTCAGGGATACCTGATGTAGAATAAATACCGCCACATATATTTATAATAAATAACATATTTATCTATCAGATGCATATTCATGATCAAAATATTGAATTATTTATCAGTTTAAATATGTATTAAAAGATGTTTTATTGAAATTCTCATCCAATTAAATTGAGATAAAATAATAGATTAACGTGAATCTATTCTGCTTTTAGGAGATGCCATTGAGAAACCAGAACGCTCCGGTGCGAGAGGCATCGGACCGGTTCCCATACGGGCCACGCAACCTTGTGCACCCGGAAGGCGGTGGCAGTACGGAGCAGGTGCCTCCCGTGGCGCAGCGCCGGCGCCGCTCGGTGGTGGTGTCCGACCGCAAGGTGCGCAGTGCTGATGTGGGCGTCAGCGGCCTCTACGAGGTCATATCCGAGGCCGACCTCGCCTTCACGCCCGACTCCCGCGCTGAGGCCGTCACCGTCTTCCAGGGCCGCATCCGGGAGGAGGTATGTTACAACTAAAACATTAGGGAAAACAAATTGTTTGAAGTATACAAGTGGACAATCTAGAAGATTTCGAGATCCAGACGAGTTGAAGGCCAACATTTTTATTGAATATATTAGCCTAAGTGATTTTCCAATGGAAGATGGATACTACAAATTAATTTGAACTGCTGTACTAATTTTATTTTTTTTTTATAATTTTAAAACAACAATAATTATACATGTTCTGATCCAGTGTCTGGTGAGATGTAATAATATTTATTCATAATGAAGACACAAATACAAGTACCGGTATGTATGTTGTCAACTATCTCAAAATTTATTTGAACCAAGTACAAACATGTTTTAACACTGAATATGACACCATACGTGTTGATTTATTAATGTAATTTTCCCATAGGTGTTGAAACATTTGTTTGTACTTTTCCAGATAAATTTTGTGATATCGACTACATTTTTGTCCAGTTCCATTTTAATAAATGGCTTTTAACTGCCTCATAAGATAACTAGTTACAGTAAACGTTCTTCAACAAAACCTGATTCACAAGTAAGTGAACCTGAGTAGACATTATTTGGTTATTATCTAGCACGTCTATTATGCAAGCCAAAAAGTGGACCTCATCTTAATAGAACCAGAGAAATGAACGAACCATAGAAGAAAGTAATGTGGTACAAAAGTGCATAAAAGAGCTATAATAGGATATAAAGTTGGTGAGTATATAATAGGCTCGTAAGTTCATATTAATGTGCAAAATTAGGGTTGAAAAATGAATATCCAGCTTCATATAAACTTTTCCTGTATTGGAATTAATAGGAAGCGCACATTCTGGTAATGGTGTTTCATAACAAGGGCGTACGCAGGATTTTTTCCAGGGGGGCAAGCCATGTTCCCGTTCACGTTTATCACCCCCACCCCTCTCTTCCTAGGTCCCCCCTCAAAGAAAAGGGGGGGGTCAGTCATAATATTGTTCAGTTCAAAGCATTCTATCATGAAAATTAAAAATAAAAATAAATTGAACATAATATTGCTAATAATATGGATGATTTGTGATTTAAGTGATTCCATGAAGTTATGTGAGATTAGGTCTTGTACTATCAAGCCCCACATTTTGTTTCGAATATATTCATCACAAAGTTTGATTGTGATTCAATTTCTCTGTTCAGGTGTTTGTAATTCCTGGAACCCTGGTTAGACCAAGTTCAACAGTATTTCCCTTCTTAGGAAGCATTGCATATTAAGAGTTTTTCCTCAAAATTGTTCAAATACCAAAATCTATAAGCATTGTCCAAAGTTATAATAGGTAGCCTAACTAAAATATTGAATCTGCTCCAAACACTTTGGATACGAATAGAAGTACACAAGTTATTTAAAAACTAGTTTTAGAAAAATAAACTTATCAACATTTTATAACTAGGCTATAAAGAGTGCTCCAAAACTCCCTATCAATATTCTAGGGCATTGTTCCTGGGTAAGAAACATATCTAAATATTATTTTGAAACTGTCCCAAAGTTCTCAATTACTCACACAACCGAATCTATGTTTTCACATTCCTCTATAAATTTTATAGTTCTGTTGGGACCTGAAGAGAGTACTAAAGTGGTCAATCCTTATGTAAAATTAGCTGAGAAATTCAATGAAACCAAACCAGTTTGATGGTTATTGAGATAATGATCAAAATATAAGCTGAGAGAACTCAATTTTTCAACTTCTAAGGGATGGAAATAGGATACCTTAATATTGTTGACAGGTTCCATCCATTCAATATGATTTTTCCAGGTCTGTTTGTTGTCCCCGATATTCTGCCTCACCGATAATGTGTTTAGTTCCTGTCTTATTTAAACATTCCAAATTCTATGTTCTTTACTACTCTAAAAAAATGCATTTTAGCCACTTGTAACTATCTCTATTCTTTATTTCTCGGTACCCAGGTTTCAGAGTCATATAGGAGAGCTGAGATGGCCATCACTTGTAATCACATGTAAAATTTCAAATTGGTCTCTCTCCTGGCTTTATTCTTCAAAGACCTGTTGATTGTCTCACGAATAGCTTGAATTCGATATATTTCAGAAGAAATATTCAGTTACTTTCTCGTCTAAAACGTAGGCTACCCAAACCTCTAAAATAAGGATTTGAAGGGGACAAACAATTAAGCGATCCTTCAAAACACAAGCAATCTATTAAAAAATGCCTTCATTGTCTGTTTTGTCTCCTTGAAATCCTGATTTGTGAGATTTGGGTGCGTCCTGGAAGAAACGTTAACTGAGCTGATTCATCAAAATTTAATTCTCTACAATATTACTTGACTGGTAATACCAGTCAACAATAACGTATCCTAAACTTCGGACAGTTCGAAAATATTTAGATACTGTAGTATGTTTCTCACCCAGGAGCAATGACCTATAGATCTAGAATTATGGTAGGGAGCTCTGAAACACTATTGTATGGCTATTCAGCTCCAAAAAATTAGCTGCTACAATAACCTTCAACTCTTCAATTTTTTCTTCCATTCAAATATACATAATACCACAGCAATAGCTTTGCAGTAATGGATTCTAGCTCATGAAACTCCATTGAAGATTTTAAATGTTTTTCAAATTCTCTGGAGTAACATTCGAGCATATAGAGAGTTAGCAAGTAAAACGGAAAGATTTGAATAAGTCACCAACTCTTCAAGAAAATCAATTCCATCATTTATTAGTTATGAATATAGAGAAAAATGTACTTCTAAATGTATTCTATTGGACAGTAATTGAAAATATTAATTACTGGATATAAAATTTGCGAATCGTCCTCCATTGCAAGGCATAGAGCAAGTTGTTGGACAGATTTGCGTGAGCTTTGGGGTATTGTCTGTTGAACAGAAGATTTTAGAGGTTTCGAAGGTTTTCGTACTTTCATCTAGTTTTTTAGAGATTTCTACAGTTTTTTTCAAGGTTGTTTAACTTACACGTCTGAAAATGAGGTGATGATGCAAAAGCCATTCAAACCTCTGAAAACATGAGAAATTTATGTTTAAAATTGAACAATTGATTTCTAGAAAAAATACTTTATTTCTCTCATTGTACAGTGAATGGCTGCATTTTTTCCACATTAGTGACTTCTTCAAATTTTCCGTTTCATTGACTAACCCTACAAAGGATGGAAAAGAGACAGAGAGAAAAAAGCATATGCTCATTTGAGAATCTTACTTCCAATGAGAGTCAAGATGAGGAATTGTTAATAATGATTGTTAGTATTAAATTGGAGACTCAGATATGGAAGTTTTACCCCTGTGAGTCTGTGACTTCGCAATCTTTAGCCTGCAATTGAGTTGTGAATTTATTTCATTCTATGATAATAATAATTTTATTATATTTATTATTTTTTTATTTAATAAATTTTATTTTTGAATGTATTGGTAACAAAACTTTTGTCAACTTCTGCCCCCCCCCTGCCCCTGCCTGCGTACGCCCATGTTTCATAAGTTTATGGCTTTGGTAAGACTGCAATCTGTGGGTTAGGGTTGTACAGGACTTTCAAATGATGGCAATAGTTGGAGAACGCTGATAGGCTCTATTAGAAAATACTGCAGGTACATCATTTGTTTTCATCAAGTGTTGTGTTTATTATCATGAATCATGTACAAAATCATTGCTATGTTAATGCTCAATATGTTTATGATTGATATGTTGTGTAGGTGGTGTACGGTATTTGCCTGCCAGTGCCCGGTTTCAGCCTGCTGTTTCTGCTGGTGTCCGTGTCAGCGGTGGGATCGGCGCTGATCGCCGGCTCGCTGCTCTACAGATATCAGCTGCAGCGCGAGGCGCAACAAGTGGTCGCCAGGCATCAGCAGCAGCAGCAGCGTCAGCGGCGCACGCCGCATCACCAACGTCAGCAGCATCAGCATCAGCAGCAGCCACATCAGCAGCAGGGCAGTGCACTTGTTGTCAACTCACTCGCCAGCTGGATGGCGCTCAGACTGCTCAGAGCCAGGATCCAACAGCCTTCCGAACAGCAGTGCAACACTCACAATGGCTAAACATTACTAACTCAAATTGTTTCCAACGGCTGCCAACAATTGCTGAACATTTATGGACTAGTTGAATAGTTCAACCATTTAAATTTTTGAGTGTTTCATTCACTGCTATTTGTTCAGTCGAAAAACACTTTGTGCTGCGCAGAATTTCGGAGCGGTAGAGCCGAAGTAGCTGGAGTATAGTAGTGATTCCACAGACTACTTTCAATTGGCGCCAAGAGAATGAATTTTCTAAATGCTCAGTTACAAGTTATTGTGTATTGTGCCAAAGAGGTTTCATAGGATAGTGTATCGAAAACGCATAATTTAGTTTTCCAATTCAAGCTAGATTTTTTTATATTGTGCGTAGTACTATTCTTGTTGATGTTTCGCATTTCATTATGTTTCATACAGACAATACTTTCGAGAGAATGATGTTTGGTGAATGTATCCAGTTGTGTGAGTGTTTTGATTTATTGTAACTTACATGTAAAAATACAATTTATTAAGGTGTCTGCATATTTCTAATTGTAGTAAAATGCACTGCTTGAGACTGAAAACATGATCTTTGGCGTTAGAAGATGATAAAAGTGGTTTAGTGTAAGCAATACTGGAAAATGTCATTAGCAAAAATGAAATGAAAGCTTTCAATTGATGGCAATCTCCACATCACATCATTGCTTCTTCCTCTCAATGATCTTATTTCTAGACTCGAGCAGTAATTTTATCTCTTCTAGATTAAAATGTAACTTTTTCAAATGTTCAACTCAATTACTTGCTCAGAAGATAAGGAATTTTACAATAAATTGTAATACAGTATTTGGAAAATATTAATTTTACAATTGATAAATCTCAAACAGATAGCTCAATTGTAAGTTATCTGTTCTTGAAGAGAGATTTCCCATTTCGATCCATGACTTCAAAGAAAAAACTGAATGTTTAAAACAGTGTAATATTAATTTATTAACCGATGTAAACTTCTATTGCCCATAAAATACAAATATATATTTACTCTGTGGCGGTTGGAGCAAATTAAATTACTATGAGCTATTATTCTTTTAATCTTGTTTGAATTACGTTTTTTAATATTTCTTTTCGCAAATACTGGTTTATAGTTTTTTTCTGAGAATGTTGTAAACGTATTCACAGCAGGGTGAAGAAAATAATTAACTCACCTACATCTAAAATATTTTACTCCCCAATGAGAAAAAAGAATTTTCCCCTGTAACAATGAAGATTGCAGTTAGATTGTTTCTAAACACAGCAATATTGTCAATTCTACATGAAGAAGTTTAAGAGAGGCACAAAATGGTACTATTCATGTACTGTAGCCTATATGTTTTTTTCAGTTTCCCAAAATTTTGTAATAGGTCAGACTGTGAGTTTTGCAGTTAGAGGCCTCATTTGCTTCAATCTTTGGGTGAAGAGAAAGAGAGTATATACTAGTAGCAATTAAAATATTAAATATCAATGTTTAAACTTCTATTAAACTTCAGTGGATATTTTAAGGAATATCGGAAGTTTTAAAGATGCGGTTTCAACGATATACATCGTATTTCCATCCTGTGGAATAAAAATCAGTATTTGAATAAGAACTCATTGCAAACTTTTTCTGTAAATAGAATATCTTGAAAGACTAATTAATCTCATAGTGAATCACATTATTCATCACTCAGAACTTAACATTACATAAGTACCTATAACAAGTAGTGTATACCTCTTCTAGCAGACTTTGGCTTTCATTCCGCATTAGTGTATCCTAGTTTTAGATATTTGACTGTTATATAAAAAAATCATAATTTTCTATAATTATTTGTTGTTAAACTAGTATAGGCTACCAACTCATAAGTATTACTGAGACATTCTTTTACTGTTTCAATGAGAAACAAATCTAACCACAGAGTTTTGGTTGTCTTTGTGATGGAAATTATCAATATGATAAATTATTGTCATAATTTCAACTATAATGCTACGAATTATAATAATTTGATTCTCTTGATAATATCCGCTGTCTTCCAAACAATAGTTTATTATTCAAAATTTTGATGAGAATATTTACCGAGTCTCACATTAAAATATTAATATAGTTTCTCAATTCTTACATTTTTAAGCTCAATGATTTTAATTTTGTATATTTTTAAGGCTCAAACACACGTTAAATTGCTCAATGCTTATAAACATAGTTTTATTTATTTATGTATAGTTTTATTTCTATTATTTATTATTT
Source organism: Sogatella furcifera (assembly GCA_017141385.1). Taxonomy (NCBI): domain Eukaryota; kingdom Metazoa; phylum Arthropoda; class Insecta; order Hemiptera; family Delphacidae; genus Sogatella; species Sogatella furcifera. Next base: position 27,865,748 of record CM029548.1, read on the forward strand.
ATATTACGGTACGATAATTTGTTGGTAATTTCGAAAATATAAATTTAATTTGTCATGATTGATTAATACAATAGTGTTGTGCTATAGAATGTAAATTGTTGGATTACTGAAAACAACTTTACTTAATGATTTGTTAAACTGCATTTTGTGAACAGTTACAGTCGAAAGCTAAATACATGCAGGGGAACTGAAATAGTTTACTAAAAATCCTTTATCCATACAGTACCGTGCATTCATATTGTTCAATCAATAATTCAATTTTTTAACTTATTGAGAAGTCTTTCAAACTGTATGGACACTATTATTAATTGTATGGATTGTAGCAATTATTACAGATTCCACAAATCGAAAATAGCTTGAAACAATAGATTGCTATCAATTCATCGGAATTAAGTATTGGTTAAGTTAAATTCTTAGAACTCCTAATCTTGTCATTGATTATAATTCTGTTTTTTATTTATTGTTATATATCTTTTTACTCTACACCACTTATTATTACCTACATTACATTATTAATTTTCATTATATCACACATTTCATTCCCATACATATGGCTCCTTTTTATGATAAGCATTGCCAACTTTATTTCAAGAGTTCCTTAATTGCATTCAAATTTTCAAGTATATGGGTGTAATTTTTATTCTCATTGTCATAATGCAACTTTTATTGAATCAAATTGAATTTAATAATACCAAATTATTCATCTGGCAATCCACATATCACAAGGACATGGGTAAAACATAGATGGAAGTGATTACAATACTTACATCAAAGGAGTAGCCTATCTAAGGACAAACCATGTGGATATTATCCTTAATCGATTATGTATGTACCGTAATAATAAGTGATGAAAAGTGAAATATTACAAATGATTTAGGATAATTCTAATAATAAGTTTTAATTCCAGGGTTCGATGACCTTGTAATTGCGGTAGCCTAGATTAAGTAGGCCTATGAATGTAATTAAATGTGTTGTCTCAAATTTGATAATATTAAGAACATTCGGTATTTTGAAATGAATTGTTTGTGTAAAGAAAATTTGAATAAAATTCGAATGCATTATGGATGATTATTCCTTAGGGTTTTCAAGAAAAGGTGAAGGTATTAAAAGAAGTACTGTATTGTGCGTTTTGCGAGGCATTAACACAAATGCATAGTGAGGCATTAAACAAAAAATCCATTTACGGTATTCAAAATTAGTATTAAGGATTTATAAATATGTAAAAATATCATTAGAATTTCATAAAGCTGAAATCGTACATTAAGACAAACTAACTTAAGATAATTATAATATTACAATGTATCAAAGATTATCACGTAAAATGTTTCTACTGTAAATATTTCAAGATTCCGGAATCATTCATATAAGTAAACTTACACCTAATATAGAATTTTGTACAATGGTCTTGCCACTCAATTCATTATTTGGCATAAGCAGTTTTCAATGCTCTTATTTGCTGGGTATTGGCCACTTAGGTTGACTGCTTAGTGATTGTGACGTTAACTGCGAACACTGTGGACTGCTCTTGAATGGGTATTTGGCCAAGTAGGTCTACACTTAGGCGAGGTGGAACCTGCCCATAAGGTACCCCAACACTAAAACCAAACGAACATTTTTCATGTTTTGAAAGTACTGCTCAAAGAAGGTGCTCACAAATTCTCACAAGTTTTCTCTCCTGGAAACGTGATGAAATATTTTCACAAGCAGCAGTAAATTATTATGTTGAATAGATTGTAATTGATTCATTTCCTTGATTGTAATGCATTATTTTGCAACAGTTCCTACATTTTTCTCTGTAAAATTTCTAGCTCACTTACAATAAAAAACTATTGGTTTGCTGTTGGAAATTAAGTTATAAAAAATGAAAAGTGTAATTACTAGAAATTCTATAAAATTTTGATGTCTATTAAATGTTCACAGAAAAATGTTTTACGCTACAACTCTTAAACAGCAGATTGATGGTCATATAATTTTCAAATATCTTTGAAATCAAAATATTTCAATATTGGAGAGCTTCTAAAATAAATAATAATAATATAAGAGGTGAATATTGAGTTTAAAACTTCTATTTTGTGAATTGAGTGGCAAAATATGCTAGAAAACTCCTGTTAGTTGTCTCAACAAATTTGTTCTGGGTAGAGTTTTTAATTTGTATATGATGGAAATGCATTTATATAAAGTAGATTGATTATGAAAAACATTCTTTTCACTTTCCCAAAATCATATTTATCAATAAATAGCCAGCAGGCTCGCTTATCTCACCTCATCATCAGCCAAGGAATTCCATCGTGAAATTTTCGAGCGTTTTAAATGAATTATTCCTGAAAAATCTCCAAAAAATACAAAATTATGACTGTGAAAATATCTAAATCAGGCTTAATTTTTGGATGGTGTGAGAATCCAGTGAATTAGTTCTAATACTGTAACTGTAATACTATACCTCAGCTCAACCTTTGTGTGTTATTTGAAGGTATCTATTTTAATAGATTCTAAGAAATCTGCAAAACACAAAAAGAGCAAAGAGGATCGTGAAAACCCTTATTACTGGCGTAATCTCAGAAGGATTACGAAAAGTTTATTAGGAAATATTTCTAGACCTAATGTGAACCTGCCTACGTCTACCAAGTATCTTGATTATTCACAAATTTGTTCTCGAAAAAACTACAAAAAAACACAGAGAGACGTGAATATTGGATAATATAATATTCTTGGGAAATTGAACGCATGCGAAGCAACCCGCGATGCGGCTAAAACTTTGACAAAATTACTGGTGTTAATCTCAGAATAATTAAAATCGATGATAACACGACATTTCTAGACTTAATCCAAACCTGTTTTTCAAATTTCAACATTTTCTGTCAATTTGTTCACGTAAAAGTTGAGAAAACGCAGAAAAAACGTAAATATTTTGTGTAACATTGGAAAGTTTCAAACATTCGTTCTCAGTGCACGTCTACTGAAAGGTCCAACTGAACATTCCTGCAAAATTTGAACGCATTTCGTCTAGTTTTTAGAACATGTTTGGATTCTTGATACTTGAGTAAAAATAACATAAAAGCTCTCATAGATACTGGTTTCAATGTTATTCTTCAAGTAGGAGATGCTGAAATGATTGAATATAATCCTAGTTGATATAATATAATCCTAGAATCCTAGTTGTCTGGTTATAAACTTACCCCAGAATTCGATCACTACTTTTCAGTTTTCTCTTTTTTAAATGTTCCATTTTTCAAATTAGCTTCATTTTTTTGTTAAATTTGTGATGTTGACTTCAAGTTCCATCTGAAGGTAGAGCAACTGTTCTTTGATTGTTCTGAACAATTTTATACCATTTAGATTTAGAAGATACTTTGTATCAAGGTAAATCTATACTAGCCTTGCTTCCTACTAGACTAGAAAAGAAATCAATCATTGAAATCAAAGGAAGAAGCGACAAGTGAATATTATAAATAATGAGAAAAGATGAGCAGAAAAGATCAATTTTCAAGTTCAATAATTAATTTTCAATTGATTTTTTGAAAAACGTGACACATTAATACAATGAATATTGTGCATTGCGGCAGCCTCAACACCATATCGTTTTCATCGTCCACTAAAAATAGAATTTCTAACATAACTTCTACCATGATGTGATGAGTACAACAGAGATGATACAGGTCATGCACTCTTTTTTGTTCCTCTATGCTCCACTAACTGTAATTAAACAATTCTCTGTGGGTGTAGGCTGAAATATTTTTCTCCTTTTCTATCTTATATAATAGGAAATATTTTTATAATATTATTATAATTTATTTCGTCCAAATAATTTTTAAACAAATTAATTTCATCCAAAATAATTTTTTCAAGAGCTATCTTGTAGTTTAAAAAAATGTTCCAATCTTAGGATGCCAAGAACATCATTGGTGATGACAGAAAGATTATAAGAAGAAAAATTTACATAATGCTTTTTGAGTTTTTCCTCTCATCACATCACAGTTTTTTTCACATCAAATAGTGAAGAAAGTTACAATGGACGTATCTCCAGACATATATGCTTTTTCATTTAGACAGCAATGGTTGAAGATTGAACATTATTCATTTTGTTACTTTCATAAAGCCTTTTAAGATTAAAGATTTGATTGCAAATTACAGATTGTAATTGCAATTACAATCTTCCAGCTTTGTTGTCACAGAAAATTTCTGCGGGACGTCCAATGGAATTTTTTTAATATCTGGTGTGACGAATTAGCCTAAGAGGTTTTGCAGATTCCATCTGAAACACCCTGTACATCAATCAGATTAAAGAGTGCAATGGAAGTGCAACTTTGAACAGTTCTGAAATAACAATTATAAACTCTGAAATAGAATATACCAAAAGTATATGGGAGCTAGGTACCTAGCTCAAAGGAGTACCGTAGCTCAAGAGTTCATTGTAAAGACTGAAAGCAAAACCCAGCAAAAAAAAAATTATTTGATCACGGATCCATTTTGAATGACAGGAAAGTAGAACACAATGAAGTTAATTTACGTGACAGAACTTGAGTTTTTGGCCGAAGCCCGAGTTATCATTAGGACACTGGTATGCCTTTTGAATGCTTGCTACCATCGGACTCCCCAAAAAATAGACTCCCCAGGAAAGTAGAACACAATGAAGCTAATTAATTCTTATGATTAAAAGATAGATAAATAATAAAGGCAGCTCTCAATTTTATGAATAATAATAGTACATAATTTTTTCCTTTTAATTAGATAATCTCGATCTATATTTGTTCTACAAGATCTTTTTTGGCGACTATAGTTTGTGTTTTAGAGCTCATTTTTGATCCATACAAATTCAAACCTGGCGTCTTTCTGCATAGGCTTCGCAGTCCCAAATAGAATGCGATTGAAAGGAGACATTGTTTAGTTAATAAAAAACTTCACATTGTAATTCAACCACCCTATTATAGATCGTATGAAATAAATATTTTCTCAACTAAAAGTACTGTTTATTAAAATTATTATCATAGCAAGACGAGATTTTTGATTTCGAGACATTGTATAACAGATTTCCATTTCATACTCAGATTCTGGGTTAATAAAGAAAGATTGGTAGTGGTGGCCGAGACCCAAGTCAGCCGAAAATTCTCTACCATCAAATTGGGCGAAATTCACCTGCTACATTTTGTATTAACCTTCTATTTCTATTTCTATTGTACCGTTATCTAATAAGTGACTTAATAGAACACACTGTTTCGACCTTCACCAGTTGGATAATTAATAATTTGGAGGCTCCTTAGAGTAATATAAGTGATAACACGCCGGTCTGATAACCAAGAGGACCCAAGTTCCATTCCTATAATCGGGGCCAAATTCTCTGACCACAGCAGAATCTCATTGATATGGCCTCCCCGTACCTTTCGTAGAAGACGAATAGCCGGCGGTTCCGACTACCTAAAAACGCACTGGTGCCCACAAAACAGTTGAAGTGCTGTACAGAGTACAGTAAAAGATACTTGAAGCTTAAAGTAAAAAATATTCGTCATCTCTCATCATCATCCCTCTCATTGCCCACGCACAAGCCTAAGAGCTGATGTGGGCATCACCCTTATAGAAAATATCCACTGGTTAGCCGGGCCACTTTTTATATTACTGTATTATCGAAGTTCCTGCCGGAAAGATTCCGTTCGCAAATAATGGTTGATTCTCAAATATCTTTAACATACCGTTCATATTTGAATTGTACCAAGTTCATATCCAATCATCGATATTCACTTTCCGATAATAGCCTAATCATCCAAGTTCTCATGCGTTCGCCAGATGGCGTAAAGTAGTTGAAGAAGTTGGACGGTGTAGCGGATGGTGAAGAGAAGAGGGTGGACTACACCTGTATCGGCTGCGGCGGCGGCGCCTAGATCTTCCGGGACTCACAACAATATACGATGGGTGGGTGGAAGTGGAAGATGATGCTGTGGGGGGAGCAGTAGGGGAGTCGGATGAGTGACTGGTCCAAGGTCAGGGACAGAGAGATGAGCAGCCGACTCAGAGCAGAGCCAGTGCAGTCGCAGTGCAGTCTGCGTGCAGTCGCAGTGTGCCTCCACTAAGTGAGTGAGTGAGAATGGCGAGTAGATTGGGACATGTGTGTGCGATATTGGTGGTGTTAGCGGCGGCCGGCGGCTCGGGCCAGACACGGCTGGACGGCGATGCTCTTCTCTTGGCTAGGTGTGATGCTTCGTGCACGGCGCAAGGCAGAACGGTCAGTACATTGATTATTGCTTCATTGATTGGTAATTGCAAATTTAATAATATAGGAACATATTGTATGGTAGAGAAATACATTATAGAAATCGATATACCAATAAAACACGTAAAACAATCACTGTATTTTGGCATTGTATGTATGTATGTCTGGCTCAACAGCCCATGAAGGGCTCTTCAAATTCACTCTACTATACAGCCCGTCCAAGCCAAGAAGACACCCTTGTATTTGTATTTTGACATTAGTACATTCAATATTAGCGATTTAGCTGATTTGCAATTAGTTTCAAAATCAAATTTGCAAATTAGCAAATAAAGATTCAGCATTATGATTTATTGGTAATTGGAAGCTGCAATACAGTATAAAAAACAGTATGTATGTTTACATTAATACATTTAGGAATTATAGAAATTGATAAACCATGAAGAAATTTATAATATGATAGAAACTGATATGAATATGATCTATTCGAACTTCAATTATCATTATTACAGTACTTGAAAGCATCACCAAAATGATTTTTCTGGCCTTCTCCAGCAATAATAATTAGCGATGAAGATACTTGAGAATTATGAAGAAATTTGGAAAGACTATACAATTCAGTATAGTTGATTACTATTACATGAATTATCAACTAAGTTTCTCATTTTCTAGGATGCACTTCTATAATGCTCGTAACCATGAGAGGGTGTTATAAACCTTTGATTCTACACCCAGTCTAAAAAAAATGTTCAAATTTATTTTGTTCAATTCGTTTAATCATTAGAGTTTATCTATTTTGTGAAAGCACAGTAAAGATGTAAAGATTTAGCTTCTCTGTGGTAATAGTGTCATATAAGTCATTGAATAATTGACTACACCGGTAATATTGATTGGCAACCTTCCCTTTTACACTAGGTATTTATTCGCAAATTGAGTAATATATTCATCAATTAAATATTGCTGGGAAATGGTCTGGATCATAAACTTCAACTCGATTTTGTAAAAAATAGAAATGAATTTGATAATAAGAAGACTAATAATTAATGGAGAACAATATTTCTTTAATGAAGAAACAATAGGATCAGAGAAGAGCATACAACTTTCATGAAACGTTGAGCCGGTCAATCATACATCGCTCAATTTGTAACATTCATAGGTTTTGACCTTTTTGATCTGTAGATTGAGATTTAGTGCTCTCAATTTTATGATCAAAGGAGCTGATTCAGCCACATGCGTCCAGCAAAACCACAATAATTATCGTGGAACACTCCATGTCTAATAAGTTGTTATAACTTAGATAAGATCTTCTAAGAAACATTAAGGCACGAGAAAACCATTCAAACAAGAGCTCTTGATTGTTTGCTATAATGCCTTGTGAATCACGTTCAAATTGACTGTTCTTCTATTTTTCTATATGGTTGGCCAACAAAGGGAACTTAGATAGAGAAATCAAAATATTGCCCAATAAGAGAAGCTGCCTAGTCATTGATATTTTAAATCAGGTGTTGGTTCACCTGGGGTCGGTTACTATCGAAAGCCAACTGTATTATAGTATAATTTTTTGAAGGAGTTTTATCTGGGTTTGGACTTGATCCCCAATTATACAGAAATATTGATACTTTCCAGCAGGCTCGGCTTGCCTCAACCGTCTAGCCAGGCCCAGGGGGTGAAATCTCATCAGTGTCAGTCAATAATGAAATAAAGAGGCGAGCGAAGTGAAAACCATTCCAACCACTGGCGGCTCGTACCGATGAAACAGGTGAAGTGCTTGAATTTTTTACTGTACAGCACTTCACCTGTTTTGAGGGCACGAGCCCGCAGTGATTCCAACGGATTTGCATTGTTCGTCATATCACTCGCTTATTATTTTAAACTCGAGCTATAAAACTCTTGGATTTCAATTGACTCTTCTTATACTCCAGTTAAACCAGCATCGCAAAAAGTTTGAGCGTTTTCAGTTGGGTCGTCTCTGAAAAATCTGCAAAAACTTTAACTGCGGAAAAATCTAAATCGGGCTTAGTTTTCGGATGACATGAAAATTATCCGAATTGGTTCCTCTTATACCTTAGTTCAACCTGTGAATGAAATTTTTAGTTCATTCGTTTCTGAGAAATCTCCGAAACATGAGGAAAACGGAAATGATAACAGTGAAAAAATCTTATTACTGGTGTAGTCTCAGAATAATTTGAAAAAGTCTTGAACACAACGTTCCTAGGCCTCATCTGAACCTGTCTACCAAGTTTAAACATTTTTTCCAATCAGTTGTTATTTTAAAAAAAACCAATAAAACTCAGCTAAAGTATAGAAGATAGCTTAATTGTTATGACGGTTGGATCAGGGCGCTAGATATGCAACCCGCGATGCAAATTCAATTTTGAAACATCTAAAACCTACACAACACAACATCTATAGACCAAATATGAATCTGTCTACCAAATTCCGTCTTTCCTGCAGACTTTCAATGATAATAATTGACGATTCTTCAAGATATTTATAGACAATAACACCTGAAATGTATTACATAACTTCAATGAAAAATGTAAACGCTAATTTTATTATTTCAATTGAAAGATTTGTCAAGGTTTATAAGAGTTGAACAACTTTTATCAAAGTCCATGAGTTGTTTTACATTGATACAATTTTCAAGGAATGGGAGAAAACCAAACAAGCTCTTTTTGTACTTTGCATTGATGGGCTGAAGAGCGTACAGCCCGTAGGTTACTAGAGTTTATTACCTTACTCTTATAATGCCATCTTTAGTATGCCATTATAAGAGTCGGACAGCTCATTATAACGTACAATATTGAATTCTATTGTTTATTCTCTTCGAGAGAAATAGCAGCGTTGATTTTGCTATAAGTTTTTTCATGTTGCATGAAAAATCCCACAGATTATACGTACCACAAATTAGGCTATACATTTCTCTCTTGAGGATTATTCAACCATAAAAACGTTTTAGACCCCTATTCAATTCGAGTCTCAGGATTTTATACTAGTAGAAGGCATGTTTTTTTTTTAATCCAGAAGTTCTCAAATGCTGAAAAGAGTCCTGATTATTTAATACAATGTTAATTAGGAAATGCACTTTGCGTCCTTCCCCACTTGCCGTGCACTATCATTAAAAAATGCGATTATTAGTTTCTAGGTAGTTACGCAGTTGGAAGATTCAGTAGGTAAATTAGTAGAAATAGATTATAAACAATTCAATTAGGGATCTCTCCTCTAGTAGAACTCTTAGAAATATTAAAGCTGGATTTTCCCGGGCCTACCGGGTCTACGATGCAAGCTTCAAGAGAGCGCACGGACGTGAGAAAAAAGTGAAACTCTTCACTTGACATAAATTTATCTTAATAATATCCATATTTAATTCTTAATAATACATCCATTTTTTCAGAATAGTGTTCTAGAATTTCTATTTCTAAAAGGACCTGATAATAATCTTGAAATAGTATTTTAAATCTTATAACTCACTACATAAGCTACTTATAATCTAATTTGAGAATAGATGCTGTTGATTCTGTTAACATTTCAAAGGAGAACCTCCGGCATTAAATTCACTTCCCAATTATCCGATATACAAAGGATACCCAGTGATTTCAAAGTTGTATCTTAGATAACAAATAGTTTAATTAGTTTTTCCAAGCAAAGGCGTGTCCCGCTATTGAAAGTGAGTTTTTCAAAGTCATAAAGTTGAAAGAGAGCTGAACTCAATCTGGATCCACGGCTTCAGGAAAAATATCACCTTACCTTTTACAATTGATTCGATATTATTTAAGTATTATACTCTACAGTATTAATAATTATGGTGACTATTGTGCTTTCCATCATACATTGTCAATGAGGATATTACATATTATAGTGTGGATAGGTTTAATCGAGGCTCGTTTTTATTGGTTTGACTTTGATTAATTAAGCTGAAAACAATGCAGGCTTAGAAATGAAGTTTCGCTGTAATCACTGACTATAATATAATTCTGAACTTGATCTACTTTCATCTCGACTACAATATGAGTTATTAGATACAATAATGATAATATTATTTCCTCTTATAATTTTAATTGATTTTTGAACATTTTCAGCGTATTCACGATCTCTTTTACAAATAAAGTCCTCGTATTTTTAATTTTGTCAGACACTCTGAGCCTCATACTCATAATGAGTTTTAAAGTGTCTAGCTTTGAGGGTAACCTATTAGATTTTTCGTTAACAAGAGGGTGATCCTATGTTTCAATGAGCTCGTCAGCATTATGAAGGAATTCGTATAGGAAATTATTGTGAGGGAGGGGATCTGTGCATGGTACATGTATTGAGGAGGGCCCATGGATGGCAGAATCCTTTTCACTGATAACATATGAGAGTTTGTCATGACTTACAATTAGAATGGGTTTATTCTAAAGAAGGAGAAGCTTGACTGTATGGAAAATGGTGAGCAACAATATAATAAATCAGCGAGTTCCACGGTGAGTTGTGCTGTTGTGGTTATTGTGTCTGGCACATTTCCATTCCGAGCGTTCAACAAGGCTTATAGCGTGCAATTCCAGTGCTGCTAAAAAAAGATTGCAGTCTTACCGAAAGCCTCATTATTCTTCTTTCTGGTGGCCGCCTGCACGTGGAATAGGCCTAATAAGTCGGTCGGTGCAGCATACGGCGTTGACCATTGTACAGCACGAGGTCAAGTATGCTGCCGCTATGACAATAATGGATTTTCGTTTACAGAGAAAGCAAGTTAGCGAATAAATCACGTCCTACATTGCTCAGCTCACACGAGTCCAAAATAAAGCAGTACTCACATGAATTACAGTGCTGCAGCAATCGCTAACAAACTCCAAATAAGTAATTCCACATTCACTTAGTCCACTTTATCTTATTCATGGGACAACACACAATATGCTGGGTTAGCTGAGATAAGTATCAGATAACTTTGCATTTTCGCGTTCACGCAGTCATTATTCAAGGTGAATTCCTCCCCAAGTGAAAAAACTGAGAATCTTAGCATTTTGTGAGAATGATTGATCATGGTCGAAAAGACGATGAATTGGAGGAAAATATAAATAAGACAGTAAGCTTTATAGATAAATTATTCAATCATTTAAAATGAATTTTCTTCCCCAATTAGAATAAGATTATGAGTGGCTGGGAGAGAAATCAAATGAGAAACGCCTGGTGATAAATCAGGATTTTGGGTACAGAAGTAAAAAAGGTTCTGAATCAGACTCCAGGCGCAAAAGGATAATGGGATGATAAAATACAGTATTCTTCAGATTTATATCCAGTATTTATTATTATCTTTAAGATTGAGAAATGCACCAATCACAATTATTAGAGTTTTATGATTTGCCAGTTTTATTGAACCAGAGATAATAATAATATTCTTAACTGGAGGCCAAGAATGTGTTCTGAAGGTTTATCTGTGATAAATAATAAGTTGGATTAATGAAGTGGAAGAAATTGCAAACGTCACTCAGTAGACTCGAGTATTGACACCAAAACTTTGTGGTTATTCAAGAAAGCTGACCGCAGACCTCAAGAATAATTTGAATATAGGCTTCTCGTACGCAAATACGAGTTGGCAATTACATTTAAACTACTAGCAATATAATTTTCAATCAGAAAGAATTAGTGGTTTTTTATCAATTTGGTCTATCATCTACCTTATAAAGGAAAGTTGAAAGTATAGTGAATTAATAAGTTGGCTGCCGTTTGGATTCGTTATTATTGTAGCAAATATACATTTGAAACGAAATATTTCTCAAGACAATTATTGTCACCAAGGAATGCAATTATCAAAAACTATTTTCTATATTCACAACACTTTTATTACAGTCACAGTATAATGTACAGTAGCCTATATAAATAAATAAATCAAGGAATACAAATCAGTGTAATAATAGAAATAGTAGTTGAAATTTATCGGGAAACGCCATAAATCCATAAATGAATAGATGAGTAGGTCAAATATAGGTGAATTATAGTTTTCACTTTCCACCGAAATTGAATTAGACCAGATCTTGAAGGATGTTGTCGAGGGAAGCGAAGGGTCTGGAAAGGTATAGAAGATGCTAAAAGAACAGGCGGTTGGCGAATGACTGTTATTATAATGAGCTTCGTCAGGACAGTCGGTGAATGGTCTGCGAGGACTTATTCGAGTCTAGATCGACCTCAGCTGAATTCTTTTTCTTTCGTTCGCCGCTTTTAGACTGTCCTAACAAAGCTGAGAATAAATAACATGGATTCTCCAAGTGTCAGTTTGGTTGGCGTGTGGTGGCATACGGTGCGCGGCCGGTGCATCCCCGCCGACGAGCATCATCAACGATTCGAGTTCAGTGACCGGCCATTCGCGGCAAACACAATAAACTACAAAGAACTCCCATCAAGGGCCGGCAGTCGGCAAGTACAAGCTGCTGCTGCTGCTGCTGCTACTACTACTACTACTACTACTGCTGGTGCTGCTGCTGCGGTTGCTGCTTGACCATCTCCATGCTGCATTCACACAAAGCGCAAACACTAATAGCAGCACCAGGCCGAGGAAATTCCATTAATTGGTCTCGAAGTCGGATGGAGGATGGCAGACTATCCCATTTTGTTCGATTTTTGAGTGCTGCGCCGCATGCCGCTTTTGTGCTGAAGCGTTGGTGGCATGATGTGCAGCACACGAAAATCGACCGAGTGTGGATAACATAGAGAGTGAGGAAATTGATTCAGAGGAAGAGGAAGAGGCGGGACGAGAGGCTCTCTTTGATTTCTCGCCGACGGAAACAAGAGTTGCTTCTTTGTTTTCTTCTGCGCTATAAATCCTGCTCGCATGTCGTCAGCCGACTCAACATTCCCATACACCTAGCTAGCCACTCATCGAGCCTCATTGCTTGATTATTATTCGCATACAAGTTTCGGAATTGAAAAGGGTTTAAGGCAATCTCTTTTGGATTTTTTGTTTTGCAAATGCAAGTAGGTAATGAGACTGAGAGCACATCATCTTATTCTCTTACCTCTTTCAGAAACAAAACTTTGTACTGTGAGAACCTTTTTCCATTACTTGAGTGTTGATGCTTCAGAAGTTTTAGGATCTAGTCACCTTAATAGATTTCTTGATTCTTGAATTTCACAGCTATATCAATATCATTCTCTTTACTTGAATGACTTCCATGAGTTCGATTGGTAAACTTATTACTTCTAGAATTGATTTGAGAGTTGAGAGATTGTAAGATAAAGATTTCTGAGAAATTTACGTAATTATCAGTGATATTAAGATTAAAAGGTTCATAATTATTATTAACTTTAAGTACGTGGAATATGGGAAGATTCTACCAAGAATAAGATTACCGAAGATTACGAGTACAATTCGGCTGTTGTATTTTCTATTCAATTCATCCCAATCACTCATTATCACTCATTTTCGCATGAAAAAAGTTTCACAGCTTCAATCGCCCCTCGCAGACAAGAAGGGTGGGAGAAAAAAATTATCTACATCTCGCAAATAAGAATCCATCTGCCCGTCCTAGATAGCGATACCCTGTCTCATCCTCTGCAGGTGATAGAATAGCGTGAGCGGAAGAACCCAGTGTGAAATTTTCAAAGAACAGGTGAAGAGAAACCCTAAAAAGACTCCTCTCACCTGCTCATTCTGTGATAGAACTACCAAAATAATTCCAGTTGAAGAAGACTAAACACTAGTAGCTTAAAAGTCTTGCTTCTTAGCTCAGAAGAATCAACTCTGTATTTTTTTGGGCACTGCTTGAGAAAGCAATTCTATCAAAGAATTGAAAAAATCAGTGAATATAAGAAAAATTATAAAATAGACGTAGGCCTGTTATGTATTATTGAATCGAAATTTCCCTTTTCTCTTTCCTAGTCATAAACAGTACCTTGAAAAAAAATCAAAAACTTTATTGTTTGTAATTGAATATTGTATAGCTATAGATAGATTGGTCTTTTTTAAGAGAAAATACGACTTATGAAAAAATATTATAATACCGGTCGAATGGAATTTCATCTTCTCTCTATTCCATGTTAGATGTTAATCGTAATCCTGCGAATCAAGTTTGTTATTATTTCTAGCCTATGAGCAGTGTATGATGTTATAATAAGGTAATATTAATGTCGTGTGGATCGTGTTGAGTGCCATCACATTGAAAAAAAATTTAGAACTTCCTATGTCGAGCGTAGGAGAATCACTCTTGGATCGAGCCTTTAATACGAATTTTCTTAGCATTGAAAAACCTCCTTGAAAGCCTAAGAAGTTTCCAACTTTCGAAGAACAATCTTATGGATCAAAAACAAATCTGCTGAATAAAATTACTCCCAGTACAAATTGCGAAGGTTATTGAGGTTTTTAACTCGTAAAACTTTTTTGCCCGAACGACAGTAAGGAAAACAGTTACCTAAATAACAGAGTACAGAGTGCGTTACCGTGAATGCGTCTCCGACGAGTGAAGGTTGCGATAAAAAATGACCTCATTTCAAGGGCCCAAAAGGCAGGCTCTTAACTGCTTGCACTTGCACATGCACCATCAACTCTCAACAGCTCTCTAATAAATGCACATGCACCCTCCTGCACACCTCCACCTACTATCTTACTCGTTTCCTTCTTGTTCCTCCTCTTCAAAGCTTTTGCTAAATATGAGATACTCACCATCCTTTGTTGCTCCTGACCATAAATTGTTTTGTTTACTGCATTCGCCGTAAGTTACTACCATTTTCTCTTTTTCAATTCATTGTTTATACGGTTTTTATATTCTTTAGAAGATAAGTAGGCTTCTCAAGTTCCATAATATATATTACGTATCCTTGTTCTTGATGCGCAAAACAACATCCCAGTAAATACAGTGCTTATCAACGTTTGCGTTTTGCAATCTCCATAATGAGTTCATAGTTCCTGACAAAAGCTCTCTTCACCTCTCCAACTCAATGAAAAATGTACACTTATTGTCTAGTGTTTTTTTTTACATTAGCTGATTTCTTTGATGAAACTGAATAGAGTAGCCTATTCTAGCTTAACTTAAAAATATCATATTAATGCTCTTGTGATGTTCATTTTAGGCTAGGCAGTAGGCGATTACGTGAGTAATTTTGAGACCATGTGACTGCGGTATTTAAAAGACTAGGCACTATTATCATAGGCGTCTTGTTCCAAAGATTTATACAGGGTGTTTCAGGAGGAATGTCCAATACTTCTCAGGCTGATTCCTTACACCAAGTAGACAAAAAAGTTCCATGGGACCAACCCCCAAAAAACGCTTTGTTACCGAGATAACAATGGCAGAAAATTGAGATTTTTCAAAATATATTAATTTTTCTAATTTTTTATAGGCTTTAGTGAGGTTGTAAATGATTAATTCCCATGTAAAATTAACTGAGGAATTTAATGAAACCAGTTCCAAGTTTGTCACTTCAACGGTTATTGAGATAATTGAAAAAATATGCTTAAAACGCCATTTTTCAACAATAAGGGTTATAACTGGATAAGGAATCATAAATTTGTATTTTTTATTAATGGAAGTTGAAGAGAGTCGGATTCTAAAGAAAAAGGTAAATGGCAGCGATTGAGTAAATCTTACCCAAATCTCAGAAATAGCGATCAAAAATCGCAAAATCGCTACTAAGTACAAATTTATCACTTGTGCTATGTTTTGTCGAATTTTTCGATTTTTGATCGCTATTTCTGAGATTTGGTTAAGATTTACACAATCGCTGCCATTCAACTTTTTCTTTAGAATCCGACTCACTTTAACTTCCATTAATAAAAAATACAAATTTATGATTCCTTATCCAGTTATAATCCTTATTGTTGAAAAATGGCGTTTTTAAGCATATTTTTCCAGTTATCTCAATAACCGTTGAAGTTACAAACTTCAAACTGGTTTCATTGAATTCCCGAGCTAAATTTACATGGGAATCAATTATTTAAGAACCTGATTGAAGCCACCAAAAAATTAATATCTTTTGAAAAATTTCAATTTTCCGCCATCGTTATCTCGGTAACAAAGCGTTTTTGGGTTTTTTTCCCAAGGAACTTTTTTGTCTACTTGGTGTAAGGAATCAGCCCGAGAAGTATTGCACATTCATCCTGAAACACCCTGTATTTCCAAAATAGTTGCGAGAAAATCGTGTTATCATCGCCATTTCGCTAAAGTAGATCACCAAAGTGCGGGTTTGCGGTTTTCAATTTTTGGAAAGTAACTTTTACGTAAAAGTAATGAAAAGTAACTTCTTCGATTCTATTTCTCCGAACCTTCGATTCCGTATCACTTCAAAAGTAGCCTAGAGCCAGCCCTTTATCCGAAATCTACGGAAGCCCAAACAATGTTTATGACATACTGTGTATGACAAAATTTCAAATTGGAAATATATTCTTCAGGTAATCAAACAATATTATTGAAAAACTGTTCATTTTTTTATTGGCCTCGTGAATCAGTGAATTCTTCAACCAAAATTATATTTCTGATTGTATTTTTAAACTAGAAAAAGTCGTATTGTATGAATACCATAGTAATGTGATATTTGAGCTGTAATTTACATTTTTATGTTCCAGTGTGTCGAAAAATGTCAGAAATTGACTAAGGATAAGCCAGGATTTTGTACAGATGACATTACGGTTCTGGAAGGAGCATGCATCCAGGAATGCTACCACGATACACAATGTGAAGGCACCAAGAAGTGTTGTCAGCACTCTTGTGGTTTCACGTGCCAAAACGCAACTGGTTTGGACGCAATTGAAGGTGAATAATTTTTGTATATACAGTGCCAGTACAAAAATGCATAATCAACATATTTACTACAAATACTACCCTCATAACTTCATGTTCTTTTGACTTTGACAAGGGTAGTAGCCTATTTAAGGGATACACACTGATGGGAAAGAATAATAAAATTTCATAAATTTAATTAATTATTGTATTTTATTCGCCAAGATTGTTGGCCAAGTTTTAAATTTTCAAATCAAACTACTCTTTATCAATAATTCAATAATTTACTAAATTCTCATACGAGAGGGGTGAGAAGTGTCCAAGAAGTATCAACCCTTCATTTGAATAAAAACAATTCAACACATAATTTTCATGAAAACTCCCCAAGTTCAATTCCAGTTTCAGTCAATAAATATTCTACAATCATAATAATATATTAAGGTAATTAATACATTAGAAAACCAAAACAACACATGCTAAAAGTATGCTTCATTGTGTGATAATTCATTTGCTTAAAGAGGCATCTAAAAATAACAAGCATTGCAATGTTTTTGTCAATAGATATTGATGTATTATTATTATTATATGGCGAAACAGTACAATAGATCTGCATCTTTAGCAATTTTTCTTCACTAGTGAACAATAAGAAGAGAAGCTGTTCTCACGGAATGTGACTAAAAATCTTGCTAAATTCGCAAGAACATCTCTAATCATACGCAATAATCTATACTCGAACAAATTACAACATTTTCAGACTATGAATACTAAATATATTTGCGAATCACAATTTTTTTGTCCATAGTATTCCATATTTTTTGTCATTATTACTGCAATACATATTGATATTGTTGTGGTAGTTATCCATATTAAATGAAAAGACAAGATGTTTTCAAACCACTAATTTATTGAAAATTCGAGAGCTCGAATTTAGTGGTTTGACAACATCTTGTCTTTTCATAAATATCACTGATATCTTTTATCTTTCAATCTTTATTTATTTGCCATACAAAACCACTTACATTATATATATTTGGAGAAAAATGAGATACATAATTTTATAATTAATAATACATTGAAATAATAGTGAAGTAACAGTCAATAAAGTAATAATATAGAAAGTAGTAGGCCTAAATTATATGTTAAAATAAAAGCTGACACTATGCATATCTTCTATGATTGGCATCAACACTCACCAGCAAAAGGTTAAAAATCTTGCCCGCTGGTGACAGTTGAAATAGTTGATTACTTTTTCAGATTTGCCTCCCATTCCAAATCAACTGGTTGTGATGGAGATACGCAGTGGCAAATTGGCTCAGGTAAGGCGACAAGCATTCGAATATTCGAATTCCAATATTCTATATCTTAGTACCTATTTTCTGCATTCTAAAGTTTCAAATTTTAATAATCGAGTAAAGGAAAATTTGGAAAGATTAGTGGGTATATTGACCTCTCAAAATTTGTTGAATTAAAATTATAGTAAGTTTTATATTATAAAATGAAAATCCTTAAATTCACAAATAAGTGAACTCAATATAATAAAATGTATAGGTAGTTTCTATAATGACAATGATGATATCAAAGCATATGATGTATGCTCTAATTTTCATAATCATGAAAGGGTACTGCACCTACATTTTTATTTCATGTCCTCCTATTGTCCTGTAAAGTTTGAAAATTGTCTTACGAACGGAAAATTTGGAATATTTTCATGTAAAGCAAGTAGTTTATTGATATTTAACATTATTTGGGTTTGAATTTAGAAGGTTACAAGTAAAATCAAGGTAGCGGTAGGCATATTCTAACATCAAAATATGCTATTTGTACTCTACAATTTCGGGTCCTAGAGTTGGCCTAAGGTTCATTCCACGGATACTAGAATACTAGAATTGTATTGAATGTGGTTCATTTTCTATACTCGATACTGAAAACCCTTCACAAATAATAAATGAAGGAAGGTTGAAAAATAAATTCTTTAAAAAATTGTAGTTAGACTAATATAAACACAAGTCATTAAATTTTAATTTATATAAAATTTGTTTCTAACTGTTAATAATATAATAAATTATCGTTATTAACTTTCAAAACAGTATTCACTATTTTTTATTATGGGGCGTGTTACGGAGTACTGAGCTAAATATAACTTCATAATTCAAAAAGAGTATAGTATTATGTATTTAGGGTAAATGACCCTATATACCATAGTTAAGAAACTTCAGAATCTTGGTACTCCTTTCGTATGCTGAATATGTGGCTCAGTGCCCCTCTAAAGATTGTATAGTCATTATAGTATAATAGACTGATAATAGGGCAGCAGAACTTGGCTGGAGAATCGACAACCCTATACTACTAAGTAAACCCTAGTACCTATATAAGTAAACCCCTATGCGATAGTAAACTCTATACTATCTAATCTGTCCAATATAAAATAATCCTGGACCTTCATTCCATGTTTACATGACAAAGTTACCGAAAATTGTAGTCTATTAATTATAACAAAAATTCCATGTTAATTTTAGTTGAATAAATTAGCAAATAAAAACATACCAGAATAAAATAATTAATCAAAAATAAAAATAAATCTTTGGGCAACTAGAAGGCTACATTTTTTTACACTGGGCGCACTACCGCGTTGCTTCAGCTGAGTGTTGTTAATAAAGTGAAAATAAATAAATTTTATTATACTAAATTTATATTGAATTACATTGGAAATGTCTTTTTTTTAAAGATTACGTCTTGGGGACTCCATGAGGAGTCCTTAAGACAAGTCAAAAACACCAGTAAGTTACGTATATATGTATAACTTACATATGAGTCAAGTATAATATTGTATATACCCTATGTAAAAAGGCAGTCCAGTTCATTTATGAAAATAAAAGTAGAATAATATGTAGGCTAGTCTGTTTACTTGATCATAAATGTCAAAATTCAAAGAGTTTAGGTGGATAGGAACTCTTGAATACTATAAAATACTCCATTAACTAAGAATTTTTTAAGTTGATTCCTGAAAATCTGTATATTTTCTTGGGATTTTATAGAATTTGGTAGTTTATTATAATAAATCCTACCAATGTAGCTTGGCTTATTCTCAAATAATCTGCTATTATGTCTTTGAAGATGATAGTCGGCTCTATTCCGTGTATTGTAGTCATGGATATTTAAATTTTGGCTTATGTTGCTCATTTTAACATATAGAATGGTTTCAAAAAGATACAAAGAAGGAACAGTCAGCAGACCAAGTCTTGCCTGCTCATTTTAACATATAGAATGGTTTCAAAAAGATTCAAAGAAGGAACAGTCATCAGACCAAGATAGGCCTGCATGACTCCAACCTGTCATTTATACCTTCCATACACCTGATAGCTTTTTTCTGTATTTTGAACACTCTATCCAGGTTTTGCTTTGATATGTTTCCCAGACTAAAATAGCGTACCTCACATGAGACATTAAAATACCGTGGTAGGCTGTTAGAAGTAATTTTTTATCTTTTAATTTAAAAAGTTGTCTAAGAACAAATACTCCAGAAGACATTTTGCTACAGATTTTGTCAATGTATGGTGTCCAAGTCAATCGTTTATCCAATAGGATTCCAAGGAATGCTACCTCTTCTTCTTGTTCTACCTGGCAATCATTTATGAATACGTTTATAGCCCTATCCTCATCTGGATTATATTTACTCTTAAATTGCAGATTGGCATTTTTTGCTATTAATAGTTAATTTTACTTGATTCAAAAATTGGACTATTGACTGAACACCAATATGGGCATTTATTTCTAAATTATCTATAACTGGGTCATTGAAAATGAGTGATGTATCATCAGCAAACAAGTAAGCTCTACCATTAATCAACTCCTTTGGCAAATGATTTACATATAATGAAAAAAGCAAAGGTCCAAGTATTGAACCCTGCGGCACTCCAGCTTTGACCTCTAATCTTTGTTTGAACTAATCTTCACAACCCGGTTTTCAACAATTGAAGTGAGCTCTACACACTGTTTCCTGCCCGTGAGGTATGATCTAAACCATTTCAGTTCCACTCCATTTATCCCTACATTTACAAGTATTTCTAATAGAGTTTCATGATTAACACAATCAAAAGCCTTAGATAGATCAAGAAACACAGCAGCAGCTTTATTGCCTGAATCCATTATATCTATTAATCTTTCAACAAGGGAGACTATTGCTGTCTTTGTTGATCTACCTTTCTGAAATCCATGCTGCTCCTCACAGATAATCTGAGCTTCATCAAAATATTCAAGCAATCTATTTAGCACTATTTTTTCAAAAACTTTACTCGTTGTATTCAGTGAACTGATAGGTCTATAGTTCTCCACTCTTTCCCTATCACCACTTTTATATATAGGTAAAATTTTCCCCTCTTTCAGTTTACTTGGAAATACACCGCTTACTAGTGAGTGATTAATAAGATTTAGTAATCGATCTATTAATTGGTTTTTACAATCTTTTAGAATTTTATCTGATATCCCGTCCAATCCTACAGACTTTTTATTTTTTAAAGTATCAATAATTCTTGACAACTCATCCGGGGTTAGGTACTGGCTTAAATTTGAATACATTGCGAAGAGTGTTTACTTTACCTATAGGCCTACTAGTGTTGCCAATGTCAAGTGACTTTTGAAGGTTTTCAGCAACTTGTTGATAGTAGTGATTAAAATAATTACAAATACCTGCACAATCATAAATATATTTTCCACTGCTATCCAATATTTTAGAGATATTGGTCATCAATGTTTTCTTATTTATTGCTTGTAGTTGCGATGGCGTTCACCGAAGATGGGTGACGACGTGGCAGTGGTGTATGTGGTGGAAGAGCGCAGCCACGCGGGCAAACAGTTCTGGGAGGGGGAGCTGGGCGCTTGGGGGGTGCGCGCCCGTACCGCCAGGGCGACACTGCGTATGCGCCACCTGGTGCCCGGCAACTGGTACGTGTTCAGGGTGGCCGCCGTCACTGCAGAGGGCACGCGCGGCTACTCTCCGCCCTCGCCACCCTTCACGCTCTCCGCATGTTAGTACCCTACTATTCTCTATACACGCTAAGCATGCACTCACTAACCCTGTCTCTTATTAAACCCATTTAAAATTCGGTTCAAAATCAGTGGAATTTATTTCAAGTTCAGTTTAAATATAGTATAATTTAGTTCAAATTGTATTTGAATGTAATAATATTTATTTCAAATAAAGAGAAATGTAGCTAAAATTCAAATTCTATTTTTCAAATATGATTGGCATCAATTTAGTTGAACACTTAATTTTTAATTACTATAATTCAACATCTCAATCTGAAATTATGTGAATTTATTTCAAAATATTATTTAGTTCTGAAAAACAATTAAGTAATACCCTCCCCCCCGGAAGTTTTTAAAAATCACACTTGAATTTGAGCGTTTTTAGCAAATCTGGGCAATGTTCAGTAGCTGTTTTTTATAAAACTAATAATACGAGTACTATATTTTAAAGAATGAAAGAATAACGCCGGTTAGGAAAAAACTTATTCTTGGGAAAAAGGTATGGGAGCGCCGCTCCCACGCGTTCCCCCAGAAATCAAGCCCTGCCTGTAATACAGTATTCTTTTCATGTATTATTCCATTTATAATCAATCAATTTACATGTATTTATCAATGGAGGAATGTTGCTAATGTGTTTTATTTAATCAATTCTTTATAGGGATACAAATATGAATAGAGCATTATAGTCGGCGCAATCTAAGTTGACGAAAACCCCCTCCACCCGAGGAATAGCTACGTTGTCATTTTGCGTGGAATTGAAACTTCTCCTAACGCAAACACATTCAACTGAATGTTAAAAGTGACAGCGTAGCTTCGGAAAAATCACGCGGTGTTGTAAAACTCACTATTTTTATGATAAACCAGCTGTTCGCAGCTCAAATCATAACCATCTATCAATTCTCAGACCTTAATGTACAAAACAAGATGGCGGCAATATGGGCCTAGCCAAGCGTAATAGCAATAGTTCAACTTGCTATTCTGCAGAAGTAATAAGACAGAAATAGCATATTTTTTATTGTTAAACATAATGATATTACAAAATAATAAATATCAAATACAAAATTAAAAATCATAACAATATGATGAATTTCAAACTAGAATCTGACTTATTATTCTTTGTGAAAAATATAAATACAAGACACTCAAATTCCAATCAGTTTTTCCTAACATGTTTGCAATTCACTTGCTGCTCATTTTAACTATCTTCTGTCTGAAACTTTCCCTTAATATTTCCAGTTGCTTTTTTGATTTGATTTTTTCTTCCGGTTGGCAAGTTTGAGAAATCTTGTCTTCTTTACACTCCAGTATCCATCAAAAAAATGAATTTTTCACTCCTCCAGACGTGTTTTTAGAGTGTTCTTTAAGCTTTTGAGTTGTGTATTTTTACCATTACTTCACATATCTTGGACTAAATACTGAAATTATTCACTCTACCTCACCCTCTCAGAGGTACTGGTACGGCCTAGGCCTACCGGTTTGTACAGTCATAAATTAGCCCCTGTTTGTAACCTTATCATTTAATATCAGTATCAGTATATCAGTAAATCAGTATATATGGAAGGTTTGAAAAAATGATATTGCTGTAGAGAAATGGGAATCTGTATTCAATAGTGATGAAACCAATGTTGTATATGAAAATTTTATTGAAATATTGCAAAATCTTATAATGAAAAATACCAATATCTATCGCCTTAAAAGAAAATTAACGCCAATAAAGCCATGGATAACTAGGGGTCTAATCAGAGCAATTCGTACAAGAGATTCACTTAATAGAAGGAGGAAAATAAACAATAATGATCTTGAATTAGCTGAGCATTATCGTCGATATAGGAATTGCCTGAATTTATTGATTAAAAAAACTAAAATAGAATACTTCAAGCAGAAAATCGATGATGCAGGGAATGATCTTAAGAAAACATGGTCAACAATTAGAGAAGCAACTGATACAATACAAAAGAAAAAACCTGAAATTGATAGAATTGATATACATGGGAACATCATTTCAATGAGATATAACTCCAATGATGTGCTAGAGTTCACAAACAATCATTTTGCATCTGTTGGGAGGAAGATGGCTGAGTCTATAATGGAAAGTTTGAATAAAACTCTACCAGAAATTGTTAATAGTTGCATTTCTGCTAATAGATCGGCCATTTCAATGTTTCTGACGCCAGTTGATGAACATGAAATCCTGTCTATAATCGGCACACTCCGTACATCAAGTTCACCAGGTCTTGATAGAATTGATAATAAAATAGTTAAAATAATTAAGAACTACATTACAAAACCTCTAATGTTTATATTCAATATGAGCTTTGAACAAGGAACTTTTCCAAGTATGATGAAGAAAGTATGTGTTAGGCCCCTGTTCAAGAGTGGTGATAGGATAGTTATTGGTAATTATAGGCCTATTTCGTTGGTTAGTAATATTTCAAAAATTCTGGAGAAACTCGTGAAAAAGCGATTAATTGATTTTTTGGAACGAAATGAGCTCTTATCTTCTAATCAGTATGGGTTTCGAGTTGGTAGAAGTACAGAGGATGCAATTTTCAGGCTGTCAAAGTTTGTAACCGATAGTCTAGACAGTAATAAGAAGTGTCTAGCAGTCTTTCTTGATCTAGCAAAAGCATTTGACTCAGTTTCACACGAGTTGCTGTGTAAGAAGCTTGAGAGTATTGGAATCAGGGGTATAGTACTTGAATGGTTCAAGTCCTACCTTCATGAACGAGCACAAAGTGTAAAGATTGGTGATAAAATCAGCCAAGAAACAACTGTTGAATATGGAGTACCACAGGGAACAGTATTGGGACCTATTCTATATTTAGTATTTGCAAATGAATTGTGCTCTCTAGATATAAAAGGAGAGATGGTAGCCTTTGCTGATGATACAGCCATAATGTTTCAGGAAGAAGATTGGAACAGTTTGTTTAATTTGGCAGAGTCGCAGATGCGTCAAGTCATGCTTTGGTTGAATAAAAATCTACTCACACTAAACATTGAAAAAACTAAATTTTTGGCTTTCTCACTGACAAGCGCACAAAAACCTCAGCAAGATACTCTTAAACTACACAATTGCACACAGACTATATTGCCCTGCAACTGTCCCATCATTGATAGAGTAGATCAAATTAAATATCTAGGAATAGTAGTTGATGACCTTTTTCGATGGGACAAACATGTATCATATATTGTCACTAAACTAAGGAAACTTGTTTATATATTTGTGAAACTACGTCAGATCTTGCCTGCCCATAAACTGAGAACAATTTATTATGCACTGGTTGAATCAATTGTTAGGTATGGAATACTTGTATGGGGAGGTACATACCACAATCATGTAGATCCGCTCATAAAAGTTCAGAAGCTTTTATTAAAAATAATCTGTTATAGACCCAGACTTTACCCAACCGAGCAGTTATTTAAAGAGTATAAAGTTCTAAGTGTGCTACAACTATACATATATACAGTTCTCATTTTCATCAAAACAAATCCGCATTTAACACGCAACGTAGATCATGCACACAATACAAGATCTAGGGATAGGAGACCTATACATAGTTAGAAGAAACACAACTTTTGGTCAAAAAGTCTGCTCCTATACATAGGATGCAAAATCTTCAATTTATTGCCTGCTGAAATAATTGGAATGGGCATCCTAAAGTTCAAGAAAAGTACAAAATCCATGTTAATTAGCATTGGGAATAATGATATGAGCAATTATTATGTATTGGTTAATTTAAAAAGTTGTAAATAAACTTAAATAATTTTTATTATCATAAAATGTTCAACAAATATTTCGATACAGCTTATTAAAATTTTATTTTATTAATTTCCAAATAATCATGAAATAGTAAAAAATATATATATATGTATCATATATTTGTAAGGTACTAACATTATACTTATTTTCATCAAATAACCGAAATTTAAAAAATACATATGTATATACACTAGAAGAATATTTAAGTAAAGTAGAATATTTGATTTATATTGTATATTAGACAAAATGCATCCCGACACATAGACTCTATAGTGGGATGCTTCATGACAGTTTAGAAAAGTAGTATTAGTATAGTAGTATAACTTCACATATTGTAATAATAGTTTTATATGTTTAATAAATACCTCTGGACATGGGTTACATGACAGAGAAAATGAATGAATATTTTGCAACTGTTACACAAGGGAGATCACTGAGGTCACTTTTACTTCGTCTTCCACTTTTATAAAAAGCACATTGTCTATTTCAACAATATAAATAAAAACAAATCTGAATTCCTTATGGTAATGCTATTTGAAAATCAGAGATAGTGACATTGTTGCACTAATTTATGGAATTATCCTTATCTCTTCGTGAACACATTTTTAACAGAACATGCTCAGATTGGGGGTCCTTGGTATTTCGGATGGTTGAGAAAAATTAAGGGAAATGCATCACTTCTTAATTTTGGGGTTTCTCTTTTTACTCCAACTAGTTCATCGTCTATGACAAGAAAAACGTCTTTCTCAATAATAAAACGGTCTTCAAAATTATTAATACAAACTATCGAACTGTCTTTCACTTCAAAATTTCGATGAAAACCTTTCTAACCAATATGTCCATTGAGAGTTTGTTATCAGGTAACGTGAAAATAGAAATATAATTTTAATTATCATAGTTGGATATTCACAACACAGACGGCCCATTTATAATAAACTATTACATTTTCAAAAATTATGCCACATTATTTTAACATAAAAAAAGACGAAACGCGAGTGTAATCCATTGTCAACTTCGTAAACATTCAGTAGGCCTACCTATGAAATGTACCAGAAATTATTTTTATAATAAAACATATGATTTTTTTGTCAACATAACCAAAACGCAATGAAATCATGAATTTGGAATAGGGCAATTACTTCCGCCATTTTTCATACAATCGATCCTTACATTAAGGTCTGAGAATTGATAGATGGTTATGCTCAAATATCCAAGTCGATTAGCTTCAATAACTCCAATCTTCAACATACAATGATTCATGCATATACCGCTCTCCTTACTTTGAAACTCTTGAGAGGCCAAATTACGATTTTCCGACTATTTTCGACATTTGAAAAAATAATTTCAATTGTTTTTGAACAGCTTTCTCGCTTTCACCACCCACTTATCTTCTCAAACAAAAAAGTTTCTAGATCATCGAAAATTTCATGTTTTCTGATGGAGATGCTTCGACATTGACAAACATATTCATTAATTGAAACATAATTATTGGTCGGATATAGAAAATTCAGAAACCATAAGAAAGCTCGAATTCTCCTTGTCATTTTGATATAAGAAACTTTATTTTTACTACAACCCATGATTGTGAGAGAAGTGATATACGAAAAAAGTAATATTTTCGCGATTTTTCAATTTTTTCAAAAAAATCAAATTTCCTTTGAATCCTTCTACCCAGGAACTTTTTTAATACTACTGGCATATCAAGGATAAAATTCTGCGTCTAGATATGGGGTTCAATCGCGAATTTGAAGATGTTCCAATTTTACACAATCTGGCAACGTAGCTATTTCTCGGGTGGAGGGGGTTTTCGTCAACTTGGATTGCGCCGACTATAGAGATGATACAACAGGTTTCGCTCAATTTTGATCTTAAGAATCGTGAATTCTATTATTGATTTTTATCCCAACTTATCATTTCCATCTGCCCCTCTATCTAAGGAACTATAAAGACTTTATAGTATTTATAGAGTATTTATAGAGCCCTACCTCTATCTAATCTATTTCTTCCTACTTCCTCAATCTTATAATTTATACTTTTTTCTTTCTTCAATTTTTGATCCATCTATAGTACGGTATTATTAATGTTATTTTCGTCCAAGTTTTTTCCAATTTAGAATACGTACCATATAGTATACAGTATATTCAATAAAATTGTTTTTTCTTGAAATGTAGATTGTTTCTAGATAGAGATAATACTCTTTCTATTTACTGTATTACTAAAAATCATTTATATTTAATATAAAATATTCTACAATCATATTAGAAAATGAACAAAACAAATTTGTCCATACGAGAATAATAATAATATTTCTAAGAATAAATTAATAGCCTACTCAAGTCCAACAGTTATAACAATAACGATGGAAAGTTGTCGGTCACATAACGTTGGTTGCAAGAAAATTTTATTTACCCAAAAATAAATAAATATAATAAATTATGTATACTATATGGGAATTAATTTATAATTTGTTGAATGTTCAGTACCAGCTGTACCAAGTGCTCCAACAAATCTGCGGGTAGAAAGGCTAGTGATGGTGAACGGATCGCTGTGGGCCGAGCTGAAGTGGGACCAGCCGCAGTCCCATCTGCCCATACAGCGCTACAAAGTCTACTGGAGCTTGGCCGTCACCAACGGACCGGCGCCCACCCTCATGGTTAGGCATCGCACCGTTAGAAAGGTAATCACTACCAATTGACTCTTATAAATTACAAAACGTGTTACGTGTTATTAATACTTAATGTTAATGATAACTTATCAATTTCTCCATCATTATCGCTTGGTTTTAGGTTCTGTCTAGATTGTTTTTAAATTTTACTACTGTATTAGCGAAAAGAAATAGGTACTCCATTTCACATAAATAAGCGTGATAATATTATACAGTGTTTCAGGAGGAATTTTCAAACACTCAGGCTGATTGCATAACTTATATACCAAGTAGGTGTGAAGGGTGTCGTAGTGTTTAGGACAAGTAACTTTTCAAACGAGTAAAGTTTCCACCAATTTGGTCAGGTAGTTTGGGACCGTATACCTGAAAGAGTAGTGATTCGTCCAAATAACAAATAACAAAAAGAAGAATATCTGCATTGACATGACAGGCCCACATAATGGAAACGTTCAGGAAGAAAATAATAGAACTTCGAGCATTGACTATGTCTATAGATATATCTGTAACAATGACTTAGCTTACAAATCACTCTACTGTCATTCACACGCTAAAAATAGTACACTTCAATTACTGAATGGGAATCAGCTTAGTTCTATCTTTCCGAAGGGAATCCCCGAAGCTGTCAAAGATAGATTTTAAATCCTCAATTATTATTTTCCACAACGCACTTTATTCTAACCATTATTAGATTGATTTGACTATTGCTCGCCTGCAAATCCTATTCAAACTTATTTGCTTTGTTCATCAAATCACACGGTAGGGTTCATCTTCATTTGCCTATTATTTTCAAATGTTTAATATTGTAGCATACATAGGAATATATCATGATTCCTATCGGCCATTCCATCGGCGTAAAAATGGTCTTCTTCAAATATAATCTTACCTTGGAGATTGACGTGTCACAGTCTTCACAGGCACGTTTTTTCGTCTTCTTAACTGCACGGAAAACATCGATTTCTGCTACATCTGGTATGCAAGAATGTTCTAATTGTTTTGTCACTTCTTCATCCCTAGTAAACATTTTCCCATTGAATTTTTCTTTTATGCAAACCCATTTCACTTCCCCACTTTTTAATTCATTTTTTTATAGTGCCTATATCCTTCATTAATCAAACACGGTTTCCCTCTTTTCGTGGTGAATAGTTCCATGTTGCACGCTCCAGGGGTGCCCAGAGGGGGGTTCAGCAGCGCAAATGCGCTTCTGCGATTTTTGGGGGGATTCTATTTTTTAGCTCATTTTCTATAAGTTGGGGGGATTTTTCATAATTAGCCCTAGAATGTTTTTTGTGATATATTCAAGCACGTGTAGAAGATTTTATTTCTCATATTGAATTCTAACATTGTTATAGGGAATAATTGTATTTTCAGCTTTTATTCTTCAAATTGGGGGGGGGGGGATTTTTCATGACTATCCCCAGAATTATTTTTTTTATATTCATTCACTATTCTTCTAAAATTTAGCTATTCTATTTTGGATGAGTTCCATTTTCAGCTTGGGCCTCTATCTTATAAGTTTTGAAGTTTTTTTTTTTAATTAAGCTAAAAATGTTTCTCATATTAAATACTAGCCGGCAGGCTCACTTCGCTCGCTTTCTCCGCCTAACCAGGGGGCTCCGCCCCCTGGACCCCCGACAGTGTAGGCAGTGTAAGTGAGTCAAACAGGCTCGTTTCGCTCGCCTGCAAAACCTCTCTCAGAGTCAGCTGAGACAAACAGGCTCACTTCGCTCGCCTGCAAATTCCGTTCAGTAGGGGTTTGAAATTTATTGAGCACAGCATTTCTACACCTGATCTGGTCCTGTTTACATAATTGAAACATTTTCTGCCAATTTGTTCTAGAAAAATCTAAAAAAAAACTCACAAATTTCAAAAAAAATAGTAAAACGCTAATATTAAGCGTAACCTTGAGAAGTATATCGGACATAGTTTGAAACTTGATTCAAACAAATTAATTCATCTATAATCTCGCTGAACCATTCAATTTACAGTTAGGATTGGTCGTATCAAGGCGGAAGATATGCAACCCGCAACACATCTACAATTTTGAAAACCTGATTACTGGCGTAATCTTGAACAGATTGCAAGAATATTTTAACACAAAATTTCTAGACGTCATTTGAACCTGCCCACCAAATATCAACATTTTCTACCGATTGGTTCTCGAAAAAATGAGGAAAACGCCGAAAAACTCTAGAAAAACTAGAATATTTGGCGTATCCTTGAAAAGTTTTTTAAATCCTTTCTTAGCACGCGTCTAAACGTCCAACTGAACATGCCTGCCAAATTTGAACGCATTCGCTTCAGTGGATTTTTAGTTCTGGTGATGAATGAATCAGTCAGTCAGTCAGTGCCATTTCGCTTATATAGATATAGATTCAACACTCGTGAAATTTTTCCTATAATATCTTGATATATTATCTGTTTATACTTATCAAGTCTTGGGGATTTTTTTTTTACAATCAGTCCTCAATGGCTGTTTGTGTTATATTCATTCACTATTAACACTCATAAAAAATTCACCCCGAAATAAAATTAATTCAAAAAATTCAATTATTCTATATTTAGGGGGGGGATTCTGTTTTCACCGTATATATTTCATGAGTGATTTTTTTACAATAAGCCTGAGAATGTTTTTGTTTTATATTCATACCGGCAAAAAAACCTTATAATTATATTCAAATTCAAATTCCTTTATTTTCTGCATACAATTGGCAACATAAGTGCCTGTATATCACAGTCGTCATTATTCCAGTTATAATATTATTATAATATAATATTATTATAATATAATATAATATAATATATATAATTATAATATATTATAATATAAATTGGTAACTTATTCTGCTTTCAGCTTTTTGGGGGGCAGTTTTGGGGGGGGGAGATTTTTGTAATAATCTTTGATTTTCTGTGTTATATTCATCCACTATCAAAACTCGTAAGAGGTTTTCATCTGATATTAATTTTTTTTATTTTTGCTAGGGGATTTCATTTTCCGCTTATATCTTCCACGTTGTTCCACGTTGGGGGGAAGGAGATTTCATAATGATCCCTCAATTTTTTGGTTTTATATTTTATATTCTTACACTATTAACACTCATTAAAAATTTCTTCATTTGATTATTCAAAGTAGCAAAATTGATATTTTTATTCAAAGAAATAGGAGATTATGTTCTACAATTTGAGCCCAAATGCTACTTTTCCCCACCTATGACTTCCAAGATGGACGCATTTTAACACAAATGGTAGCCTTCTTCTTGGTACATGAAAATGTACTCAAGATAGTGGAATTCTTAAATTTCGATCAAATTAAACAAATTATACATGCATTTCAAACGCCTTGATAAGCTGAGAACAACAAACTATAGTTGGTCACGATCAGTTAACTTTTACGAAAGTCACGGGTGTCCTTATATTAGTTTATTACTATCCTTGAAGAGTCTCCTTCTGGTAATGTCCTGAACTCAGGGCTATAAGTTAGTTACTATATTAAAACATGATTTCAGAAAAAATATTCTAGTTATAAAACTCAAATACAGGAATATAGATACTTATTTTGGAGGTTACTAGTGAAAATATGTTCTTTTTTATTCTGCATTGAAAGTCCTATCACAATAAAGTGTTCAATTACTTTATTTGTGAAAAGCCAATATGATTCCATTCAACATCACTTAGTACACTCGATTTATTTTTTAAAATAAGTATGTCTGATAAATGATATCATTCTCACTTTTTTCTCTCAATTTGTTCATAGTTCCTCGTGTAACTTCCCTTGGAATGAATATATTCATGCCTTATGGCATCTTTTAGTTATTGCAGAGTTCTGGGACGAGATTTCTTGTCACCTGTATTATGCATACTTCGGAACTTGTCGCAAATTCATATTAGCCTTTTGTGGAATGATCAAAGTCGATTAAGACGATTTTTTTATTGAACCTTATCTTTTTTTTGGAGGCAAAAGTCTTTTCATTCATTTGTTTGTTCAACATCACCCTTAAACTTCCACCTCTACATTCTTTATCCATTGTATCACCTCATTGTCTACTCAGAAACGTCTGTAAGCCTAAGTATTACTCACCCACTCATCATCACCTAGGCTATCTGAATTAATAAAAAGTTAATGGGTGAATAAAATAAATGTGTAACTTGGGAGGAAAATCCTCGAATTTTGATGTGATTGAAAAATATAATACAGTACAGAGAAACTTTTGAACTTGATGAAATAAATTTGTATGCTGATTATATTTTTACTACAACCAGGGCTTAATCTTGGCGGTATCTCTGTGAGGAAGAGTAAATCATTATAATTTTCTATTAAAAATATGGAAAAATGGTGGTAGAAATACACAGCTGAAAGCTTCAAAATTACTCTAAAGACGGGTTTTAGAGAGTTGAAATTTCATTTTTTCCGGGGGAGGACCCCCGGACTCCCCTTCAACCCACGCACGCTCCTGCCGCCGTAATTTAACAAATCAAGCACTGACTACATCAATAATTTTTCAACAAAAAAAATTTTACAACTGATTCACTATCTACTCAATTATGTGACAGTTTCATATAAGTCATGATTGTATCTAATTCTAAACTTTGTCCTATAAACCTTAATTAAAATTATGTCTGCTTGGTGCTAATATTTTGTAATCTACCTGAAAGTAAAATAGAGCAATTGATGGAGACGCATTGAAAAGTGAAAAATATAGCCTAGCAATAAAAGATCCTTTGAAGGACTTGTTTTATTTTCGAACTTCAAAAGTTCATTGGAGAAGACTTAATTTTTTTTATGGGAAAGTATATGTTTTCTTTTATACGTTGACTGTTTATAATTTAATTATTCAAAGATGATTATAATTCTTCAAAATTTTTCTTAATTATATTAAGATTATATTATTATTCAAATGGGGGGGGGGGTTTGAAGCAGTTGAAAATGGGGGGATTTGCGTTTCTGACCACTATAAAATATGTTTCATGACTCCTGATACATTGCGATGACAATTTCATAGTGATTTCCGGGTTTTTCTAGAAACTGGGAATACCCTGTTGATTAGCCAATAAGAGAAGGGTCTCTAAAGGAAGGAAGACAACTCCGATCTTTTGTTGTTATTATGGGAACTTTTGAGACTCATTGTCTCATTCATTCATAATTTCTATTCTTAGTTACACATTTATTTATTTTTAGTTTATTCAACTTCTGCCTATATCTGAGCTTTCTCTGACAATGAAGGGTGTCTAGAGTCAGGTAGAAATTGGTTGAAAGACTACTCGTTTGTAATGCTCACAGGAGCGTGAAAACCCATTGGGGGAAACACTACTCATTTGGGCATTGGTCGAATCGCTACTCGTTCGAATCCCTACATAATCGGTGTGAAGAAAAATGTTCCATCGGACATGCTTTGTAACCAGGGTAAAAATGACGGGAAATTGTCATTTTTAAAAAATATTCAATTTTATTATTTTTTGAATGCCCTATTCAGGTAGTGAAATGATCAATTCCTATGCAAAATTAGATTAAATTTTCAATTAAGTTTCATGAAACCAGTTAGAAGTTTGTAACTTGGAGTTTCTTGAATCAATAACTTGATTCTTGGTTCAAGAATCAAGAATGATTTATTGTCACAAACAAAATATTGTATTGACAAAGTCATTCAAAAACGTAGGCCTACAGCAATTACAATACCAATAACTTAGGTATTGGGAATAACTTAGGTACCTTATTGAAAAGTACTGGTCAAAAGTATACATAGAATCAGGACAATAAAAAAATCTACACAATCTATAACTGGACCAAAATTATAATTAGAATCCAAAATAATGTGGATAAGGTTAAATCATCATTTCTTCAACCTAGTAAAATGCTTCCTCCTTCAACCACTTTGCTATACGGTAATACATTTAAATCTTTCACAATCATAATTTCGATTATTAAAGAAAAATAGAAAATATATAGCATACTGATTTGCTAAAAGACTGCCATTTTTAACAATAATTAAGAATAGTAAGTAAATATGAAATCATAAACTTTTATTTTTATCAAAAGGGGTACCGTAGCAGAGATAATTAATTAGAAAAAATTCTAAAGAAAAAGTATGTTCTAATGGAACTTTTCCTCTCTATTTGGTGTAAGGAATCAGCCTGAGAAGTATTGCACATGCCTCCTGAAACACCCTGGAGATATAGGAATTATTACTAACAATATATCGACTAATATTCTGACTGAAGATGTGAACTTCACTTTAGTTATTAGCTCTCAATCCACGATTAGAAAAATAAAATACCTTACTCAACTACTAGCCAAATAAAAGGATCAGTGAGTTAGATCTTATAGGGAAAGCTTGAAAAGAGAGAAATTTTAAGAAATAGAGGTGAAAAGAGAAGGTGCAGGACGAATTTATTAATTTGTAATAGTTGCTGAACGGCATAAAATCTTTTTTCGATAATCAATTTCGAAGTCTATTCATACATAATAATAATGATCGAAAATATATATTTTATTCTATTCTGGAGAGTGAGTTCATTGTAGAGTTCATAGAGTTCATTGTCTTACTCCATATTTTTTTACTGAAGTGGGAGAATCTATATGCTAGAAATTGGAAGCTTATGGAATGGATGAATTAAATTCAGTACCTACCACGGCACTACTTCAGAGTTAGTCTAGGAAATCGTCAATGATGAAGACTTTGTTGAAAAAGGGTTTTCATTACGGTACCGTACGTAATTGTTACAAATAGTGTAGGCCTATATCGGGTATTGGGAAGTAAATTCTTCAGCATTACCTGCTTCTATCTTAGAAGCAGAATTTCATAAGTTACGGTACTTCTAAAACTAATAAGATAGTACAACCCTGGCAGAGTACAAAAAATTATATTTTCAACTCAATTGTAGCCTAAATAATAAAGGTATAAGTTATATAGTATAATGATAGTATGTATATAACAATAGGTATTGCAATTTCCGAAATCAGAGCGTGCTTGATAACTCATCATAACAAGATTTTTCTGCATGAATTAATTATAAATATGGCACATCAACCCAACAGTAACTCATAGATATGAATATTTTAAAAAATACCTGGAATCTATGACATTTTATAATTATATTAGTTGAAAAAACAAATAGTATGCTGTGTGAACTTCATGGAGTAGCATATTGAGTGACAAAACTATAGATTATCATTTGGAGGTTTCATCCGTTTCCAATGTACTAAAATGGACTATAAAAGATTGATTATTGCAGTGATGATAACTTCTCGACTTATAATAATTTAACAATCCACAAAAAATAATTCTCCAATTTCTATCAAATGTACATAGTAAGAAATAAATTATTCCAAATAAAATGACTCATTAATATCACACTAGAAGTAGAAAATTACTATGAGATATTACAAGTAACTGCTGCTGATGTATTCAACAAGAATTCCTGTAAGTTATGCAGTTACAATAATTCACATCAACATACCCATCATCATAATGATTTTGCAGCAAATGGTAGTTTCTTCAAAATGAACAATATTTTTAATAATGAATGAACAATACATCATTTTTCCATTCAATCATTTGAAAAGCAATCAACTTTAAGCAAACACCTCAATAATATTATAAATGGAAGTTCAAGATTAACAGTTTTGTTAGATCTTGGAATAGATGAAAAAAATTATTAATGAGAACTGAGCGTTGAAGCTAAGGAGAAACCACTGTATGAAGAAAATTCAGAAAAGTGTTATATCATTTAAGTATTGAGAACAAAAAGAACTTTGGATTTCCTTTCCAGGAGCAAATCTATAATGGAAGTGAGAAAACAAATTTAGGAAGAAAATAGATATTTATTAATAAATTATAATGTGAGGTAATGAACTGATATTGTGAATGTGGGATTCGCAGCTTTTTGAAAACTTCAAAAAATACTTATTTTTTCATGAGAAGGACTTGAGACTGGATAGACTATTTGGGAGAAGCACTAGGGAAAATTTGCCATTTGCCACTATTAAAGTCAGACAGGCTGGGAGACGATGGGAGAAAATTTATGGTGAGAATTGATGGCTACCATTGAGAGGCTGTTGGGTGAGGATCAGGGCGAGCAGTGACAAGCAACGGCGACGGGCACAGAGACGAACTTCCAGGATGGTCTGAGGGCCTCGGGCAGGTTGAGGTCGTGCCGGGAGAACATTTCGTCCACTTCGTCGCGACGACGCAGTATCTTGACTTTGTAGGAGTGCTCGTGGCAGTGGTAGGGGGGACTGGTCCAGCACGACTCGTAGCGGCACTCGACTGACGTGATGTAGCGCGGATATGAGTCGTGGCCGAGATCGACCAGCTTTGGGTAGGTGTTGCAGGAACACGGCAACGGCACGTTGTCGCTGACCATGCTCTCCTCCTCCGTCGGCCACTCCCGACCCAGCGCCGTGCTCACCACCAGGACCACCAGTGACACCTTCAGCATACTGCAACCAAACACTGGCATGTAAGCGCCGGTTCATTGCGGCTGTGACAACGTGGATCAGGGATGACGGACTTCAATGAGAATTTATTATTATCAAAATAATTTTTACTTTTCCAATTCATTATATTTTTTATACAGCGGGTTAAGTGGAAGTTTTTACAAAGTAAAAAAAAACTATATACTCTATCTATTATTATCTATGTATTACTCTATCTGTAAAACAAGAATGAACTGAGTAGTACAATATTGTAGCCTACTATGTGTTTTGTTGAGTTTAAGTAGTAGATTGACGTTGCTGCAACAGCACGGCAGTTTATCGCATTGAAATAATATTATTCATTCCTTGCGTTTATGAAAATAGCAGATGCAGCCTGATAATAGGTGCCACGGATACTACTAGAATGCAGTGGTATTCTATATAGTATACGTGGTAGATGCTATGTTACTGTACCCACTAAACCAATAAATGTAATAACATAGACTAATAGACACTCCAGACACATAGGCCATGATAATAAGCAAGACTATGCTATGATAATATACGTATGTTGAAAGTGAATAAGATTTAGATTTTTAAAAAATGTTATTCAAATCACACTTGGTCAAAGCACAATAGTTGAAATAGTTGCATATTAATGGAATAGTTTGGAGGCCGTTCAAACGTAATTTCAAAAATTAAAGTAATGTGAATATATGAAAAGTATATGGCCTATATTTTCTGATTGAAATGACATATTATAAAATGAAATTGTATCATGTAAGCGGAAGTTGGATGTATCACTTTTTAGTGTATCATACACAAGCAGAAGTTGAAGTTAATTTATAAATTACTTTTCTTTGAAAATTTCTCGAATTGAGGAAATTCGGAATTACAAGCAATTATCAATGGTTGACAACATTTCTCTACAAATCAAACCCAATTTCCTAGACCAAAAGAGCAAAAGAGCATGAAATAAAGAATCTTTAGCCTATTTATTCCTATGACAAAAATGTTGAAAATGTAAGAATTTTTGAAAAGTGAAAAAGGATAGAGTTTACCTGGTGAAACGCAAGTTTCGGTTAAGATGGTCAGGTGGCGAGTGACGGCTCTTGTTCGGCGGGAAGCATCTTATAAGTTGAAGGCGTCATTATCACATTTGCTGAGATTCGCGGAAGGCGGCTCATGCATTTTGATAACTACGCACCACCTCATCTGTCAATTCGATTAGGCAGCTCGCAGTACATTAACACCGTGTCCATTTTCTTCGAGATTTCCTTTGTTGGTCAGCAGACGCATCTTTTGTTGAGTAGGACGCATCAGTCTATAACAAGGGGTGGGTTGAACAAAGGAAAATTACCAAGCTTCTCTTCTTAGGAGCAAATACAGACAACGAAAAAAGAGAAAATTTCTAAAAATGAACCTACCCTCGGCTAATGGATTATAACGAGCATCTTGAAAGGATCCATTAATAGTTTTATTGAATCTTGGCTTGAGAAATATCCCCAGAAAATCAGGGTTATTTTTGTATGGAGAGTGAGATACAGGAGCAGATGTCAAAATAAACATTTTAATACAGTTTACGTATATTAAAATAATACACATTACCGGTACCTACAACAGATAATACATTAGGATTCATTTTCTATGTATGTTTAGGGCTTCGAATGATCTATTTATAACCATTTTATATCATCATTGCCTGACAGTATAAAACCTATATTATGAGTAGGCTACTAATATAACATTCTTATGCATCAATATGCCTTCATTCTTATTATACGAGTACATTCATAAATAACCTAGCTAGTACTTCACTAATACTTCCTGAAGATTTCAATTTTTTGTTTTTTTTTGTTTCAGGATAAAACAGAGTTTATTCTGAAGAAACTACAACCTAATTCTCTGTATTTCTTACAAGTTGAAGCATATTCACAATTTGGCTCATCACGCTTGAGAAGTGAGAAAGCAAGTCTTCCATTTAATACAACTAATTACAAAAATGGTAATTCAGCATTGGAGTATCCTTTAATTTCTAAGTTATGACTACACAAATTGTGTGCAAGATTTGTAAGTTACATTTAAGTTACGGTATGCTGCAGTAAATCAAACTTTATTCAACTGAATACTCATCATGTATAACTAAAATACGTGAAAGAATCAAGAGAAACACTTAACAATAACTTACAGCTATAATTCTCCATTAAAATAAGTTTTATGAAGTTTTTTAATTCTTATGAATTTTTCATTCTCCATAAAACTTTCTTTAATGACGAATGGAAATAAAAATAATTATAATGAATGAACGACAATTGAATCGCGCCTTTTAATGATTTTTGAGCAGAACCTTTTCATGTTTAGTCTGCCAAGTTGACTAAATAATTAATAATTTTACTAGAAGTATTCATTGAAACATATTTTACCGATTGTATAATATAGGTATATTATGACTTTATTCCGTGCCGAATGTAATGCTAGGATACTCATAAACAGCAAAATTCTATTTTGTATGAAAATTTTATATGTACAGATTTAACTCTTCATTTTTAATATTGAAATTAATTTTTTATTCAAAACACTCAATTTAATTTTATTTAGAGGTCGATAGAATTACTTCTGCGAGTAATGATTTTAAAATTATATACGCGGTATTGAATGAAAATATTCTCTTTTAGGCGGAGTTAGAACTAGAAATTTTCTCAGTTGAGTTATTTCTAATATAGGATAGCCTTAATAATTAAGATGACTAGACACAGACTGATATGACTAGAAATTATATTAGACATAAAGCTCTATAATATAGCACTATAATAATACTCTTGTTAGTTCCTTAGGGTAAGAACATGTCAAAAAGGTGAGGTTGCGGTTGATACTAGGGTTGCGGGTTAGGTTGGAGGCGAATACTATACTATGACATAGGAATCATATGATTTTATATATTATATAAATGTAAGACTATGTACATACATGTAGAACACGTAGCCTAACCCGGAGCCTCACCTTATTTTACATGTTTTTACCCTAACTGAGGTTGAGGCCGCACTGCCGGTGGGTAGAGCCTGGAGGGTGGAGGGTAGTTGGTAAATCTATAGAAAATACACACCATCCACAGTAATACATCGTATGAATGGTATGTGTTCAGCCGCCATCTTGAAATTCTTAAATATGGACAACATAACATCAAGACAGAATGACGTCATACCATTCATACGATGCATTACTGTGGATGGTGTGTATGTTCTATGGATTTACCAACTACCCTCCACCCTCCAGGCTCTACCAACCGGCAGTGCGGCCCCAGCCTAATAGGTAGCATGTCTAATAGCTACCCTAACTCTTCAATGATTTTCAGATTATTGGAAGCCCGGGAAACTGAAGCTGGTACTGAAGAAAGTGTGGAAATTGATGGGAGATGATGAAGTCAGGGCTCAGATCAGTTGGAAGAGTCCCAAGCAGGATCCACAGCCTTCACAGTACATGGTGTCATGGGCCACAACATCCAATTGTGTCAACAAAACTGAAGTGGATGTGATAACACAGGTAGGCACCAATAACGGATCTATTTCATATGGAATTAAATTCTTCAGTAATTTATTTATTTAATTTTTGAAAAAGTTTTGAGACATAAAAATTATTGAAATTTATGTATAAGCTCGTTTATAACGCCACACTTGGTCGCACATATAAATGAAAATACAGTCAAAATAAATATATTGGAACAATGTATTGGAAACAATAGAATGGGCGTTACAACCTTCAGTACGCTAGCGCTACCCGGTCGTGGGTTCGAATCCCACCAGAGGCATGGTCGTTTATGAACCTCATAAATCACCCTCGCACACTCCATTACCCATGCACAAGTGAATTAAAATACTTCTATGGGCATCATCCACAGCAAAAAAAAAAAAATGAAATACAGTCATTCTCATCACAGCTAATTTTTTTAGAACGTGAAGATATTTAGGGAAGGATGAAAACCTTAATTTAGAATATATTAAATTTTCCAACCTTTTCTTCTACATGTTCAACCTTTTTTTCATTGAGTGGTGAATTATTTTCCAACTGGCTGAGGAGAGCGAAAGAATTCTGATTTTGATATAAGCTGCAAGTAATAATACAATCTAAGATAATTATGTTCAAACATTTTTTTTTAATTAATTTAAAAATCTAAAATCAGGACCGGCGAATATTTTAAAATTAAAGTAAGAGGCAGAACACTTCAGTTATTTAGAATTGGATTGTTGAAATTCCAGTCAGTTTCAAATATTGGATTTCAAACTTGAAAATTCATTTGTGAGAGAGTTTGCAAATTCATTATTAAGTTAGATCTTTCACATTGGTTTATCCAGCTCATTTGTTTATGTTTTTTTCAGAATACTTATTTCGAGCTCACATGTCTCCAGCCTGGATGCAAGTACAAAGTGAAGGTTCAAGAAATGGGCTTTGGTTACATGAGAACTGGCAGTCTCTTCATCACTACACCAAAAAGTCAAAATGATCAGTAGAGCGTTGTTCAACTTTGAAAAATACGTGGGAAAACTCCAATACAATGGAAACTTGAATCAGGAAAGCAAAAGAGAATATCATAGAATAGTTTCCAGAAATTTCAGTTGCCCAGAGTAAATACTTACATCGATTTACTTTAATAGAATTTGAAATAAATAACACAATACAGTACCTGCTACTTCCTCCTTGAAAGGGAATACAAGAATAAGAAAAATTATTCTCTGAGGTCCTTTCCCGATATGAAAGCAAAAATACTTTCATTTGAAAAAAATCATTAATACCTCAAAAAGCATAAATTGGAAAAAAATTTCCAGAAGTAAACAGTATTGCTTTATGTAATTTATAATCAAAAGTTGAATGTTAAAGGTTCCAAGAGATAGAAAAAAAATTTAATGGTTTATAAATACGAAAGGACTGAAGGCCAGTATACTTAGAAAATTACGTAGGTATATCACATTAAAAATGAGCTTATAACAGGGAATTAATTATTAGAGATTAGGTTAAAGTTAATTTAGAAATTCGTTTTATTATAAAAATATTGATTTTTAAAAATGAGAAAGTATTTATACAAAGTAGGTAATTATTTAGTTCAATTTTATAAATTCATATGATAAAGAAGTCAGTCTAGTAGCTATCGTCCCTTTCATATTATGGGTCTATATTGATCAATAACAGCAATTTAATTGTTAAATTTATCAAATTTTAATGTATTAAATTTTTTTTAATAATGGGTCTCAATGTTCATCGTATCCTATTTTAATTTTAACGAAAAAAATTGTAGTACCTACTAGTTTCACTTTCCAATCTTCTAAGGAAAATACTAATATTAAGTACCGTAACTTACGTATGGTATTAATTCGCTGTACATAGTGGACACATTCGTGCACATAATCATCAATTACTGTTGATATAGGCTACATGAATGGGTATTATTCATGTTTAAGTGGGTATGCATACATTTATGAATGGGTATACACCAGCAACACAAACAGAAAAGGTTGCAGCTATAGCATCGCAGGTCGTCATAATTAGTGTATTACACCACTAGTTTTGAAAACGTCGTTTTGCGACGTTAAGAATACGGAGCTTTACAGCCGAAGCGATCAGCTGAGGCTGGAAAGGTGAGTATTTGCGACGTCGCGAACGTTTTCGAAACGTGTTGTGTATTTGAGTTTTTGGTACACTTTATAGAAAGGCTAATTAGAATAAGATGGAGAAGTTTTTAAAAATACGACATACAAATTCAACTTGCTGAATTCCATATTGGTAATTTCCGTTTTTTGTTTTAAAATAAATTCAAGATTCTATTTTCAACAAAGGTTATCAGTCGCTAAAATCAATTCCTAATCAAAACAAAAGCTTAGGAGTGGAACAATACGGAACAAAAATTATTGCTTGAAGAAAATCATGTGCTAAATCGTCTGATGCAATCGGTTGGAGAATATTCTAAATAGTCGACTTACCTATTCAGTCGACCAATTTGCATGCAATGCGCTGCCAAGTCAACGGAAAATTTTGTTGACAGCTGATTTTTCCTATCTTGTACGGCTATATGGCCCAAATATCAGCCGTTTATTCTGCACTAGTGTGGAAAATGAAGGCTTTCAAAGCATGTCAAGTAGATCGAAACTGGCTACTTTCTATCAAGTGTACCAAAAACATATTTGCCAGAGTTAAATTATTCAATAAACATAGCTTTGCTGTTGGCTGAGGCACAGTCTAATGGAAAGTCACCATCGCCAAGCGGTTCTGGCTGTAGCTATCCAAGTGCACTACTTCAAATGGTAATAAAGTCACAGTGATGATTACACATATTGCTGTCACTCGTGTGTACCGTACTCAGTACTCATGCTTATTTGAAAATGTTCAGGCTACATTGACTTTTAATTTGCCTTGGTAGTTTCTTGTTTTCTTCCAGATAACATTCAACCAATCCAAACAAATCCATATTAGTTTCTCAATTCAAGTTACCACACTGATATAATCACTAGGGTATAAATTAGTACCTATCATAGTTTATCAAATAGTATATTGTATCAAGAAATTTACAACATAATGGAGAGGACTCATAGAACTAAACAATTCATCGTTTACAATGAATTCAATGTCGCTACCGAGCAAATAATACTAGTTTATAAGTGAATTTCCTAATTCTTCGTACCGTCTAATTAATCGTGTTTTGTCTTCATTTTGGAACTATTATTATAATACTTATAATATTCAAATACAGTAATATAATTGTTTATGGTAGAATCCCTAGAAGTATGTTTATGTTATTACTTTTTGAATAAATGTTCAACAGTTTGTTCTTTCTTTTTTCAATCCTTAAGGTTAGTTTTCATCGAGATACGTCGTAAGTGGGAGAAGTCTGTCCGTGCATTGCAAGATTTAATAACATTAGGAGAGATTTTTCCTCCGTCTCCGTCCGTCTGTTGCAGTGTACGCGCTTTGCTTCACCCGTTGAATCATGCTGAATATGCTACAGTATTTGCTATTCGAATAGAACAGCCCCTATTTAGAATAGAATATTCCCTTCTGGAATAGGAAAATATGTCCGACTTTTAGCACACATTTAGCATGATTCGACGGCAACGTGAATATCACTACTTAAGATTATAAAGATCATTTTTATACCCCTCTACCCCTTTGATTATCTTCTATTGAAAAAAGATGTAGGCCTTTTGTTTGAGAAGCGTATTATTTACATTTACTGCAAACAAAATGTTTCATAGCTTACCTATAAGTTCTTGCTAATCAATTAATCCAAATTAATTATTTCAGGGGTTCTATTCTGGGCCCCTTGTTAATTTTATCTATTTCAATGATGTTACAAGATCAGTTCCCTATGATAACCTTCATATTTTAT
Source organism: Sogatella furcifera (assembly GCA_017141385.1). Taxonomy (NCBI): domain Eukaryota; kingdom Metazoa; phylum Arthropoda; class Insecta; order Hemiptera; family Delphacidae; genus Sogatella; species Sogatella furcifera. The sequence goes on from CM029548.1 coordinate 27,909,861, forward strand.
TCTGACTACACAATATTGCTTACAAAGAGCAAAGACTAGAGGAAATTGAATCTTTTATAAAAATTAATAGTCTTTGCCAATATTTTGCCAAATATTAAGTGTTGTTGGGTGGCTCAAAAACAAATTAAATGTGCGTACAAAATTATCAAAATAGGAGGTTGAGACAAGAAGAAACACCTAAACGGTTCATTGGAAAGTCAGAATTGGTAGGCTATTAAACCAGCCAATTTGAAGTGTCAGAACGAGTATTATGCTATCTTAATAGTGTAAAAACGTTCGTAGTTTCCTATTAACATAAATAATTAGAATATCGTTGACGCATCAATATTTTTTCACTCTCATAATTCTCCACATTAAATCATAACTGCTCCAACAAAAGTACAAAATTTCGAGTCTGTCCAAGGAAAGAATAAAATTTAAAAAAGAATAATATCAAGAGATTCTATTTATTCAACACGATTTCCAATAAATTTATAGTCTTGGAATTCAACAATCGACTTATATGGTAATTCAAAGGATATAATTAAAATTTATATTAAGATTTCTCCTATTTATATAATATAAAAAGAATGTGATACAAATCATGAAAGATTTATGATTCATTATACGAATTGATTAAGAAACAATGTAAGATTTATGAAAGAGCAGCGTTTCAGATATTTCTAAAATATTGTATGACTGTAATAGTATAAGTAAAAATTACTCAATTTTAGTAGAATATTAAATTTATTTTATAATTATTGGAAACCCTAAGTAATAAAAACATTCCCTACTGATAAAAATAGCATGCATAATGTATCATTATGCAACAAATGATTCATTCTATTTTACTAAATAAGATTCAATTGAATCACATAAAATCAATATTGCAATCAAAACCTCCACTAGTTAAAGCTAAATAAATCATAAATTCAATATTGATATGGCACGAATAGACTTATTGATACAAATATAATTGGAAAATATTGATAAATAAGTTAGTATGCTAGGAATGTTTAATGACTGAGTCATTATAGAGTTTGATAATTATACTCATAATCATAATTGTCAATATTATTGGCTTTAATAGAACAGCCATAAAGTTGAAAATGGTCCAATATTATCTTCTATTAATAGAGCGGCCAAAAAAGCTGGACGGATGGTAACATGATAGAAATTACTTATAATTACTCTTCATTATATTAAAAAGGAAGATTTTTTGGTAAAGTTGTCTTTACGATTATTGTAGCGTTCAGTGGCTCTTTTCAGCTTTAAACCACCTCAACCCGAATCCCATTTGGCATAGCTCTAGCTGTCTTTTCTCCTTCCTGCTCTTTTTGAAGTCATAATTGGAATGTATGCTGAAATAGAAGTGAGATAACAACTTGAATAAACAGTTCACACAGCCTGAGCATCGTTTAAAAACAGATAAACAGATGTACTATATGGTATAACTGATGCCAAAAATTAAGGTGGTTGGTGAATGACAGTTATAAATGCTCAGCTCTGTCAGGACAGTCGGCGAGCAGTCTGCAAAAGCATATAGTCGAGAACAGCCTCAGAAACCCATTCACTCTTGCAGACAGCTTTCAGACTGTCATGACAGAGCTGAATATTGATAACAGTTACTCGTTAATCGCCTCAATCTTTGCGTCTGCTATAATACAATCTACAGTGAACTAGAAAGTACCACAACAACTAGGCAAAGCAAAGAAGATATTCTGGCAAGACGACAAAATGACTCCAGTTTGGTTAATATTGATTCAAAAATTATGAATTTGGTATCAAATTGTAGAAAAAAAATTGTAGATCAGGATGTTTTCTACAATTTGAGACTAAATTTAAAATTTTTTAAATGTTATTGAACAGGCTGAAGTTATCGTCTCATCTGGCAAGAATGTCTCCTTTGCTTGGACAGACTATAATAACAAAAACGTACACTCAGACAATACTACTATTAAGAAAAAAGTGTTCTTTATGGTGAAAACATTGCGACACTCTTGAATCAACAAATCAACGTTCTATTACTTTTACTTCTTAAATTTTAAACTTTGCTTTCTGAAACTGTTGTCAGAATGATTGATCGAAAGTAAGTGAGGTCTAGGATTGGAACGAGATTACGGCTAAACGCGTTAATAGAGTTCCATGAAATTTGACAGGAATATTCCTTATTCAACTTCGCGTCGATTTATATGTTGGGTTTTTGATTTTTTTAATTTAAAGACGAAAAAAGAAAAAATTATTGGTCTACTCTCTTATGAATGGATACTCCATATACATGATCTGATACTATATAGGTTTGTAAACATATGTATATAAACAGAAACATGATAAATAAGATTGAATTAGGCTAATATGAAGAACATTAATGTAGAATAATGAGAAATTATTGCTACGTATTTACTACAGAATCTGTAGTGGAAACATTGACTGAAACATAATCTGTAGTCAATAAATTCAATATATTATTGGATAATAGGCTTCAATAATAAGGGGGTTAATGATGAACTTGGATTCAGGACACTCTAGAATATTAGGCTATTCTAGAATAGCTGAGCTATTCTAAATAACTTAAAGGATTGATGTGACATGCAATATTGATGTATGCATTCGATTTGACTTCTACCCGGTTGACAGAATAAATAAGCTATAACAGGATGATTAGTTGAATACATAACTAAGTTACTGTGTGAGCTCTGTTGACGGAACTACTAGTATAATTCAAAAAATAATGTGATCTTCGAAGAAATGAAGACATTACAAAGCTTTGAATTTGTCAAGACCAAAAGAGCAACCCATGGATTTTGTATTTAGTAGTCGCAGTTCAGAGAGTTTTTGTTCAGAGAGCATGAAACTGAACATCAATAATTTATTTTATTTTTAGAACAACCACTAGCAAGTAACGTCAAGTGATGCTACCAACCATGAATGTCTTTTGAACACCAACAAGTGATAATCAGTAATTATAGTAGATCTGTAGTGGAAAATAGTATGACTGAAGGCCATGTTATGAAGTTTAATTCCGTTGGCTTCTTATCATTATGGTAGATTCTACGACGTAAAAATCACTCACCATATAAAAACTTGCAGATATGTTGCATAGCCCGCAAAACAATGCCACCAGCCGTGTAGCTGAGTGAAAGGACTCAAAACCGGACTCATCGAATTTCTCAAAGAACTGTAATGATAAAATAATAATAATAATAATTTAGATTTTAACTTAAAATAGTAAGTTATTAAGATGACATGAAATGAGTTCAAAATTTCTGGATGATAATATTTTATTCAATAGCTACACTATAAAACGTGCCTATCATATTCTATGAAATTTCATTGTTCAACTAAGATGACATCGGATAAGTTTAAAATTTCTGGATAATAATATTTTATCCAATAATATTATACTATCGAACGTGTCTATCATCTTATAAAATTCCATTGATCAACTCTTAACAAATTGTTCCGGGAGTAATTTCATTACATTTCGTTCAATAGGATTACGAAAAAAACTACCTATTGTGAATATTCCAGTATGGAGTGAGTTTCAAAGCTTGAGATGTATCAATTCTTCAATTCAATGATAGAACCAACGATAACTATTCAATAATAAAAAAGCAGTCTTAAGACTGAATTTCGATTGTTTTTTTAAGATTAGCACGAAATGTTTTGTAAGCTTGATTAAAATTTCAATGTAGGCCACTTACTGCAAATTCGGACAGAAAATTTTGTCGAGATTCCACAGTAAGAATCCGAACAAGTAGGTTGATAATGATATGATGAAGAGTTTTTTACAGACTTTACATCCCTTCAGTCGAATCAAATTGATTTCTTGGGTGAAAGAAATCAAAACAAGTACTCCATAGCTTGCATGCTGGAGTAGAGGCTGAGGCCATAGCAGGTAGACAGCAGTGAATGATGACGAGAATGTCACCAAGCAAATAACCAAACGGCCATTCGAGAACATCTTATTATTGGAAGGTTTTTGAACCACCGCTCTGAAAATGTTAAAAATTGAAATATTAGAAAGTCGGTACAAATTTTTCATTAAATATTTTTTCATCTTGAGAAATGTAAACTTGAAAGTTTACGTATGCAAGTATTCATTCTTTGTTTTCAGTTGTATGAACAAGACTATTGTTTCAATCAATAGAATGTTTCCAACATCTGTTTTTAGTGTTCAGTTATTGAAATAGCATAGATTTGTAACAAATGATTCAAGTGTTGTATATGAATAGAACTTTAATATGATCTATCACCAGAAAATATCTTCTTGATAAGTTTCAACGTGCGAAAATGAAATTGATATTTTTTTTAACTCCAAGACCATCAATGTCAGTGAAAATTATAGAGTAAATTAATTTTTGTAATAGTTAAATAGTAGATTTGTTACAGTAAGTACAGTCATAGTGGAGGTAGAATGATAGTTTTCAGGGAAATATAACACCAGCATATCAAGTTGACAGGTCACGTTATTCATGGAAATGCCTACAAATATTTTCGAAAAATTATAAAATTTTTGTACACTAAAAATATAAGAATATGCATATTATAGCTTTCGTGGTGGAGAGCTACCCATAACGGTAGGTTCCACTCGCCTTGGTTACATTCTGGTCATCCATCCGAAAGCAGTACATAGTGTTTGTGACTCAACATCACAATCACATAGTAATCACCCTCACCGAGCAGCCAGACACATCACACCATTTTTGTACAATTTCAGGAGATGATGAGATGATTTATACAACGTTTTTCAAGAACCTCAAGTAATTGAGAATAACTATGGAAAATAACAGTTTATTTTCAGTTTGAAAGATTCTAATATACTTACAAACAATAAACAAGTACGCAAGTTCCCCATACCATAGGAAGTTCGTCAAATAATTGCATTTCATACAGAAGGGTCATATGAAATGCCCACGAACCTAGACCAACAACTGTAACAGAAATGCTTCTTTAATCGAAAATGCAATGAGACATGCACAAGATAATAAAAATAGTCCAAGTTCAAATGATTTTACTGGATAGAGATTTTTATATGAGAGCACTCATTTGGATCATCAAAATTCCTAAAAAGTAGTCGTCACTCATCATCAACCTTTTCCGTTACCCACGTATAAGCAAAGACCTCATGTGAGCATTACGCTCAGAAAAAATGTTGAGGATGAATGAGTTGAAAATTATCGATTAGTTATACTACTCTTCATCATTTATTTGTCACTTTGATATCAGAGAGAAAGCTTTCTGATGGTGAAGTGGGAATAATTATTGAAAATTGAATTGGCCAATTATAAACGATGATTGAAAAAAAAACTCGCTGAGTAGGCTAATTACATGCAAACTAATAAAATGACGATAAAAATGTTTTCAATTCCGTGATTCATGGTAATAATATTTTTGCATTACTTTAACCCATTGAATAACATTAAGCAAAATTATCATGCTGCTAATATAATATTCGAAACCAGTAGGCTTCAAAACAATAAAATTTTATCAATATTATATTTGCTAATCAACTAATCTCCCATCAAGATACACGATCAAGCGTTTCCTATGATCAATAGGTCTTTAATAAAAAAGCTTGTTGATTATTTGATGAAAAAAATAACAAATTAGAGGATATTCCAACGAAAAATCTATTCAAATATAACCTAATATTAGAAGCTATTAGACATTGGAATAGACATTTTTTGTTAATCATCTTAATGACTATACAAATTAGAAATATTTTTCACGCACCTAGAAGAAGAAAATGGCAGAAAATGAATCTCAACTCGAATCCCTGGTTGAGAACCTCTATCATACCCCAAATCGGAGGCAGAATCATCATTAGATTACTGATTGTATTGTCTGAAAAATAATAAATATTCAAAATAATGAGATGAGAACAGCGTATTCCACAGCATAAGGAATCAGAGATGATTCATAAATTTAGTGTCGGTAACTCAAAAAATATCAACACTTTTTAAAATGCACTAAAGAGAAGGAAATAACATTTTTGATCACATTTTAATCTTCTTAATTTTGATTATTGCAAAAAATTGATCAAAATCACCTAGAAGCAAGTCCTAGACCACACAGAGACTTTGTGGTTTAACTAGTAGCTATACCAATTAAAGAAGAAGACTAAGATAAATTGACCCCGGAAAATAACTTGAATATTTTAAATTTGGAATGTTGAAGAATGAAATAGATTAAATCAATACACTAAAAACTGTTAATTTGAAAATATTTCACCAATTCGTAATTTACAAACGACAAATACAACCAAGCAAACTAGGCTCACTTAAAATTTAATTTATTAACTAATTAACACCGAATCCCATAAAAATGTTGCTCAAGTTGTAGTGTCAGATGACACCAATGAGCAATTAAAAACCAGAAGTCTCCATATGTGGCTTATAAGCCGAGATATAATCGAATACCCATGGCACGTAAAAGTTTGTCGCCGGACAGAGTAACTAGAGATAAAATGTACAATACAGGTAAGACAAGATGAGAAAACAGAAACTATAAGTTACTTTGATATCATTCAAGAAGAGTACTTTTCAGCTAAACAATTCTCAGGTCAAATCTGTGATCATCGCTGTGGTCAAAGAACTGGTCCCCGGTCAAGAATCGAACTCGGAACCTCTGATTATCGGACTGGCGCGCTATCATTTACTCCAATCTGTCTATCAGGCACTCTGCTTATAAACTAGTTTTTCAACATTCTTTTGTGAAGAACTCTGACCCAGACTCTTCTAAAATTCAAAGCAGGGAACAAAATACTGTAAAACCTGAAAAATTATCAAAAGTTTGTCATGAAGTCAACTAGACCGTGACCCCAATTATTTAGGTGATATAATTCTTCATACCTGCTTGTTTTTATACAGCTCTTCAGCTGTGTTTGTGTAACAGATTCTTTAGTGCAAGTCAGAAAAGCAACAATGATCAAAAATAACCATATTCAATGTATGATATAGTTAATAGATAATCTAAGATAATTTACATATTTATTACTCGCGATGACTTCCTCACGGTCTTGGGGGCGGGGAATCGTCGATTTTTTATATCTTTTGTTAGGGGTGTCAACAGGTGTAGGTGGTGGTAATTTTTAAAAAATCTGGCTATTACCTCTCATGGGGATTACCAATTAGAGTACATTTTTTCACCAAAAAAGTTAGGTTATTATTTTTTTATTTTCCTTGTTAAAAAAACGTTTTTAATTTAATCCCCCAAAACCGGGGTGAAAAGATGATTAATTTTAACAGGTACATTTAGAACGGTTTTGTTAGAAAAAAAATTTTACCAGGACCCATTCCCCCAAAAAATAAAAAAAAAATTAAAAAATTTTTTGCAACCCCAATTAAACTAGGTTTTTGGGCCTTAGGGGGGGGCAAATCTTAGAGTAGCTTTGGGAAAAGGCTAATTTCAATATATTCGGGGAAAAGGGTAAACCAGATTACACCGGAAATACAAGTTAAAAACCTAAAAATTTTCCAATTTTTTTTTTTAAGCAATCAGAAGGGAATTTCATTTCCCAACCCCGGGCAAAGCATAAAGACCATGTTAAAAGTCATGGGAAAAAAAGGGAATTTAAACAGCCATTGACTATAAAATCTGTTTCCCCCCCGTTGAAATGTTAAATTTATAGTACAAATGGTCTTCCTAAACCCTTTTTTAAATTTCCTGGGGGGGGTTTTTAAAGGAACCATACCCAAGAGATACCCGGGTTTGGGGGTTTCTCTTGAAGGAAACGGGCTAGGGGGAAAAGTATTACCCGCCAAATTTTATGTTGGGGGCAAAGTCTTTTTTAAAAAAAATTTGGGGTTTTTTTGCAATTGGGCATTAAACCCTAAAAAACCATAGGTTTTTGAACTGGGGCGTTTTAAGGGTTTGATTAATAAAAAAATTAAAATTGGGTATTTCCCCAAACAAAAGAAAAAAAATCGGGGGGGGACCTGGCCTTGGTGTATGATTTTCCCCAATTTTTTTACCCCCATTTTAAACCCCTCAGGCCCCTCAAAAACGAGGGGGGCCCCTTTTATGCCCAAAATGAACGTTTTTTGCAAAAAAAATCTTAAAAATTTCGGTTTTTAAATTTTAACAGAACCAAAATTAAAAAAAATTTTAAAAGGATGTTATTTTGTTTTTAGAATTAACATGTTATTTAAAACCTAAATTCCAGGGTTTTTTGGGGTTATATGAATCTTGACCAGATTAAAAAAATTTTTTTTTAAAAATTTTTAAAAAAATTTTTTAAAATAAAAGTTCAAAAATTTTAAGTGAAAATTTTCGGTTGATAATTTTTCGGGAAAAAAAAGCCTTTTTCCCCCATTTTTTGGTGGGGAAAAGCTGAATTTTTAGTTTAACACCTTGATTTTTTTGGGAACGTTTAAATTTACATCTGCCCAAAAAATCCATTACCAGATTATTTTTTTCCAATTTTCAATGAAAGGAAACACTTGGCTTTTAAAAAATTTTCACTTATTTTTAACAACTTGAAGTTAAAAAACTTTTTGGCTTTCCCCGGTTTTAATTCAAAAAGCTAAAAAATTGCTCAGTCGCAAATGGAAAAAACCCTTTTTAAAAAAAAGGGCTATTCCAGAACCCAAAATTGATCAAAATTTTCCCAAAAAAAAATTTTCCTTCACCGCATAATAAGGGGGAAATTCCCAAAACCCGATCTATTCACAAAAAAACTTCCATCTTTTTCAAAATTTTTTAAAAACCGTTTTTTGGAAAGGTTCCACAAAATGTTTCTTAAAAGAGAATGTTTTTCATGTTTTTGGCATTTCTTTTTTCAAAACTTTCCCAAAATAAGGGAAAAATCCTCAAAAGAAATGGGAAATTTTAACCTAGGGAAGTTTTGATCAATAAACATTTTGAAAAATTCATTGGCCCACATGAAAATTATTTCCCAAAAAATTTGGAAAGATGTTTGTTTCGGGTTCGGGTAGCCCCTTTCTTTAAAAAAACAAAAAGCTGTTGGCTTTTGAAAATTCCCCCTCCAAATTTAAAAAACATTTTAAAAAGGGAAGTTTTTTCCCATTTGGGGAATTAAATCCAGGTTAAAAGGTAACAATCTCAAGCCTTAGTGTAAGAAAAATCACCGCTTTTTAAAGGGATTGACCACTAGAAATTTTTTTAAAAAAAATTTGGGAAAGTTTAAGTATTTTTTCCGAAAAAAATTGTCAATTTCCCCAGATTTTTGGGAAAAATAACCAAAAAAAGCTCTTTTTTTCAGAAAAAGAAAAGTTTTTGAGGGAAAATGCCTTAGCCCCCCTTTAAAAGTTGGGAGAATCAAAGGAAACGGAAGGGAAAAAAAATGACTTTGGTTTTTGGTCCCCCGGGTTATTGCCCCAAAAAGGAAAGGAGTTTGCATGTTTTACACGCCCCCGAAATTTTCTTGGGTCTTCCACCCCCGGGATTGGGACTTTTTAAAAAAAAGGGGTCTTTTCAGTATTTGCTTCACCTTTTCTACTTGGTTTTAAGGGGTTTTTTTTAAAATTTTTGTTAGCACTTAACTTTTTTGAAAAATTTAATTTAATCAATTCCCCAAAAATTTAAAAATAAGGAAAATGCATTGTGATTTGTGGTACGTTGGTTTTTTAAACACATTTTTCAAAACATAAAAATGTAAGGAAAAGGAATTGATGCCTTAAACAAAATTCCCTGGAAAATTTAAAAAGTAATTTTTCAACTCAGTAAAGAATTTTTAAAATTTTAAAAAAAAATAGAAAAAAAAATTAATCTTTTTTAATACGGTAAAAAAAAATAAATTTGGGGATATTTGTTTACTCAAAGTTTTCCCACAAAATCAACTTATCGCCATTACCAATTTTCTAAAAAATTTTTTAAAACAATGTAACTTTTCAGATGTTAAAAAAAAAAAAAGGGATTCTTTTTATTTAATAAAAACCCCCTTTATCCAGGTCCTTTTATTCCCTTTGGGAGAATACCCATACTTTTTACCCGATTTTAACCCTTCAGAAAACACCCCTCACGTGGACTGGCCCCGGTCACAATTTTTTTTAAAACCTGTATAGCAAAAAACACATTAAAGATAAAAAACCCTAAAAACACCGGGGAAAAATTCCCAGTAATCTTTGGCCCATTTTTAAAACGTTTTTGGGGGTAATAAAATTAAACAAATCAATAGAATGGAATTTTAAATTTGCAAAACAAATCCACTTAAGATAAGTTAAAAATTTGGCCCAAAAAATTCGTTTAAAAAATTACTTCTATTAATCAAACTCTGATATGATAGAATTAAGCTTCCAGTCAAAGGTGTTGAACCGTTTTTTGCCCCAAAAAAACTTTCAAAAATTTTTTAAAAGAAACTTCCCTAATCCCCAAATTGTTCCAATGGGTAGTAAAAAACTTCCCCGGTCTGTTATGGCAAAATTGAAAAGGACGGCAATTAAAAAGCTTAAATTGTTGTGATTTAAAAGCGTCCAAAAAAGCAGAAATTTTGGGGTTGGCCAATCTTCCAAGTGTAATGGATTATTTTAATAGCTTTCCCTCATTTTGATTTGAAAATAAAAATCCAAAAATTTGACACCCAACCCCCCAAACAAAAGTTAAAATGTTAAAAAAATTTTTTTTTTAAGGTTTTGAAATTTATTTAGGAAATGAAATTTTATTAAAGTTTTTAAAACAAAAGGGGGGAAAGAAAACCTTTGCTCCTAACAAAATGGGTTTCCAATGTCCAACCTTAAAAATAAACTGAAGAAAAGACTTCTGAAAGGGGATAAGAAAATTCCTAGCCCGCAATTAAAAATTGATTGGGGAAATATATTGAACCCTTATGGGCTCATTAAAAAAAATTTATTTAACCCCAAAAAAACCTTTAAATCTGAGTTCCCTAAAGGTATCAATGGGAAACCCGGGACAGGTGAACAAATTGGGAACATTTGGGATTTTGGAATCCTTAAAGTACACTATCGTAAACTTATATAAAAAACCCAAACGCACATTGATAATAAATGCAAAGTACCCATTAGAAAAAAAAAACTTTCTATACCAATGATAATTGGAGCCTAAAATTTTGGCCTATCAAATATAAAATCAAACCCAACCTATTTTTCTAAAACACCAAAACTGTAAAATTAAATCTCTAAATTTTTTTTAAAAACAATCCCAAATTAAGGTCTAAACAGAACCCTTTTTTTTTAAAATAAAATTTAGTTTTTTTGATATGAAAAGTTTTCACCAAGATTTCCCTAAAAAAAAGAAATTTTTGTTTTAAAAAGGGGGAGAAATTTTTCCCCAATTTTTTTCCCCCCAAAATCATGGTTTTTCAAAAAAAAGGGGGGCAATTTGTTGCCCTAAAAGAAATTTTTTGGGAAATCAAAATAAACAATTAACAATTTCAATTGGCAAAACATTTAAAAACCAAATTAAAAAAAAAGTTTGGGGATAAAGTCAATCTTGAAACCTTCCCGTTCCCTTCTTAAGAATTTGGGAAAGAAAAAAGTCCTTTCAAAAAAAAAAGGTCCAAAAAACCCCCCCTGGCAAGTTCCGGGGTTTTAAAAAGGGTTGGGGCAAAAACCCTTTTTCCCCGGGATATTAAATTCATCAACGGGATTCATTCTGGCGGGAACTTTAAAAACCCCCACAAATGACCCGAAATAACGTCATTGTTTTGGGTTGAACCGCTGCTGCTCTAAAACGGTTCAAAACTGGGGCAAAGAATTTTTTTTGGCTCAAGAAAAAATACTTATTGGGAAAAACCCAACTCGAAAGGCCATTTTGTTTCCCCAACAAGTAAAAGGGGAAAAAAAATTTTTGGTTAGGAAAGGTTTTTTATTCCCTTTGTACAATACAATACCAATAAAGAATTTTTCCTTTAAACCTGGTTTCCCCAATTTTTTTCTTTTTTTTTCCCCAGCCACAAACCCACCTTCAACTGTTTTCATTAATCTCTAAAACCTTTCCGTCCATTTTTTAAAATTTATTTTTTTTGGCTTTTTTGTTGAACATCTTTTTTTTTTTTAATTTAAAAAAATGTTAAATTTTTAAAATTTAATTTAAAATAAACAAAGGGTTAAAAATTTATACCCTGGGAAACCTAAAATAATGTCGGTAAGGGTTACTTTTCAAAAAAAAATTTAACATTCTTTTGTTACCTTAATAAATAAAATTTTTACAGTTTTTGTGGGAAACGAAAAAAATTTTCTTTTTTTAAAAAAAAAAACCAGGGTTTTTTGGGGAAAAAGAAACTCTTACCAATCCTCAAATAAGGTTAAAAATTAAAAAAAAAACTTCCTTTTTAAAAATTTATTTGGTTTTTCAACCAAAAATCTTCCGTTCTTTTAAAACCTAAATTTAATGGGGTGTTTTAAAACAAAAAAAATTTTTTTAAAAAATTGATTAAAAAAAAATGAAACCCATTTATATTATAAAAAAGGGTTTACACAAAAATTTAAAAAACATCATAAATCCTTGGGGTTACTTTAAAAATTTTTCCCCTTTTTTTTAAAAAAATTTTTTTTTAAAATTTTTTTTTTTGGGGGGGGAGATGGGTCGCAATTTTCCTCAAACTAGTACAACCCCAGACAATACATGACTACAACGAAAAACCAAGACCTTCTTGACTTGACGATGTATTTACTATGTATTCAGAAGGTCCTGCTTCTGAAATAATGATTTATTAATGAATTTCTTATTTATCAACAATAGATTCATTATTTGAGATTTTGAAACATCATTTTATAGTATGATTCGAATCATAAATCCCTTTTTTATTGATATTCTCAATAAATCAATTGAGAACATTCACCGAATACTAACGCCACTCATTATGATTTGAGAATTATTTCGAATATAAATTGGAAAATCAATTACTCAATTGAAATATTATTTTATGAAACATTTTATGAAAAATTATCTTCTGATATATATATATTCAGAAGGCTGTAGTGTTGATGTTCAATCTAACCGCCAAATTCAAAAGCAGTCCGCCACATACAGTACATGATTTTTAATACAGTACTGTAATTCAAATACAGTAGATGATTATTTTATCGTTGAATCCGGAAATATATTTTTGTGGAAAATTACTTTACTTTGGTTCACCAGACTGCAATAATATTGTAGTTCAGACCCAATAATGGGTCTACAAGGCGTTTAGAAATCAAATCTTTGATCTATTTTACTATAAGAGATTATTATATTATCTCCTACCTTCTTAATTTTTTGACTAACCTTGAATAGACCAAGGCCTGCCATATTTTAATTACTGTATAAAATATTGGCGTAATGGACTAACTCTTATAATACATCTCTTGATTTACTCAATAAAGGTTGTCTTATAAGCTGCTTAATAATAGAGATTTGTGGGACATTCATTATTCATAGTAAAATTTCCGCTGTTCAAATATTATGCTATAATCCACGATCGAACTTATAATTAACTTAAAGTTTGAGTATAGGCTACCGTACCGTATAGAGAAGGGGTGTTAACAAGTCAACTTTTATTATGTTATTAATGAATAGGCTAGGATAATACGGTACTGTAACTGTACTATAATAACATACATATATAAATATAGCGGTACCCATAGGACTTAATTAGTGGGTACGCACCGGTACCTTTAACGACTATATAACATTACATTTATTATAATAATAAATCGTTATTACATTTATAATGATTGGTACCTAATAAATTCGTTGTATAAAATTAGTTTTAAGAAAATAGGAAAAAATGTACTTGGGCATACCACGGTACCGTACCGTGGGATCTCCAATCTACTACACTTGAATGTGTCGTAGAGTGTAAATTGCACACTTCTAATGCCGCGTTTACACCGAAATGTTAATAACTTTTTGAATAACGTATTATTGTATAGACTCATATATTATATAACTTATACAAAAGTTATTAACATTCTGGTGTAAACGCGACATTATATACCTACTAAAATAAAACTTTAATTAGTAGGCTATGACTATCCATTTCTCTTTGTATATCTATCACCTTGAATTTTTATCTGACCATAATAATTCTCCATCAATAATATTATTTAAGTTTTATTTTATCGCTCCAGCTCAATTACTCATTTTGCTAAAAAAATGAAGATATGTAGGCCTATAAGGCCTACTAAATTGGGAAAGTTAGGAGAATAATATAGTCCAATGTCTGTCTCTTATAAGCCTTTTACAGCATATCGGTTGATCTTTGAAATTCAAGAGATTTACAGTAGATATTTTAAATTATAAAAATAAATTAATAAGACAACGTTTGCCAGTTGATTTTCAGATAGGAAGTTTATGAAACAATTTCATCATTTGACAATATATTTTCCACTTTTGTTTCAATTTTAAGTTATCACCGCTCATAGACTAAACAATGTAGCCTACACTTACAACTAATAAAAATTAATATTTTAATGTGAATTTTAACATATTTTTTATTAAGCTCAACAGCAATAAAATGGATCCCAAAGCAGTGTACTTGAATATCACAGATACAGTATTAGAATCCATATCAATAATCACACGTAGATTCCAGCATGGATTTTAAATGAAGTCAGAATTCATTGACTACAGAGAACAACAGTAACAGTAAACTAAATGAAATTATTCCCATGCGGTAACTCTTCTCATATCTATAATCTATAGATAACATTATAATTGCATCTTGAGCTTCACATTCTCAAATGCAACTATACAGTATTTTCATGATCCATATTACTATGCTTTATAGTACCTGATATGATTTTCAACAGCAGGTTGTTTTTCAGTCACAACCTTTCAAGGCTTGACAGGACAGAAGTATGAAATCAATCTTAAAGAGACTCTTATTAATCTTTAGGAGTACTAAGAGAATCTACAAGAGGTTAGACTATACTATATTGGAACTCAGTATAACAGAAATGAAATGGAGAGTTTAAAAAATTTATTTCGAAATAAATAAATCAATAAATAATTTTTATTTACTCGAGAATTTACAAACACATAGAGTATTGTCAAAAATAATTAAATCTTGTAATATATAGAAAATTATTTGAAACGAAAAAGAAACATCAGTTCTTGTTGGATGCTGGATGCTGAACATCACCAGTAATTGTTGGATACAGAACGAAAACAGATGCACTTGCTGGCTGTTGATATACTGTACACAATTTGGAATATTTATATTTGGTACCTGAAATAGAAAACAGAAGAAATCAAAAAACATTTTAAACAATTGGAAAAATTGTAGCAAGATAATTTAACAAATCACCCAATTCATAGGAAAGTGTTCCAACTTATTGTACCAAAATTTTGCTTTATTGAATGGAATTTTGCAATAAATGTAATGATTTATTGCATGTAATATCTTAATTTAGATTTGAATATTTGAATATAGAGGCAATCAATCGTCAAAAGTGTCTATATTATTTCCAATTCCTCACCACAAAAATAGAATTAGAGGATTCACTGATAAACCCCACCACCATCGGGGTCTTGTACGATTTCCAAATTTAATTATAGTTGTCTGAGAACCTAGGTTCTCAAACAGACACTATATTATATAAATTTATGGGAAAAATGTGACAGCCAATTATTGTGACTGAAGCTTATTGAACGCTTATTGAAGTACGATTGTTTCACGATAATCGTACGAAGTACGATTGACGCTTATTGAAGTACGTAGAGTACGATTGTTTCATGGAATTTTGAATTGTGAAACTGTTTTTGATAAGAATTTCTCACTATAGTCCGCTCGTGCTAAGAATGGGTTATCCTGGTCAATTTACTATACCTTTTTCGTTCCATACCTTTACATAGCAACAGTTAATTAAAATATACAGAGTTCTAGTACTTTTTTCGGGCCGTTTCATGCCGTTAAGATGGATTCCTGTCAATCTTGAAATAAGAAAGTAATAAGCAAAAATGGACGAAAAATTATAGCCTATTCTCAGGAAGAGCAGATAATGACACATATAAAATTTTTGCTCAAATTACTCTTTCATCTTTGTATATATTGAATATTTGATAAATGATAAATGTTTCAAAGTACCACTTTACTCACCGTGGAAGGATTAAGTGGGTTTCTCAGCAGTTACAACTGCTCTCCAAGCATGCTTACTGACTCCAAGTTTTCTAAGGAATA
Source organism: Sogatella furcifera (assembly GCA_017141385.1). NCBI lineage: Eukaryota > Metazoa > Arthropoda > Insecta > Hemiptera > Delphacidae > Sogatella > Sogatella furcifera. Next base: position 27,925,924 of record CM029548.1, read on the forward strand.
CAAAAAGAAAAGTATCAAACATGAGTGGGACTATACAAGAAAAATTAATTAATGATTATTAAGTGGAAAGTGAGAAGCAATAGACCGATACAATGGAGTTTCTAATTTTGTAAATTATGCGTAATAGCGTGAATATCCAATAATTATTATAGGCTGCATTTTCGTAGGGTTGAGTTTGAGGCCATTTTAGTTAGTCCATTCAACTATTGAATTTATATCCTCATTCATTCTATCTATTGTCTCTATTATATAAATAAATAAATAAATAGTTTATTAATGGAAGCAACAGGCTTATAAGCCCATTTTGCCTCCTATACACAATACAATAATATTCAAATATCATAAAGTAGAAATGAAAAAAAAGTAAAATCAAACATAAGTCAATACACAAGCAAACTTTTGACTAATTGCTAGTGAAAAAAAAAACATTTTGAATAATTTTAAACGAAAGAAAATAAAATAGAGTCTGATCAATAATTATTAGGTAATAAATACAAAGAAATTATATTAAGTTAGATAATCAAAAATTGTAACAACTACGATGTATTATGATAGAACAATGGAAAATAATAAATGAAAAAAAGTAAAAGACAAAAAAGAGAGGAAAGAATGAAAGTGTCTGTGTAATTTACTACCACTTAATCAACTTAATCATACTGGAATACAGGCAAAAACCCCGAAATGATAGATCGACCGCTATTCCACCAAACCGTTTGCAACTCTGCGGAATTTGAATGGGGAGAACCAGAAGATATCTAAGTGCTGAGAATAATTATTGAAGATTCTCTGAGCTCTAATCAAAGGAGAGTTATTATGGCTCACTGTCCTGGATCGAGGAATACTAAATTATCTCAAAAAAATTATCTCTTAAATTATCTCAGAGGAAGCAAGAGATAAACAAGACTAAAACCTCTACCTGCTGTGACCTAAATAATAAAAAATGTTGGAGTACTGTAACATTTTAAGTAAATAACCTTTAGTAATATGTTTATACCTAGTGATAAATTTAATCGTCAATATAATATGGAATCACCAGGCATCTTAAACAATACATAGTTATTTTATTAAATTTAAAACCTGTACGATCTTCCATTCGTTAGATATCTTTTGTTCGGACTGTTGAGTTTTCATCAGACTGACACATTGGCAAAATTACGTACAACTTAGCTGTAGAATAATTTTTTTTTATAAATTATTTTTCAACAAACTAATAGTTTAGTATAATCATCCAACAGTTATAGCTCTCTTTCAAGTTTGAACACCGTGCATAAAGCATATAGAGATAAATAAAGGCTAATATGTCTATGGGATGATAAAAATAATTTATAGTTGGCAGGCACAGCAGAGAATATTAAATATTATTGGGTGGCTCGTTGGAGTAAGTGATATCGCGCTGGTCTGATAACCAAGAGGACCTGAATTCAAGTCATGACTGGGGAACAATTCTTTCACCACATCACATATAATAGATACAGCCACCCCTTTCGGAGGAGACGATAAGCCGTCAGTCCCGACTGCCTGAAAAGCAGTCTGTCATCTCTGTCTGTCATCATGACATTTCAACGGCTCTTGCTAAAAACATGGAGGAATTATGAAAAGGTACCACAACGTCAATATTTACTCTAGAAAATTTTTTATAAATTATGGAATCGAATTCACAAAGAATTGTTGTTGTTGTTGTTTTAGCAACTTTAGGAACTCTGCCGCTTCACTCTTTCCTTCAGGGTTCCTTTGGTTGAAGATTTTTGGAGGCCATTAGTTGATGGTAGTCCCGGGGCGAAGACCCGTCCTCTATGGGGACCAATTCACAATTCACTATCACCATGGCAAGTTTGAATGAAATCGGTAGGGCTGTTCCGGAGGAGTATTGTTACTGAGAGTGACTTTCCTGATCCATTAGAGCTTCTCTTTGCTCCGCTCAATAACTTCAGTGAATGTGTTGTCTGTTATTTATTAATTTGTGAGGAGGGAACCGCTTCGTGAGAAGGGATTTGACTGATAGCAAGATCGCATCGCAAGCTGCACTGCAACAACAGTTTGATTTTGGGGGAAAAACGCAAAAGCACGTAGCTCAGTTGACAAAGCCATGTTTACGACTTATAAAGGTACAAAATATATAAACTTTTAAACTACAGCTTCATTTTCTCCTCTTCCAACTCTTTCAGCATGCCCCTACTACTAACAGTGCCATCTCAAAATTGGAGATAATTTCCTGCCCCACCCTGTATTAGTATTGAATATCGGTATGCACAATTTGAAAACTACTGATATTGGAAGCAATTTCTTAGTTTTATTATGTATGATAAAGGAATTGGAAATAACAAGATTTTATAAGCTATATAATATTGAAACGAGGACTCACCTGGTAATTGTCACCAGCCACACGTTATGGTAAACCAGGAAGCAAGAGTCAACAAGAGCCCGGTAAGGAAATCTGAAAAAAGCACGTCTGAATGAAACATAAAAATTAATAATAATCTATTAAAATGCTTCTCGTTGGGAACATAAAAGAACAAGTTTGAGCCTATTTCAATTGAAGAGGGCTCCAGTGTCCGTGAAAGCTTGCGCAAGCTGAGAAGCATCTAATACAATTGTTGTACTACTATTGTACTATCAATAGTATCAATTCATTGATTTTTATGTTAGTATATTTCAATTTTTTATGCAAAAGGTCTTTTCAAGTAGGCTATCCAGATTGATAAGAAGTAACAGTCCTACTAGCTTATATTCTTTGAATTTATAGGCACATAAGATGCCATGGAGACTTGTCTTAATTTATAAAATTATAACATTTTTTCAAAAGCACAAAATAATATAAGCTACAACATTGAAGCTAGGTTCGATGTTGCCTTCAACCTACAATTTATGAAAAGAATCAAATAATTCATTTGCCATACAAATAAATACATCTTCAAAGCAATAAGAGAAAAAGAGTATATAATTTTGCAATAAATAAACTCAATTTCGAATAATATTTTAAATATAGAGTAAAGAACACAAAATACTAGGCCTACAATTATATATATATCTTTCATGAGTAGCTTGGCATCACCAGAAAAAAATAAAACATTGCCGCTGGTAACAGTTGCAATCGATTCATTCTAATCCATTATCAGATCATTTAAAAATTAAAGAAAAATTATAGAATTACATTAGCGTAAGTTTAGGCTAAGTTAGGTTCTGTACGCTGCACACATATAACTTACCACGCTACCTAAAACTACAGTTTAGGCAAAACAGACCTTTTGTTTTTTTGGGTGGCTCGTTGGAGGAGTGATAAAGCGCCGGTCTGATAACCAGGTGGACCCTGGTTCGAATCCCAAGCGGAGAACAATTTTTGACCACAGCACAATCACATAGATACGACCACCCCGTCTTTCGGAGGAGACGATAAGCCGTCGGTCCCGACTACCTAAAAAGGAGTCGTCATCTATCATCCATTTCATTACCCACGCACAAGCCTATGAGCTTATGTGGGCTTCACCCTCATAAACAAACAGTTCCTGGAGAACAAGCCTATGAGCTTATGTGGGCTTCACCCTTCACCCTCATAAACAAACAGATACCTTTTTTCATCATAGCTTAGCCTAAAGATCTGAAATGCTATTTTGCAGACAAGGTAATTTGTAGACAAATTCATTTTACCTAGTTAGGCATACATAGCTGCCATTTAAGTTAGTATAGAGAGCAACAACCAATGAATAACTCAACCCAAAAAAATAAATTATTCACTAGGCCTACTATGTAAGTTGTAAACTTTTGAAATGAACTGAAATCAGTTGTGAAATGATCTGAATTGAACTAAAATACATAGGAATAAATTATATTCACGTTAATATTATCAACTACAGCCAAAATATGGGTAGCCTACAGTAACAATAATATTGTAGACTATCAAGCTACATGGAAATTGCAAGAAACAAAATGTGTGATATTTTATTATTGAAAATAATAATAAATCAGTCCCTAACTTACTGGTTTTAGAATTTCAATTTCTAATAGGCTACTTACCTGGCAATTCACAGTAAAGGATCCTATAGCTGAGCTTTTTAACAAATTCATCATCTCATTTATAAAGCTTGTCAGCGTGACTAGACGATTAATCATTTTATGCAATTCATTAAGTAGATCAATTTGTATCAAGTTAGTCAATAATTATTGTACTTATTAATCGAATCTAATTAATAATATGCCTACTATAAGGAAACTATCAATCTGAACACTGTGCTTTGCCGCTAAAATAATAACATAACCTACAAAATATTAGTTGTTAAATCTCAGCAACCACATAGCAAATTTGTATTTTGTGGTCGCTGGAATTTTTGTAGTTGTCTATTGTCCTGGGTCGTACTGCCTTTAGACCGACTCGTAGGTCAGCTGCAGACTGCAGACTACACGCTACCGCAACACAAACTACAACAAAAATCAGCTGACCTGTTAGATCAGCTGATCTACACTTAGATCATAGGTGCGTAGACTTGCTCCTTCACCACAAATAATGTCGTTTTTAGAATTGAACAGTTTGTCGTTGGTTAACTTTTCTAGCATCCCTCACCAGTTATTTTTTTCAAACTTGGAACATTGATAATATGATAATAGGGAAATAGTTCTATCAACCCCATCGAAAAGTCATATCCATACAAAAAATATGAGTTTCAATAACTAATAAACTTACATGATGGTTTATTGAAACTAATTGTATTACTTTATCAAAAGCCACTCTTGTAACCTAGTTCACGTGTTGGTGTTGTATTGTATTTAGAATATAACCTCAACATTTTATTTCAATGTGTATTAATTAATATTGAAGTTATTAAATTCATTTAAAGTTATTCATTCAACCGAAATGGAATTGATCCGCAGAGGTATGTATTTATTAACTGATTTGGCTACAGTCATCTGGGGAGCATTTTTTCTCGATACTCCCATTATGATAATAACTTGGAACACCAGAATGGTAAAAGTGAAGTTAACCGGCCACCACTTAATACTTATAATACGGCCACCGTCAATACGTCCAGCCACTTAATTCACCGCGTCCACAGTAGACCTCCCTCTTCGAAAGCCGAACTGCATAACTTACTTGAAAGAAGGTTGTTTCTCTCAAAGACGTCCTCAAGTTGTGTCTTGATGACCGCTTCTACCACCTTTCCGAACCCTGGGGTCATTGACATTGACCTTTAGCTGTTGAGGCTCTTGCGAACCCCCTATTGTAGACAGGAAGGTTCTTGAGATCTTCAGGAAATCCGGAAAAATACCAGTTCTCAGGCAGTCATTGAAAGCTGCTGTCAGGTGGCCCGAGATAAAATCAATCACCTTCCGAATCATAAGTTATAAGCAGACATGCTGTAGATATCAGGACTCTTGAATGGTTTGAAAGGCCGGACAATGTTCCTAAGGGCAATTGGAGTGACTGGATAGAAGATAAAGAGACAAGCGTGCGGTGTGGTACTCGTGCAGTCAGAAGCTCTACTGGATCCTCAGCAACAGCAGGCACTATGCCGTTTATTGACTTTATGAAGAATTTGTTGAATGAGTCAGGGCTTGCAAAATCATGTTGTCTTCTTGGCAGTGATCTCTATTATATGCAGCCTTGCAACGATTTGGTGCATTCTTAATTTTTTATGCTGTTGCCAATTTTCTAGCTTGTTGAAGACTTTTCTTAAAGATGGATTTGGCTCGACGGTATCTTACTCTGTCCTCGTTGTTGCTATGCTGAAATCTATATTTTAGGGTAAGTATGATTACCTTGAATCTGGCAAGATCATCAGTGTACCATTCAAGCGGACTTTCCACACGGTCTACGGCCTGGGGTCTTCTTTGGTCTTTGAGTGCAATGTGACTTGACAATTATTTCTGGAGAGAAGTTGTTAAATTCCTCCTGAAAATACTTGAAGACAATTCAAAACAAGTCTTTTGCACCCTGGAGCACAGCCCCCCAGGGCTTGCTAGCCAGAGCATCTCTAAATAGGGTCATATAGTTGGCATTCCAAGAAGGTGATACATTACTCACCACGGTTCAACTGCACTTTTGGAAAGCTATTCACCAGGGCAGATTGGTCATCTCTATTAAGCACAATCAATTGAGTGCTGCAAACACCTGGCTGAAAGGTGACTGCAACTTTGTCCTAGCAGGCAGCTCCTGGTAGTTTTGGTACAAGTGATGTAAAGGCCATAACTTTTCATAAGATCCATAACATATTTTGGTTTTGTGTCATCACCAATTAAATTTACATTAAAGTCTCCAGCTATTCCAATCTTATAGATGGAGTATCAACAAAACAAGTAAACTTTCAAACAAGTCACAGAAACTGTCAAAGTTACCTCTAGGAGAGTGGTACAATGGAACAAATAAAATATGGTAAGCAAGCTCCAACACAGCCACTACTTCCAAGTCAAGATCTTCACTCAATGCAGACACGTCAATCACTGTGAAATCAATATTTTTCCGAATGTGAAGAGCAGAGCCCCCACATGTGGCCACAATCACAATCTAAAAACTATGCAAGTGTAAGGTCTCAGATATGTGTGTAAAAATCTGCCTCACCCATAGTCAGAAAATTTCCACAAGCTCATGTTTTTCAACAAACATTATAAGAAGACCCCGCTTGGATCTAACACTCTGTGCATTCCAATGACACAGAACAAGGTCAACCTTCTTGTAAACACAAACTTCAAAATTTACACTCTCTGTGAGCTTTGTCTCCCTAAAATAAGCCGGCCCGGTTGGCACAGTGGGCTGGGGCGTCACAACTTAAGTCCGCTAGCACTGCCGCTGGTCAGGGTACGAGACCCAGTAGGCATGGCTGTTTTTGACCTCATCAATCACCTTCGCATTCATTATACATTACCCACGCACAAGCTAATATGCTTATGTGGGCATCAGACGCAAAAAAACATTGTATCAAGAAAACATAAAAAACACGAGAGTTCACAACTTTCTTATTTGAGACAAAAATCTACGTACCAGAGCACTAGAAGGTCATAAATCAGCGTTAAGCAGTCTCACTATATATATTCAACAGGTTCCTCATTCTTGAATTATCCGTAACTATTGAAATTGGTAAGAAGTTCAACACACTCTATTTGGTTTATATTCCAATCACTCGGAAATTTCTTCGCTGTAGGTATCACATGATTCAGAACGCTAAATTCTAGAAAGAAAAATACAACCAGTCTTACTACTGTTGTCCAGCTATTTTTCTTTTTTATTATGTTTTCTAGCACCTCCTTATTAGAAAGGACCTTTCAATTGATTCGATTTATTTCTCCCATCCATAATATCTAGATATACCGGTGCAGTATCTGTTCATAGTTTTAAATCTTTTTTCACTGTTGCCTATAATACATTATTATTCTGATGCCGGGTTTTTCAAGCACACTCAAAGTTGAGGGACCCTCAAATTTTGATGAACAGCTGACGTTTTCTATGATAAGTATATTTCCAATACTAGTAAAGTGTTGTAAACTTGAGGGTCCCTCAAATTTGAGTGTGCTTGAAAAACCGGCCATCAGAGTTATTTTTGTTTAATCGTTCTCAATCTTCGTATTAGCTTATAAATTTCAATCACGCCCCCCCCCAAAGATATTTTGGTTTAACTCTGGACAAAACGTTTAAACTGTTACAAAACTTGGGTGTAGAAACAGAACTAACAAAGCAGTGTGAAACAATATAGGATGTTACAGCCAGTACTTTGGACTCTCATCACTGGCATTGGTTTTCTTAGTGACAACACAGTGTGGCTAAATATCACTCATTTCACAGAGAAGAATAATGTAGTTTCTGGCTCAACATCTCAATAAAGATTATCTCTATTTTCTTGTACAATATCGTCAACTTTATTTACCAGACTACAGTTACTTCAGAGAAGTGATGTGGGTCGGGTAAATACCCAGCGGGTAGGTAAATATAAATTGGGTATTTACCCGAGGCCCGGGTAAATACCCATAAACTGGGTATTTATCATTTTTATTGAATTTAGAAGAGATTTAGTGGTCTTTTTGCATTCAAACGCCTTTAATGATAGTGAAATGATGACAAAATGCAAACAAAAATGTTTTATATTGTGACAAATAGCATTTAACTTCCGAGCATCATTGACATAAATACCCGGGTACTGGGTATTTATGATTTCATTTGTTTCTGTGTTGTTAAATCTTATTGAAAATGACAAGATTTTTTTTTAATAACTATTATTTAGCGGGGAATTTGACCTAGTATGTATCACTTTTGCCTAGCAATCCATTTTCTAGGAAAAAATTATAATAAAACGAAATAACTATAGAAGCATGTTCACTATTTTTCTAATGTGGTGCTGTCATGATTTCATTGATAAAGATTGACTTCATTGACGATTTCGTTGAGAAAGCATCACATTATGCCATTGATACGAGCGAATCTGATTAAGGGTGGATGGTAGTGGACGGCCAACTGCCGAACGGCAAAATCATGCCCCATAAGAACAATGTAATTTTTATCAATCTTTAGGAGCAGATAGCGCCGTTATTTATGGACAAAATCACACGTTCTTTATGTGATTGGAAAAACAAAAAACAGATTATTTACTCAGTTTTTTTATTGAGATTTCTTTCATGGTACCGTATAGTCTGTATAAGCAAAGAAGACATTCTGGCAAGATGAGAAAATGACTCCATCTCCAGAAATATCAGTTTAAAGATGACAAATTTGGTCTCAAATTGTAGATCAGAATGTTTCCTATAATTTAAGACCAAATTTATAATTTTTAAACTAATATTTCTGTAGCTGGAGTCATTTTCTCATCTTGCCAGAATTTTTTCTTTGCTTGGACAGACTATACCAATTACCAGTGCACAGGCGAGAGAATTATTTAGGCTAAATATTTCCAAGAGAACAGAAAAGACCTACTTCATCATGAAAATATTTAACGAAATTTTAACGTGAGGATATTATTCAGTAATCTTTTTCATGAAAAGCCTACATCCAGGACACCTGAAAAACATTTCTTACAATCTAAAACTAACGTGCTCTATCCCAATCTATGCCAATAGGCCTCTCATTTTTAGAATGTTGATAAAAAAAATTTCCCAATGAATTAATTTTATTTAAAGTTAAATGTTTGAGTTCTATCCATTTTTATTCCCTTTATCACCCTTAAAAAAATATTTCAATATTATTTGTTTCCATCTACAGAATTCTAATTCATGATTCAATTAAAATTACAGATTTATTACAATTTCAAGTAGATACATAAAAATATGCATAGAACTTCCATAGGTTTTTCTTGACACAAAAAATTCTCAAAAACATTTTCTAAGAGTTAGTTTCTTATTTTTGTTTTTAAATAGCCTTAATATGCTTCGCGAGATTTTCAAGTTTGTAACTATTGGTTTTAATTTTCTTCTAATTTATTATTTTTATTTAGTGGCCTATAGTTTAGAGTAGAAATATATACATAAAACTCCTGCAGAGTTTGTCTAATCTTATCTACCCAGTTTTTTTTATGAAGAATCCTATTCATTCGAAACTTCAAGTAATACTTGAAAAAAACTATATAAAGTCATTGAAAATAGCAAATAAGTTTTTATAATATTATAAAAATACTATTACTATGCCAATATATCATCAATGCCAATAATAACATATTCAGGGGTACAAACATCAATGCTTCAATAAATACCCAATATACCCGGGTATTTATGAATTTCGGGTATTTACCCCGAGTTTTAAATACCCGGGTATTTTACATCACTACTTTAGAGAGAATCCAATCAAAACATGATGACAATAACAATTAATATATCTTCTAAGATATATTAGCTATGGGTATTAACAAACTGATGTAAGACCTATAACTTGGATAAACTTATTCTATGATAACTAGAAAATATTATCTGAGAGTGTGCATAAACTATGTAGTAGGAATGTATCTGGATTCAGTTAAGTAGGCAGGAGTTGTCCATACAGGCCACGTGCTGCGGCACTCTTTCACTAGCTAGAGTCCCAAGAGACCCTACAAGCAATCAGACACTGAAAGAAGATGAGAGAAGGGAAATGTCAACGATTTTATTGAACTGACTGAAAAGAATTATCAAAAATATGAATATCCACCTGTAATTCTCAAATTGTTTTATTGTCAGAAATAAATTATCAGGGAGTTTCTTAGTACTGTATTATACTTACACCTAATATTGTATAGCGTACATTTCATTTGTGTTTCTAATATATTGACAAGGTATGAATCAACTCCAAATGGGCTATGGATGGCTTGATGGACGGAGTGATAACGCGCCAGTCTGATAAACAATTCTTTGACCACAGCACAATCACATAAATACGGCCTATCGGAGAAGACTAAGCCGTCGGTCCCGACTACCTACAAAGGAGTAGTCATCCCTTATCATCATCATTCATTTCAAGTCTATAAGCTCATGTTGGCTTCACCCTCAGAAAACAAAACTATAGAATCCAATCAATTTCATTTGAAATTGATAAACACGTGGGTTTTTCAGTGGCAGGTGCCATTTCAATACAAAAATTATTCACAACGTTAAACTAAAATAAAGTACATATAAATAAAATAAATTAGCTAATTTGTTGTAAATTATAAACAATCTTAACATAAATGAAATAAGAAGAAAAATTATAATGTAATCCCTAAACGTTTTTCTATGTGAAGAGGTTTTTATGTAATTAGGAACTTACTTTGTTCCTTGATATAGCTGACGCCAAAAAGTTGGACGGTTTCGTCTGTCTCTTGCACGTGATGTAACCTACTAACAGCTAATGTATAGCAACTATTGCCTCATTTGATTTCAAAAACATCATCTAGGTATAGCTAAATGACAACAATGAGCAGAATAAATCGCCCAACTTTTTGGCGTCATCAATACTGGACCTAACCTACATCTTATCGTTCCAATTCTATATGTTACAGGTCAATCACTATTGAACACCTTCTGTCGCACATTAGCTTTAAAAAATGCGCCGGTGATCGATAATTCAATAATGCAGGTTAGAAACTATGCTGCTCGAAGAGGTACACGTATGAAAGCAGACAAGAAAAAAGTGAAGGTTGAAATAAAGAAGATTGAATTCATTCCTCACTCATTGCGCAAAGAGAGAAAGTGAGTATTCGAAGATTTTTTTCATCAATATTGATTAATGAAACAAAAATAGACAATTTTTTCCAATTCTTTTCATTTCATTTTGAAACAGTTTTACAATATCTACTGACTATATGGCATATTGATTCATTTAGATAAGAGATTTTTATATTTTTGATGGGTCAACCCAATAATTGTAACAAATATTTCATATTTGTTGAGGTAGCACTTCCAAGCGGCAGCTTGAGCCGCGCGGCTTCAACTGCGTTGCTCTAGCCATCACAACTCTATCCACATAACTATATTATAAATGTTCACTTTGTTATTAGGGCTGATAATGTATAATGAATCAATAAATAGTGAAATTCACTTGAATTGACTTGAAAAGAAAAAGATTGGATTTAGAGCCGAGCAGCTCGAGCAGCTGCTTGGGAATGTTACCTTTACAATCTTCGAATCTTATTCTCTTCATTCATTATTTGTATAATTCCGTTATGGATCATAATAGTTTCTAAGTAAATAATTGTTAACATAAGAACGCCAATGATTAAACATTAATTTGAATAAATAATTTTAATTATAGGTCAAGCTCAGGAAAGTTGGTATCAAAACGCTTCAAGGAAGATTGGAAGAGGACGACTACGGACAATGTGTGGATAGCCAAGTATCATCCATGGAGGATTTACAGTTTTGAAGAAGCAGTCAAGTGCCACCGAGAGACGCATCATCCCACTACCTACAACCGCCCCAATGCTCCGCTACAAGTATTCATGGAATTGGATATGAGAACCAGCAAACCGGTAAGTAGTTTTGAACTATCAACACCTATTCAATTTCTTTGGTAGAGCTACAAATGATGCATTTGCTCTCATAGTCTGTCCAAACAAAGAAGACATTCTTCTTGGAAAATTATTCCAACATGGTCAATATTATAATCCTCTCTCAATAATATAAGAAACATTCTGATCTACAAATTGGGACCAAATTTATAATTTTTGTATCAATATTGACCGAGCTAGAGTCATTTTCCCATCTCGCCAGAATGTCTTCTTTGTTTGGGCAGACTATAGTTGGATTTGAAATTGGCTCTAAGGCTGAGGCCGCACTGCCGGTGGATAGAGCATGGAGGGTGGAGGGTAGATGGTAAATCTATAGAACATACACACCATCCACAGTAATACATTGTATGAATGGTATGTGTTCAGCCGCCATCTTGAAATTCTCAAATATGGACAACATAACCTCAAAAAACAGTATGACGTCATACCATTCATTTGATGTATTACTGTGGATGGTTTATATGTTCTATAGATTTACCATCTACCCTCCACCCTCCACGCTCTTTTCACTGGCAGTGCGGCCTCAGCCTTAGAGTAGAGTCATGTTAAGCATTAAAGTACTTGTATTTTTAAAATGACTTGAACTTTTGATAATTCATAAAAATATTATCAACACTTATTGTTCAATTTGCACTTGTAGCCTTTAAATAATCAATAGCCTAAATAATAAATTTAAGCCAGAAAATTCAACAATAGTATATTACATAATGAGTGTGGAAAAGTCTTTTTACATATGAATAAAGTTCTCCAAACAGGCTATAGGCAAGTTTGGAAAATAATCATGAGTTTGTAAACTTTTCCACACAAATTATGTACATTTTTTGTCATACTAAACTGAGAAGGATTTATTAAAACCTCTGAAAACATCAACTGAAGCCAACATAACCTCAACACAACACTAGCACAAACGCACACAGTGAACTGTCATGGCGGCTCATTCAACTCGTTTATTCATAAGTTGGAGTTTGGAAAAAACAGCTGGGCTGGATTTTCAGTGCTGTAATTATCATTGTGATGATGACTAGTGGTGTAATAATCAACAAAATGATTATTCCCGTATTCAGAACAGCTGATCTTTGATTCTCCTGTAATATTTTTTACCATACTTGCCATTTTTTGCCAGTTGTGTATTCCATACAAGTAATAAGTAAAATTTCATACTTGAATGTAATACACAACTTTCCAAGCTAGATTTGCGTTTGGAAAATTGCCGTTAACAGGAAAATCAAATATCAGCTGTTCTGAATGCGGGAATAATCATTTTGATGATTATTACAGCATTAGTCATCATCACAATTATAATTACAGCACTGAAAATCTAGCCCAGCTGTTTTTTCCAAACTCCAACTTATGAATAAACGAGTTGAACAAGCCACCATGACAGTTCACTGTGTGCGTTTGTGCTAGTGTTGTGTTGAGGTTATGTTGGCTCCAGTTAATGTTTTCAGTTGTTTGAGGTTTCAATAAATCCTTCTGTCTAGTAAGACAAAAAAATGTACATAATTCGTGTGGAAAAGTTTACAAACTCATAATTATTTTCCAAACTTGCGTACCGCTCGTTTGGAGAATATAATTATTTGTTTGTAAGAACGCCTTTTCCACACTCATTATGTAATATACTATTTTTCAATGTTTGTCAAGAAATTGGTGTCGGTTTTAGAGTGCTGTAAAGATATTATTCCAATGAAATACTGTAAACCAAATAATCTTGAAGTGGAATATAGGATACAATAGAGCAGTGGTCACCAATTAAGTTTCATGAAGGTCCGTTCCAAAGTCTTGGCGAGCTTCCGCGGTCCATTCAGAGGAGACCACTGGTGAAAGGGGGAGGGTACTTGGTGAGGATTACTTGGCCGGCCGGGTTGGCCGAGTGGTCTGGGGCGTTACAACCTTCAGTCCGCTAGCGCTACCCGGTCGTGGGTTCGAATCCCACCAGCGGCATGGTCGTTTATGTACCTCATAGATCACCCTCGCACACTCCATTACCCATGCACAAGAAAATTTAAATACTTATATGGGCATCATCCGCAGCAAAAAAAAGGAGGGGTACTCTCCAGAAATTTTTTTAAAAATTAATAGTTTAATTGCATTGATTTCAATCCTCATCCAAATATTTGGGATAGTTATTACTCTGTATGCATTTCGATATTAATGTTCTTCAAATATATATTAACTATATATCTTCAGCTATTGAAAATTAAATTAAACGTTTTACTAGGCTTCGAATAATTGGATAAAATAATGCAACAATATAAAATCAATCAAAACATTCTATTGAGAGTTGCATAATAAGAATAAGATACAGATAAGTAACTCCAATAAGAAATCAAACTAGTTTGAAAAATTGAAGAATCTGTGGAAAAAAATACATAAAATAAGGAACCACACATACAGGTATAATAAGTAGTATAGGCTAGTTGAAACTAGTACAAATAAGCAGTCTCCTTTTTAATTTAGTTACACTGATGGAGTTTATTCCTTGTTCTGGTTGATTTTTGATAATTCAACTTCATTTAGATTTTAGAAGGGTTTCTTATGGATTTTTTGTTTTAGGATTTATTTTAATTTTTTTCGTTGAGATCGGTATGACATCGCGGTCCGCACAAAACCAGCTGGCGGTCCGGATCCGGACCGTGGTCCGCCATTTGGTGACCACTGCAATAGAGTGATGTTAACAATTTGGAAATTGATTAGGCTTATATTATTTATCAAATTAAAAAAGCTTATTCATAAAAACAAAATAATTCTAAGAATTCCATTGTGGAATAATAATGGGTGGCTCGTTGGAGGAGTCATAAAGCGCCGGTCTGATAACCAGGTGGACCCTGGTTCAAATCCCAAGCGGATAACAATTTTTGACCACAGCACAATCACATAGATACGGCCACCCCGTCTTTCGGAGGAGACGATAAGCCGTCGGTCCCGACTACTAAAAAAAAAGTAGTCATCTATCATCCATTTCATTACCCACGCATAAGCCTATGAGCTCACCCTCATAAACAAACAAACAAACAATAAATCCTAGTTTTGTACTACTGCCTCATTCTATTTTGTGAAATACTAGTCCTAACAAGAAGCATGTATTTTAGAATATCAAAGGAACATAATTGTAATTTAAAAAGGAACATTAGGTGATTACTTATTATTTTAATCCTCTGTGTTAATAATGTCTCGTCAAAGATATATTAGTTGAGACTAATCTATTGAAACTTGATTGAATAGGTTGAAAATTGTTATTTGGTTGTATCAAAATCTGTTCTTATTCAATCAGTTTTTATTCATTTTTTTAGACAAAATTTGTTGAAAAATTCATAAGAACTGCTCTGGTGCCTCATGGCTTCAATCACGGCGAAGACCGGTCGATTCTCGTGTTCTGCAAATCAAAAGAAGAAAGAGAAGCTGCAGAAAACGCTGGAGCTACACTTGTTGGAGGAGTCGAAATTATAAAAGACATCGAGGTACTTCATTTCTAGAAATTTGCATTTTTTCATAAAAATAAATTATTATTTTATTATTTACTAGCCGGCAGGCTCGCTTCGCTCGCCTTCTCCGCCCCCTGAACCTCCGACAGTATCAGCAGTGTCAGTGAGTCAAACAGGCTCGCTTCGCTCGCCTGCATAACCTCTGGCAGTGTAAGCTGAGTCAAACAGGCTTGCTTCTGCAAATTCCGTTCAGAAGGGATTCTAAATTTATTGAACACAGCATTTCTAGACATAATCTGGAGCTGTTTACCAAATTTCAACATTTTCTAACAATTTATTCTTGAAAAATCCAAGACAAAATCCGAAAAATAGTAAAACGCTAGTATTAAGCGTAACATTGGGAAGTATATCGGACATAGTTTGAAACTTGATTCAATATCTTCCAAATTAGTTCATCTATAATCTCCCTGAACCATTGAATTTACAGTAAGGATTAGTCGTATCAAGGCGGAAGATATGCAACACGCAATACATCTGCAATTTAAAAAAACTGATAACTGGCGTAATCTTGAACGGAATTCAAAAATATTTTAACACAACATTTCTAGACCTAACCTGAACCTGCCTACCAAATTTCAAAATTTTCTACCGATTTGTTCTCGAAAAATTGATAAAGCGCCGAAAAACTATAGAAAAACTTATATATTTGTCGTATCCTTGAAAATTTTCTAAAATCCGTTCTTAGCGCGCGTCTAAACGTCCAACTGAACATGCCTGCCAAATTTGAACGCATTCGGTTCAGTGGATTTTCAGTTCTGGTGATGAATGAATGAATCAGTCAGTCAGTCAGTGCCATTTCGCTTTTAGATTAGATTAGATTATTCACTTTATTCAGGTAGAGTACAGCATTTACGATTTTAAATCCTAGATTCTAAAAATTAAACATAAATCTAATTACACGATTGGTTGAAATAGGAAATTCATATACAAGGAACTTACTAAATTACAGATATATACATGAAATGGCGGAGTTTGGACAAAAATGTCCATTCTTGGAGAAGGATATGCAAGGATATCTCTCCCATTAACACTCAACCGTAACAATTTTTACTGATAGATACATTCGACTGAAAATTGATTTAATGAATTTTACTCTATGAAATTGTGATAACTTAAACAAAAATGTGGAATGAATACTGTAATTCATGAGAGATGAATGAAAACGATAGGAATGATGAATGAAGTTTATTTAAAACTGGAATGTTGATTAAATGAGATTATTATAGTTGAATTATAATTATTGAAGCTAATACCACATGAGCTAGGTATTTGGAAATCTATTCTCAAAAAAGAACTATGTTTTGATATGAATATAACAATAATAATAATTAAGACTTGATTTAAACGTACTTGAAATAAATTGATTAATTCTACTATTAAAAGGATGTAAAGTGGGGTGAAAGGGAAGGGAAACTGCAATGTAGCTGCTCTAATGTTGGACCGCCTCCGTCATTCTCTCAAAAAGATGCTTTCTCAATTTTGAAATGAAGCCCGCTCGACTCTCAATGGCCTCAAAAGGCTGAGAAAACTTTTTTACAAGTGCTGTTAACTTGCTCTGACCAGTCTAGAGTTTTATTCATGATAATTCCAAGATTCTTTACTGAGCTGCAGTAGGGTATTTCATTACCATCAACAGTGATTTTGTGGATTGAGTTGAAATTAATTTTGTTAACTATGTGTGAATATCCAATAATGATAGGCTGCGTTTTGATGGGGTTAAGTTTCAAGCCATTTTTCCTAGTCCATTCAACTATAAGAGTTATATCCTCTCGTTCATTTTGTCTACTGTTTCATTAATTTTTGTTATCGGACAGCTTGCATAAATCTTAAGGTCATCTGCATATGTGTGGAAGCTAGAGAACTTAATAACAGAGGAGATGTCATTTACATACAGAGTAAATAGTTGGGGGCCAAGAATAGATCCTTGGGGAACACCATGAGCAACATCTTTCCAATCTGACCTGTTTTCATTTACAGATACACATTGTTTTCTACCAGATAAATATGAACTAAACCACTGCAGTGCTCTTTGATGAAATCCTAGAATAACTAGTTTCTTCAGGAGAACTTCATGATCTACAGTATCAAACGCTTTGGAAAAGTCGAATAGACTTAAAACCGTACATTTTCTCTGGTCCATGGCTAGCCTTATATCATCAGTCACACGCAATAAGGCGGTTTCAGTTGAATGAGACTTTCGAAACCCTGATTGAAATTCATGAATTTTGTTACCTTGTTCTAGGAATGCTGAGACTTGTGTGTGAACAAGTCTTTCAAGTACTTTAGAAAGTGCAGGTAGGATACTGATAGGTCTATATCCTTCAACTTTATTAGGAGAGGCAATTTTATTTAATGGTCGAACCAGAGCTAGCTTCCAATTTTCAGGGAAGATACTACTATCAAGAGATTTATTGAAGATGGATGTGATGATTGGTAGCACTGCAAATAACATTTTTTATACATTTTATTGGTATCCTATCTGCCCCAGTAGCATTACTACGAACATGTTGAATTGCTTTGTGAGTTTCTTGCTCCGAGATTGGATGAAAATTAAACTGATCAGCTAGAGGTATGTTCAAATTGATTATCTGGTTATTCAGATTATTAATATGGTTGTTAATCATTGTCTCGTCTCGTTGATTTGAATGTGATATGAAGTATTCATTGATACGGTTGAGTGGTAAGTCAATTATGGTTTGAGTTTTTTGTTTACCTAGGCCAAATTCTTTTATACCACGCCATAATAATGATGAGTCTTGTCTGTTGTCAGTTATAAATGAATTCAAGTACCTAATCTTTGAGTTACGTAACTGTTGTTTAACTTTATTTCTGAGACTTCTATATTCATTTAAGCTATCCAAATTATGAGTCTTTTTAAATTTTCTATACGCCTTGTCTCTTTGTCCCATCATCTTGAGTATATCATCTGTCATCCAAGGTACACGTTGTTTTCTATTAATTCGTTTGGTCACTTTAGGTGCATGTCGGTCGTATAAATCAAGAGTAAACTTTTCAAAAGTTTCAACCATTTCATCAACTGAGGGTAAGAATTCAATCAAATGCCATGGAGTATGATTCACGTCAGTCAGAAAGGCGGCTTCGTCAAAATGTTTGAAATCTCTATAAGTAAAATATTTTTGTTCTGGTTTGGGTGGTTTGCACGATAGTACACAATAAATGAAATCGTGTCCAGAGATAGCTGGGACCGAGATTTGCCTTGTGTTAATAACTTCATCGGGGTCACTGACTATTAGAAAGTCTATGAATGTGTCCGAGTCATTAGTATGATGAGTTGGGTCTAATGGTAAAATAGTCATGTTTAGGCATTGGAGGATATTTGTCAATTGATAGTAGTCAAAGTTACGATTAGACATGTTGAGGTCCGTATTAAAATCACCCATAACTAGGACACGGCTATAAAAAGGCAAGAAGGTGATCAATGCATTTTCGAAATCTGTAAGATGACCTATCTTTGGGGGCCTATAGCAAATTCCAACTAGTAGTTTATCAGAAATGGATAAAAATAACTCGAGTAACATAAATTCAGGTCTAGCAGAGTATTCTTGTACTGATGTACTTAGTATTTTAGTTTTTATCCCCTCTTTTACATAGACAGCTACACCTCCACATCCCTTATTCAAGCGATCATTACGGTATAGTGTATATCCGGGCAAATTAACTTGATTGGATGGTATACTAGGCTTCAAAAATGATTCAGAAATTCCAATAATACTGAAATTTTGAAAACGGAAGATAGCTCTGAGTTGATCCATGTGACAACTAAGGGATTGAACATTTAGGTGTACAGCAATTAGTAATTTATTGTAAGATTGAAGCTTGGTTGATAGAAAGAGACCTGAGTCTAGGTTGTTATTATTGTTGTTGAGGTTATCCCTATTGTTAGAAAGTGCGAGCGAGCGAGCTGCATCATCAGTAGCGGTCATTACAGAAGAGACAAAACGACAATCCAAAAAGAGAACAAGCACACATTACAGGAAAGATGAAGATGAAAATGAAATAAAAACTAATGATGCTTAACCTAAGTGACTTAATTGTCAAAGCCTCTCGATGTAGCGAGTGCATGAAGGATGTATAGATAGTTCGGCTCTCTTCACCATTTAAAACTACACAAGTCAGTTCGATTTTCATTTACACACCCGCAGAACAAGAAGGGGTCACAAGTGATCTTCAGAAGGGGTTCGTTGCAGCCCTAAACCTGATGATTTTCGCGAGAGACTGAGATAACAGCAAGCTTTGATAAAGTTCCCAGTTGAACTGCAAGAAAAAAAAGCGAGCAGAAAAAACGGCAGAATACAAGATGAAATTAAGAGACTAGTAATAATGTGATTACATTCATTCTACTTCTATAAAACACAAAAGATAATCCATGAAATAACTTATCAACTCTATTAAGCTTAACAAAGCACAAAATGTGAGATGCATTTTTTTTAAGTTGCATGGATCAGTATAATTTATGTACTAGATAATATTGATTTATGAACACTAATATGAAGGCAAGATAAATTATACATCAGAATCAATGTGTCTAGGTTCTCTAATACGTTATTTTAGAACATCGGGTTCCAATAAGTATGAAGAATGAAGACCACAACTAAAAACTGTAGACCAAGGCCAGAAAAAAGCTGTATCATTTGGGACCCTTCAGAAGGACTTGAGTGTTGAAAAATAATTATACTGTAATATTTATATTTATTATTCTTATAGTTACTGACCTTTATTTTATGAAGGTCAGCCAGCCTCTCCGCTGTGTGGATCTTCTTGACGCCTCCATGTACGGTCGCGATCTCTATCCGTTCGTCGGCTGTCCACGTCTGCTTGTGTCCGAACATCTCAGCTGCGGCATTCAGCAGTCGTAGGCGATGGACGGTCAGATCTTCACGGATGGTGATTCCGGTCCCTGCGAGTGCCATCTTGGCGTCAAAGATCATCCGCCTCGTCCTGTAGTTGCAGAGACGGATGATGATCGGCCGGTCCTTAGGTTTGGTCTCGCCTTGCGGGGGTGACTGGCGTCTCCCAACTCGATGTGACCGATTTATGTCTTCAAGTCGGACGTTCAATTTCAAGTTTTTGTTGAAAACTTTCAACGTTAATTGATCAGTGTCCTCATTCTGCTTTTCTGGGATGCCGAATATCCGGAGTGAGTGTCTCCTTCCATACTGCTCCAAATCGTCTATTTTTAAGTCGCAATTAACTTCGAGTTCCTTTATCCTCTCCTTCAATTCGATGTTTTCTTTCTTCAGGTCCTGAATCTCATCCAGGATAGATTTCAGGGCAGAACTCATCGCATCGTTGACGGCTTTTGTTACCTGCTCTCCGATGTGCTTCAGAAATTCCTCCGGTATGCCACCAGGAATAGATTCGATCGAAGGCGAGGGTTGGGGTTGACGACCTTGTTGGGCATTGTTTCGCTTAGGCGTTGCAACTTTGGATTTTTCCATAATGCTGAACGGATTGAGGTCAATTAATATATGCACTGGCGATAGTCTAACGGGTTTTTTCGATAGTTGAAAACGATTTTTGTTGAAAAACGGACGGATAAAAACAAAAAAATAATTAGATAATTGAAGAGTGCTTGAAAAACTGAATACACTAATGTAAAATAAAAATGAAATCGAGCTATTTGACACTACGAAATTTATTATAGAAGACGGAGCCGAACTAACACACGTTTCACTCACTCGACATGAGAGAGAGAGCTTTTATAGATATTGACGGATATTGATTGATAATAGAGGAACACAGTCATTGCTATCAAGTCGCAATTGTAACAATCTATCTATATTTCTACTGATGGAAATTTCCTTCTGTCATTCAAGTAAGATACCGTATAGAAATGTTGTGAAAATAATGTCTTGTTAAAAAAATATAATTTCTCTTCTGAGTTTTGAGGGTCAATTGTAAAAGCTGCACCCTAGAGTAGGGCTGCACCTAACTTCGCCCTTCCAGGCTTAAAATAAAGGCAGCCATTCAGTTCAGTTCCCTATTCGATCTATCTCATATATGTAGGAAAAGTTAATTTTAATCAGTAAATGTTCAGGTCTGATGAACTAAACAGGTCATACTCTAAACACACATGTTTATGTTTAACTCATGTATTAGAAATATTTTTCAGTTCAACAAGTGAGCTCAATGAGTTAACATGTATTAGAAAATAAACAAAAAGTTTATTGATGAGTGAAATAGGAAGATTTTTATTTTAGAGAGTAAGACTTCCTACATTTTGGGGGCTCGTCCGGGTTTGAAAAAGAAAAAATCCGAGGTTGAAACGGAAAAGATTTGTCCGGGATTGAAAAGAAGATTTTTCCGGGATTGAATAGGAATTGAATTGTGAATTGTGAATTCGAAGAAAGTGAATTGTGAATATGGCATATTTAGCCAGAGCCAAAAATGTGATTTATTGAAGGTAGCGGAGGATTTGGATATTAATCTGCCTACTAATCCAAGAGTGGTACAATTATGTAAATTAATTACCGCATCAGAAGATTATAATGAAGAAATTATAAAGAATTTGTTGGAGAGAATAAAAGAGGATAGAGAACTTGATGAAGAAAAGGAAAAAGAACGTGAAGAGAAGGAACAAGAGGAGAGAATGCTACGTGAGGAACGAGAGGAGAGAATTCAACGTGAGAAAAAAGAAAGAGAGGAGAGAATTCTACGTGAGAAAAAAGAAAGAGAGGAGAAAATTCTACGTGAGAAAAAAGAAAGAGAGGAGAGAATTCTACGTGAGAAAAAAGAAAGAGAGGAGAGAATTCTACGTGAGAAAAAAGAACGAGAGGAGAGAATTCTACGTGAGAAAAAAGAAAGAGAGAAGAGAATGTTTTCTTTGCAAGCTGAAAAGGAAATGGAACTGAAAAAATTGGAGCTAGAAATGTCAAGAGAGACAGTAGTTGACAATGCAAACGTCCAAGTAAGTAGGAATAATGATTTTATGAAACTTGAGACACGATTTAACATGGATAGTGTTATAAGCAGATATTCACACTCATATAAAAGCCAAATTAACAGGACCAACATAATCAAAGAAAAATTGGTTCGTGTTAGAGGGAGTAATGTTGAAGAGAGACGTTCGTCTGTTACCGAGGAGTTTTTCCATTCAGATTTTGAGGAGCAAACAACTTTTGAAGTATCCATGCTTTCTAAACAAGAAATAGAGGACGAATGCGATATTTATTGCGACTTGAATACATTACCATTCAAAGAATTTGAGTCCGGAGGGTGCACGTCTTCTGACAATTATGAGGTTATTAATGCATTGAATGTGGATAAAATTTCCAGCCACAAAATTGACAATATGATGAATAATTTCAGTGATAGTGAGAGACCAGATTCAAGCTCTAAACCAACTTCTGAACAAACCAAAAATTCTAAGAAAAGGGTAAAAATTACGAAACTATTGTATAAGAAAATCAAAAGTGTTGGTGAGCATATGTTTGTCGAGGTTAAAGTGTTGTTGAATCTGAGGAATGATCAGAAAAACAAAATCTAGACAAAGACAAGAATGCTTCATCATTGCCTGTACAGAATGCGAGTTCCAAGGTATCTTCACGCTGTAGAAAGATAGGTTGTGATAAAGTGAACTGCAAAAAGCACAGGAGAAGAGAGAAGAGAGAAGAAATTGAGAAATGCTAAGCGAAAGAAGCGGTGCAAATTTAGAAATAGGATATCTTGATTTTTTGTTTTGTTTTGTTTATTTATGTTTCTTTTGTTTCATTATGTTAATTTTCAATGTGTGGCTTGAGGGCAAGCCAATCGTCAGAATGGCCAAATGTAGGAAAAGTTAATTTTAATCAGTAAATGTTCAGGTCTGATGAACTAAACAGGTCATACTCTAAACACACATGTTTATGTTCAACTCATGTATTAGAAATATTTTTCAGTTCAATAAGTGAGCTCAATGAGTTAACATGTATTAGAAAATAAACAAAAAGTTTATTGATGAGTGAAATAGGAAGATTTTAGAGAATATTTAGTATTTATTTTAGAGAATAAAACTTCCTACATATAAGTGATATTTCAGTGTGTTCAATCTAGTTATCACTAGCATTATGTACTGAAATTAATTTTTTGTTGTACCTATTGTTACTCTCAGCAATAACAATTTTTGTTTAAACTGATTATTCAAATGATGAGTCCGTAGCGGAAATTCACCGTTATTTCAAAAATGCTCCTTTTATTGTATTTGAGCATATTATTTTGTTGCTTGGCATTATCAAGTGGTGTTCCAACGGTGATACGATCACTGAAATTTTGATAAAATAATATAGGCTATTTGAGAGTTCAAGTATTCTTTTGATTAATTTATACGAATGAGTATCTTTTTCTACCATCTATTCAGTATAATTAATTAACTGTGTACCCACAGCTTTAGTGATTTTCTCCTAGTCTCCGTGTGTAATGTTTGAGGATAGTGTTTCCCGTGTGTAATGATTCCTGTTCTTCTTTTTCGCAGAAAGGCAGAGTAGTTTTACCAGATTTCAATGTGATTCTGGCTCACACAGAAATTTTGCCGGATATGATTGGCATCAGAGGACTACTGAAAAAGAGGTTTCCCAATCCAAAAACTGGTGAGTGTGTTGAATATGAGTTGTGTGTTGAACAAAACTGAACCAATTCATGTCAGCGATAGCATGGTTTACTATATTATTATAAACGTGGAATCCAAAAATTGGACTACAGCTTTTCAGCCTCCTTCTGTGTGGACAGTTTCATAAGAAGACCCGACCTAGTTTCTCTTAACGAAAAGACTTACGCAGCGTGATCTTGGGACTGCACGCCTTAGAAGTAAAGATGTGCTAAAAGTATTGAGCTACTACCAGGTGACCCAGAGAATCGGGAAATCTTGAAGTAACATGTACTTACGTAAGTAAAGGAAATGTAATCATTGGTTTGATTGCTGAAAATATGAAGTAAAATAAATTCAGTTTATAATTCCATTAATGTCAATTTTCTTAGATAATGTCCTTAGGATGACGACCATTCACACGTATTTATAAATTCATGGAAGCAAACAGTGAGATTTTGCATGGCACGTTGAAGCACTGCAATGGGAATTGCAGCGATTTCTTCTTGAATCCTTGTTTTCAACTTGATAATTATTTTCAAACGTGAAACGTACACTTTACTTTCTGAATGGCTCCACAAGAAAAAGTCACACAAAGTGCTTCGATGGTCCATGCTCATATGGAAATCTCACTGCTCAAATAGCACTGTTCGCTTCCAGGAATGTATACGTTTGAATGGTCGTCATCTCAAGGACATTATATCTATAAAAATTGACTTTTTTGTTAGAACTATGATAGCTATTTATGTAATAAGAGTGTAATGCGCGACTTTATCGCTTGCGCAAAACAGTTATCACGCGACGCATAACGGAGCGTGATAATTTGGCAAGAGCAATAAAGAAGCATTACGTGCATATTACATATAATATTTTTTCTACAACTGCACGAACCTGTTAATCTACAGTTTTTTAGTCCTCAAATACTGCGAACTATTAAATTACTCTTGTATAATTACCGGTACAGGTACAATCAGACATTATCAACTTTTGTTAGGTTATGTTATGACTCCACCTGACCTACTTTTGGCGAGCCATGATCAGCTGATTAGCGAGCATAAAGTAACTCTACTGCTCATGCGCAGCTGCTTAGCGAGCGTAAAGTAATTCTACTGCGCATACGCAGATGGTTAGCGAGCGTAATGAAGATTCTCCTCAGAAATGGGCTTCTTTACAAGGAGAATTCAGCTTGTAAAATCTTGTTTTACGCGCAGTTGTAGAAAATAGTTATTTGTGTAACTAGTGCCTAAAGTGGTAGATTGCTGCATCGAGTGAAACAGTTTTTTTCACAAGCCGAAGCCGAGTGAAAAAAGTTTCTTGAGTGCAGCAAGTACACTTTAAGCTCAAGTTACACATTACATTTTTCCTACAGTTACCATCAAATATGAAAAAAATTAGAAGGATGTTGATTTAGAGACTTATACATATAGATTGGGGGTTGTATGGTCGTCAAGAAGGGTAATTATATTATATGATCTCACTTAACTGATTATAATACACTATGTACAAATGGACTAATAAAATGGACTGAAAGAATGGACCAATAAAATAAATTGACAGAATGGACTGATGAGATGAACTGTAAAAATAAACTGATGGAATGGACTGACAGAATGGACTGTTGAGATGAACTGACACAATGGAATGATGGAATTAACTGACAGGATAGACTGATGAAATGGACTGACAGAATGGACTGATGAGATGAAATGAAAAAAAAATTATGAAATGGACTGATGAATTGGTCTTACAGAATGGACTGAAAAAATGAACTGATGAGATGGACTGAAAAAATGAACTGATGGAATGGACTGACAGAAATGGAATGATGGGATGAACTGACACAATGGAATGATCGAATGGACTGACAGAATAGACAGATGAAATGGACTGACAGAATGGACTGACAGAATGGACTGATGAGATGGACTAAAAAAAATTAACTGACAGAATGGAATGAACTGACACAATGGAATGATGAAATGGACTGATGAAATGGACTGATGAAATGAACTGACAGAATGGACTGATGAGATGTACTGAAAAAATGAACTGATGAGATGGACTGAAAAAATGAACTGATGGAATGGACTGACAGAAATGGAATGATAAAATGAACTGACAGAATGGACTGATGAGATGGACTAACAGAATGGACTGATGAGATGGACTAAAAAAATAATGAACTGACAGAATGGAATGATGAAATGAACTGACACAATGGAATGATGAAATGGACTGACAGAATGGACTGATGAAATGAACTGACACAATGGAATGATGAAATGGACTGACAGAATGGACTGATGAAATGAACTGACAGAATGGACTGATGGGATGGACTGAAAAAAATGAACTGATAAGATGGACTGAAAAAACGAACTGATGAAATGGATTGATGAGATGGACTGAAAGAAATGAACTGACAGATTGGAATGATGAAATTAACTGAAAGGATAGACTGATCAAATAGACTGACAGAATGAACTGATGAGATGGAATGAAAAAATTAATTTCTGAAATGGACTGATGGATTGGTCTCACAAAATGGACTGACAGAAATGGAACGATGGAATGAACTGATGCAATGAAATGATGAAATGGACTGACAGAAATGGAATGATGGAATGAACTGACACAATGGAATGATAAAATGAACTGACAGAATGGACTGATAGAATGGACTAAAAAAATAATGAACTGACGGAATGGAATGATGAAATAAACTGACAGAATGGACTGATGAGATGGACTGATAGAATGGACTAAAAAAATAATGAACTGACGGAATGGAATGATGAAATAAACTGACACAATGGGATGATGAAATGGACTGACAGAATGGACTGATGAAATGAACTGACAGAATGGACTGATGGGATGGACTGATAAGATGGACTGAAAAAACGAACTGATGAAATGGACTGATGAGATGGACTGACAGAATGGACTTAAAAAATGATGAACTGACAGAATGGAATGATGAAATGAACTGACACAATGAAATGATGAAATGGACTGATGAAATGAACTGACAGAATGGACTGATGGGATGGACTGAAAAAAATGAACTGATAAGATGGACTGAAAAAACGAACTGATGAAATGGACTGACAGAATGGACTAATGAAATGGATTGATGAGATGGACTGAAAGAAATGAACTGACAGAATTGAATGATGAAATTAACTGACAGGATAGACTGATCAAATGGACTGACAGAATAAACTGATGAGATGGAATGAAAAAATTAATTTCTTAAATGGACTGATGGATGGGTCTCACAAAATGAACTGACAGAAATGGAACGATGAAATTAACTGATGCAATGAAACAATGGGATGATGAAATGGACTGACAGAATGGGTATGATGAAATAGAGTGACAAAATGGACTGGTAGAGTTAACTGACAGAATGGACTGGAAAAATGGTCAGATAAAATGGTTTGAAAGAATGGACTGATTGATAATGGACTGATTGATAATGGACTGGCAGAATGGAATGTAAAATTGAAGAGACAGAATAGACTTATAACATGGACTGAGAAATTCACTGAAAAAATTGACTGATTGAATGGACTGATGACAATGGACTGAAACAATGGAATGATGAACTGAACTGATGGATTGAAAGAGTGGACTGATAGGATGCACTGAATCAATGGACTGATGAAAAATACTTACAGAATTGACTGATACATTGAATTTACACAATCCACCAGTTTTGGAAATACATATTCAAAAATTTCCTCTTCTGTCATTGGTTGAAAATCTGGAAAGTCCAGATTACTTTATGCACTAGTGCGTAAAGTATTTTAAGCACTCGTGTGAGAATGGCCCATTTTAGAAACTCTATTCAGTGTGTAAAGATGCACTTTGCTATCTGTAGGAAAATGGTATTTTCCGTTTCTCTATCACCCGTAACTTTTGATTTTAAAGTGGCTTTTTCAACCCTATTATCAATTTCAATCTAGAAAATGTTCATGTTTCAGGAACACTGGGAAACAATATGTATGATTTAGTGACTAAATTTAAAAATGGAGTTACTTATTCATGCTTCCGAGATGAAAGGGAATTGGACTACGGATCACTTGAAATGATGATTGGCACTGTAAGTTATATCTAATGTTTACTTGGTTCTTAACATGTTCTTCACGTTTAAAACGTTCTTATATTTGAAAATCCATTTGAACATTAAATTTTTTAAATGGTGATGAGGTGTAAATTTACGAAATAATTTACTTAGTGCTTGGTATTAATTTGTCCAATGGCCATCTTTACTATTCAAGATATACTCTTTGACAATATTCAATATGAATACACCAATATCCAATGCAATACCTATGTCATACGCCCTTTGACGGGTAGGGTTCGATTAGTCCAGTTTTTCCTGTACTAATCGAGGCAGTGTATTTCAATGAGTCCAGAGGTTCGATTAGTACAGTAAAGTTTGTTTATTAGGTAGGATGTGCAAGGCGCTCGATTAGTCCAGTTTAGCCAATTCATGCGACCCGATGAACCAGTTATAATAATAATAATAATAAAGCTTTATTTGACATCCATAATGAACAAAAGCCTCTCTGTATGAGGTAATAAAAATTTGAGATTGACTATTCTCAACTATATTGGTACATTCCACGGAATTAATATGTTGTAAATGTCCTTTCACAATCTGCTCACTATTCTGGTCCACCGCTTTCGGTCTCTGGCTGTAGTAGGCCATGCATGGCCAACCCGTTGAATCAGCTCGTCCCGCCATCTGCAAGGTGGTCGTCCCCTTCTCCTAACCTGGTCTCTTGGGGTCCATTCCGTGCAGATTTTGGTCCAGCGGTCGTCCGACATTCTTGCCACATGTCCTGCCCAATTCCATTTCAGGATGTGGGCCTCCTTTTGTAGGTACTTCATCTGTATCCTGCTCAACACCTCCCTATTTCTCACTCGTTGACTAAGTCTGATTCCAAGTATGCTGCGCATCATTCTCCTTTGGGTTGTCTCCAGCTTCTGGTCCAATCTTTCTGTTAGCGCCCATGTTTGCGACCCATAGAGAATTGCCGGATACACGCACATTGTCATCACTTTGGATTTCAGCTGATTGGAAAAGTTACCCTTAAATATATTTCTCAATGACCAGTACTTTCCCCACCCCTTCTTAATTCTGGCATTCACTTCGCTAACAGCTCTATTTGTGAAAGAGAGTCTCTGTCCCAAGTACTCATATTCTTCAACATATTCTATTTCACCGCAGGATACCTCTACTAACTCTTTTTTGGCATTAGTAATGATCTTTGTTTTCGATGCATTAAGATGAAGGCCCATGCTCTCACTGTTGGAAATCAGTTCGTTCAACATATCTTTCATTTGTGAGGCGGTCTCTGCCACTAGCATTACATCGTCAGCGAATCGCAGGTTGGTGAGTTTAAAGCCGTTGACGCGTAGCCCCTTGTCCTCCCACTCCAGCCTTCGAAAAATATACTCCAGACAGCAGTTGAAGATAAGAGGGGAGAGTGGACAGCCCTGCTTAACACCTCTCTCTACCTTGATCTTCCTTCCTCTTCTCTCCAGCTCGATAAAAATTTCTGCGTTGTCATAGAGGCTCTTCATCAACTTGATGTAATCTCTACTTATTCCAGACTCTTCTAGCGCCTCCCACATTTTGCGATGACTGAGACTGTCAAACGCTTTCTGATAATCGACAAACCCCAAGTACAGAGGTTTATTGTACTCTGAGCACTTCTCAATCAGCTGATTAGCTGCCTGTAAGTGGTCCATTGTGGAGAAGCCGGGCCTAAATCCTGCCTGCTCAGTAGGATGGTTTTCGTATACTCTGCTCATAATTCTATTCTTTACAATTGAGGCGAAAACTTTATATAGTACAGATGAGAGAGTTATTGGTCTGTAGTTTCTTACGTCTAATCGGGATCCTTTTTTGAACAAGATTATCACCTTGCTGGTTTTCCAGTCCTTAGGAATTTCTCAAAATTTTATTGAATAGTAGTGTAAGTGGTTTCACTAGTTTGTCTAATGCTATTTTCAGTATTTCATTTGTGATACCATCGGTTCCTGGAGCTTTTCCTTTTTTCAGATTCCCAATTACATTTACTACTTCTACCTCTAGAATGTCCGGTTCGTGAAGTTCGATAGGCCGATCATCGACTGCTACCCATCTTTCATCTTGTTCAGTTATTTTATAAAGGTCTTCGTAAAATGCAGTTACTTCCTCCACTAGGTGCCATCTTTCGGTTGCCATTCCTTCTTCAGTGTTAAGTCTGGGAATCCATTTTCTTTTATTCATATTAAGCTGTTGATTCACTTTTTTGGTCGATCCTGTTGTTGAAATGATTGAGTTTATAATGTTCTCCTCAAACTCCCTTAACTCCTCTCTTATTCTCTTTCTCACTTCTTTTCTTAGATTTTGATGTTCTTTCTTTTGTTCCTCAGTCTTGTTTACAATTCTATTCAGTCTTTCTCGCCTTTCAATCAGAAGTTTTGTCTCTGCTGAAATCCTATTACTCCTTCTTCTCCCTGTTTCTCTGTTCGCTCGCTGTTCTCTCGCCAATCTGTCAGAAGCAGAGCATATGGATTGCACCAAATTTTCATACATTTCTTCAATACCACTTATTTCCATTATGCGTCTCCTCCTAAATTCTACTTCTAGATTTTCCATAAAATTTTCCCCGTTCAGCTCATCTACTTTTATTTGTTTTGACTTGATGTAGAATCTTCTTTTGTGGAGTAACATTTCACTCATCAATATGGTCTGAATCATCTGTGGTCTGAATCATAATTGAAATTTTCAATTACATCCAGTTTTCTGACCATATCATTGTTTTTCCCAACAATGAAGTAATCTATTTCGTGCAAACTACCTACTGGAGACTTCCATGTCCATCTGTCCTCTATATTTCCTTCAAAAAATCCATTCATTATTTTCAGATCGTTATTCAGTGCGAAGTCTTGAAGTCTTTCTCCCTTTTCGTTTGTAGATTCCACGTTTCCATATCTACTGCTACTCCTATCTCCATAACTTCTCCTAATAGCTTTAGCATTGAAATCTCCAATTATTATCAATCGCTCTCCATTTTTCGTCATTGTCATCACCTCCTCCACCTTCTCATAGAATCCATCAGTTTCTTCTTCTGTGCTGTCCGATGTTGGTGCATGCACTTGAATAATGAATAATTTCAAATTCCCAACTGCCACTCGCAGGAACGCAATTCTGTCAGAGACAGCCTGAAACTCTGAAAGACCATTTTTTAGTTTTCTGTTGACGAAGAATCCAACTCCCCTATGACCCCTTGTGGCCGCTGCATGGCAGAATATATGTCCGTTTTTTCTTTCTACTACTTCTTCGTAGCTCCTCCTGATTTCTGCTAATCCTAAAATATCCCAACTTATTTCTTTCATGGCCTCTTCAAGTTCCATTAGCTTTTCTTCTCCACAAACCGATCTTGCATTAAACGTTCCAATGTATAAAGTTTTCCTTTTCGATATTTTCATATTCTTTTGTATAAGTTTATCTTTTTTATTAGAGCTGTTCTTCAGTAATTCCTGAATTGATCCGGTCCTATTAATTTCCTGTATTTGCTATGTCTGGTTATTTGCGTCCCTTTGACTCTCATCTTTTCTTTTTCCCACTTTCTCAGTCAAATCATTGTCTTGATTCATAGATCCTTGTTCATTTGCTTGATTCACTTCTTTGCAAGTATCACCGCGTTTAGTTAGGAAACTTTCGATGCTTCTATTATTTTCCACTTTTCTTCCTTTCTTCCCAGACTGCTTTACATAACAAATCTTGCTTTCCTCATCCTGGTTTCTAGGAGATGACTCTTCACTTCTAGCACGTTTGGCTGACTTGGCCTCTTGTTGCTCCAGGTCTTCGAGTGTGTACAGTTTTCCCTCGACTTTTAGCTTGTCTTGTGTCATGATAGTTCTTTTACCCTCGCTTTTCAATCTCAGAAGATGCGTGAAGAGGTTTTTCCTTATTTCTCTGGTCACTTGAGAAAAATCTTCCTTGATTTGAACATTCTTAAAACTGTTCTCACTTTGAAGCCTTCCTTTTCTTTTCAATACAATATTTTTTATTGCAATTGAGTTGAATTTTACTAGCACTGGAGCCCTCTCTTTATCCTTGTTTGTTCTCCATAAGTCTTTGATATAGTTATTATTTATTTCGGGGATCAAAAACTTAAGTATATGCATGACTTCGTTATTTATTTCAAAAAAACTTCTACTTTGTACTCCATAGATTAGTAGATTAAACTTCCGCTCTCTCTCCTCAGTAGTCTTACCATTTTCTGTAACGTTATTTTTTATTTTCTGGATCTCTGTTTTAATCTCTTCTATTTCCTTTTCAAAGCGACAGTTTATTGTATCCACTTTACTTTCTAAAGTGTCTAGCTTCTGTAGCTTCTCTAAAATTTTGTCTAGTTTCTCATCAACCAGCGACATATTGTGCAGTGTGTTCTATGGCCTACAGCTGACGAAATCGGTATCGTATAATTGATCATGAAATGAGTCCTAGCATTGTTCAGAGCCCATTCGTTTTAAACAGTGTTTACGGTTTTGTAGAATTTATTCTTTCTGAAGTTCAAGTTATAGTTACCAGTTATAATATGTGGAATTAACTACATCACTCTCTCAGCGTTACCAGCGTTACACTAGAGACAAAGGAATTCTCGTTTTGATGGTGCTACAGTCGCCGTCGGCAAAAGTTATCAATCAGTTCAAGTAGCCTGCAAACTCTGACGTCAGGGCTGATAGCCCAGTAAAATAATGGTAGTTTTGTCAGGCAAGTGGTGAGAAAGCTTTTTTCTCAATTCTTTCATATGTATTCGAGTACACTGAATCCGAAAATTAAGTTTTCTGCCGTCCTAGGGTGCGGCTTCACCCTTAAAAATTGAAAAACCCCTTAAATTTCGGTAATTTTTTGTTTCTGATTTTTCAATTGATATTTTTCATTTATGGAAAAATATATTCACTTATAGATAATAGTCAATGAAATTACTTGGAAAATTTGAGGTAACACGTTGAATTTTGATCTATTGTTTTAGAGTACCAAGTATTGTTATAAGTACCTACCAAGTATCAGCTTTTAAACAATGGATCAACATTCAACGTGTGACCTCTAATTTTCCAAGCAATTTCATTGACTTTAATCTATAACTGAATACATTTTTCCATAGATGAAAGGGGTAGATTCTGTCTTTGAAAATTGAAGTCGAAACCTTCGGATTTCACAACAAGTAGGCTTGGAATATAAATTAATGTGCTCTTGTGAAAACTCTTGTATCTGAGGAATGTATGATCAATTTCGTATAATTTGCATTCTCAATTTCATAAATTGGAGGACGGGGAGTGGGTTACTGGTGGGAAAATAGCCACGAGAAAAATAAATAAATAATAATACTTTTTTTTCTCAGTACGCAAAGTACAAATAAAACATAAAACCTCTACGAAATGTATATAATTAGGTACTCGCTCCACGTCAGAGTTTGTAATTAATTTTGGCTCCACAGTTCAATTTTTAAGATAGCCAAAGTTAGCCTTTAATATGAATGTTCAGCTAGGTATTTGAAATCTAAAATTACATTTTACATTTTACATTTTAGTCCTGTATTATTTACTACTTCCGTGCTAAGAATCACTATATTTAGGCCTACTACTAAATACCAACCACAAGTACCGTATTCATTTTTGTATAGTTCATTTCTCAAAAAATGCTGGAGTAAAAAACAAAATTAATTCAAGATCGAAGGATGGTTGGATTGTTAAAGTTTTTTGTAAAGTATCAATGCATTTGACTAATAATTATTTTCTTGAAAATTAAAAGAATAATTAAAAATGATGAAGTGAATACTCAGTCAAGTTTTCAATAATTTGAACCATTAATTAATCTCTATTATATAAAAGCGAAATGGCACTTATTCATTCACTCACTCATCAGCAGAACTAGAAATCTACCGAACCGAATGCGTTCAAAATTGGCAGAATATGTTCAGTTGGACCTCTAGACGTCTTTAACTAAGAACGGATTTTTAAAACTTCCCAAGGATACGCCAAATATTCGAGTTTTTTGTGTAGTTTTTCGGCATTTTCTTGATTTTTTCGAAAGCCAATAGGTAGAAAATGTTGATATTTGGTGGACAGGTTCAGATAGGGTCTAGAAATGTTGTGTTAGAATATTTTTGAAATCTGTTCAAGAATAAGCAAGTAATCAGTTTTGCAAAATTGTAGATGTATTGCGAGTTGCATATTTTCCACATTAATACGACCAATCCTTACTGTAAATTCAATGGTTTAGGGAGATTGTGGATGAACCTATTTGAGAGATATTGAATCAAGTTTTAAACTATGTCCGATATAATTCCCAAGGTTAGGCTCAATATTAGCATTTTACTATTTTTTGGAGTTTTTCTTAGATTTTTCGAGAACCAATTGGCATAGAATGTTGAAATTTGGTAGACAGGTCCAGATTAGGTCTAGAAATGCTGTGCTCAATAAATTTCGAAACCCTTCGGAGGTTACGCCTGTAATAAGGTTTTCCAATGTTTGGAATCTGCACTTTTGTTTATTTCATTACTGAACTTAATGCGTTCAAATCATATAGGTCTACCCAGGTTGAGCTAAGTTAATAGTACAACTTATTCAGAAAGATTACTGTAAAGAACGCTGTCAAGTGATATGATGATCAAAGCAAATCCTTTTGAACGGAAATTGTAGGCGAGCAAAGTGAGCCCATTTGTCTTAGCTGACACATAGAGAGGTTTTGCAGGCGACCGAAGCGAGCATGTTTGACTCGCTGACACTGCTGATACTGTCGGGGGTCCAGGGGGGGCGAAGAAGGCGAGCGAAGCGAGCCTACCGGCTAGTAATTATTATTATTATTATTATTGAAATAATATTAACTAATTATTATAATAATAAATAGATAATAATTAAAACTGAGAAACGGGATGAAGAGAGTGAAAGAGATAGTAAAATGAGAGGAGAGAAGTATAGAAGGAGAGAACACGAAGAAGAAAGTGGAAGAGAGAGTAAAATGAATGAAGAGATAGAGCGAATAAAATAAGAGAAGAGATAGAAAGATGAGGATGGAGGGGGTATAAAAGTGATGAGAGAAGAGAATGAAAAGAGTAGAATAAAAGAAGAGATACCGAGAAGAGGTTAAAGAGAGTGAGACGAGAGAAAAGATAGAGTGAGACGAGAGAAAAGATAGAGAGAGAATTAGAGAGAAGAAGAGAGAGTGAGAGTGAAAATGAGAGAAGATGAATAGAATAACTTTATTCATGTACATTAATTATTGATAATAAAATATGACTACATCGTTACAGCCTTGAAACGACGAAGTTAGGACCAAGTCCTGCCTTGCATTTAATCTACAGGATAAAGAGACCGATATGAGTAAAGCCGCGTATCGACAGTCCGAGGCATGTGCTACGAATGCCTCGCTGTACAGTCTGTTGACACAAAAAAGAGTACTACTACTAGTCTACTATCTACCGCGTATCGACAGTCCGAGGCATGTGCCACACATGCCTCGGACTGTCGATACCGGGTTTGCTAGCTGCGAGGCAAACGCTGCACACAATTCGCAGCGAGCAGTGCCTGTTGCCTCGCAACGCACAACGAAGAATTCAACAAACTAACCTCAATATTGTACCCCATTCCTATGCATTTTTGTGATTAAGAATTCTATTTTGGGAGCAGAAGGTTCTAATAGGCAATGATAAGCATTGTGTTGAATTTTTATCTACTAAATGAGCACAAACTAACCTCCAAAGTCCAAATTATCAATTGTCGGAGCTTAGTTGCTTTGTCTCCCGCTTGATGGCGCTAGTCAATTTGTTCGCGTGCTCGCATTTTTCGTTACAAAAAATGCAGATTTTTTATTATAATTATTTTTATTATAATTATATACTATATACTATACTATAATTATAATTATTTTTGATTATTGCAGATTATATTCCTCAGCCATGAGTTTATACTTTTTTTGCGTCACCAGACTGTACTGCGAGGCATTTGTGGCACATGCCTCGGACTGTTGATACGCGGCTTAATTTAATCTAATTTAATGAAAGCGAAAAGGCACTCATTTATAGAGTCTGATGATCATTGTAGTAATTTCTCGCTATTTACTGTAGTCTGTGCAAGGAAGAAATACATTCTGGCTAGATGGGGAAATGACTCCAGCTTGGTCAATATTCGTTCAAAAAGTAAAATTTTGGTCTTAAATTGAAGATCAGAATGTTTCCTACAATTTGAGACCAAATCTATGATTTTTAACCGATATTGTCCGAGCGGAAGTTATTTTCCCATCTCGCCAAAATGCCTTCTTTGCTTGGAGAGACTTTACATCTCTATCAGCAATAATACTATAGAATGATGATGTAGCCTAGTATAATAGTCTGTCTAAGCAAAGAAGACCCCCTGGCAAGATGAGAAAATGACTTCTGCTCGTTCAATATTGGTTCAAAAATTATTGATTTAGTCTCAATCGTAGAAAACATTCTGATCTACAATTTGAGACAAAATTAATATTTTTTGAACCAATATTGACCGAGCTGGAGTCACTTTCCCATCTTGCCACACGGTCTTCTTTGCTTGGACAGACATGCGCATACAAGTGTAGGTTTCTTGGAACTTCAAAAGGCTTTGATCGTTTGATCTAAGACAACAATTCACACAGAGAAGAAGCAAACAATACATTCTCGCAAGATGGGAAAATGCCTCCAGCTCGGTCAATATTGCTTCAAGAATCAAAAATCGAATTTCAAATTGTAGAAAACATTCTTATCTACAATTTGAGATCAAATTTATAAATTTTGAATTAATATTGACCAAGCTGGAGTCATTCTCTCAACTTTTCTTTTTTTCTTCCGCGTGCAATTATCAACCAATCACATGCCTTCGTGCCAAGTCTTTCTAAGCCGGGAAATTTAAAATGACTGAAATCGCCCGAACGGTTATTTGGATCTGGGTGGGGGGAGGAGCCTTGGAATAATTCTACAAAGAACAGGAACATTCCTCTCTATATTAGTGTCCTCCCCATAAAAATTCAAGTCAATCTGACAACAAATAAAAAAGTTATTCATATTTTTTTGGATTTTATATCTTAATGCAATGAAAACTCAAAAAGTTCGGAGTGATCTACCTAGATAATAAACTGAATTTGGACTGCTCATTTATTTTTTATTATTGAACTGATAACTAATTATTTATTGATATTTTCGCATTTCTGAACGCAGAATTGGGGTTATGAAGAGTTCCAGTTCATCACAGATAGGTTTTAAATCGTATAGATCTTCACTAATTAACAATTTTATTTTATATAAGCGTATATTCTTGACAATGATGTACGCTTTCACGATGTATAATTTGAATACTTCCAATCCAAAAATATTTCAGTGGATTCGTAAATATTTCTTTGTTTTGAAATTTGCCTTATGTGGAGGCTTTAACTCTAGCACTTAACCCACTCATCCACGGCCACCCTCAAGACTGTTAATATTATAAATTGATAATATTAAAATTGTATTAAAATTTCAATACAAAAAGTTATGGTAAATAAAGTCACATATAGAGAGCCAAATTTAAAGGTTTTTTGGTTCATTAGATTTTTAGTTTCGTGAGTACAATAATTCAGCTTCTGAATAATTAGCAATACAGAATAATTGAATAATTAGTCAAATATTGCTGTAAATCATAAAAGTGTTTATATTAATTAATCAAACTGTCACTTCCATAAATTGAACAATATTGAATCTCGAATTTCTAATAGCAGTAGCCTAATTTAATAGATTAAACAAATATAATAAGATTCAATAAGTTAAAATACAGGGTGTTTCAGGAGGAATGTGCAATACTTCCCAGGCTGATTCCTTACACCAAGTAGACAAAAAAGTTCCATGGGACCAACCCCCAAAAACGCTTTGTTACCGAGATAACAATGGCGGAAAATTGAGATTTTTCAAAATATATTTATTTTTCTAATTTTTTAGAGGCTTTACTGAGGTTCTAAAATAATCAATTCCTATGTAAAATTAGCTGAGGAATTCAAAGGAACCAGTCTGGAGTCTGTAACTTCAACGGTTATTGAGATAATTGGAAAAATATGCTTAAGAAACGCCATTTTTCAACAATAAGGGTTATAATTGGATAAGGAATCATAAATTTGTATTTTTTATCAATGGAAGTTCAAGAGAGTCGAATTCTGAAGAAAAAGTTAAATTGCAGCGATTGTGTAAATCTTACCCAAATCTCAGAAATAGCGATCAAAAATCGCAAAATTCGACAAAACATAGCACAAGTGATAAATTTGTATCTAGTAGCGATTTTGTGATTTTTGATCGCTATTTCTGAGATTTGGGTACGATTCACACAATCGCTGCCATTTCACTTTTTCTTTAGAATTCGACTCTCTTCAACTTCCATCAATAAAAAATACAAATTTATGATTTCTTATCCAGTTATAACCCTTATTGTTGAAAAATGGCGTTTCTTAAGCGTATTTTTTCAATTATCTCAATAACCGTTAAAGTTACAGACTTAAGACTGGTTTCTTTGAATTGCTCAGCTAATTTTACATAGGAATTGATTATTTTAGAACCTCAAGAAAGCCTCTAAAAAATTAGAAAAATAAATATTTTTTGAAAAATCTCAATTTTCCGCCATTGTTATCTCGGTAACAAAGCGTTTTTGGGGGTTGGTCCCATGGAACGTTTTTGTCTACTTGGTGTAAGGAATCAGCCTGAGAAGTATAGCACATTCCTCCTGAAACACCCTGTATACCGGTAAATTATACAGAATATTACATTATAAATGAATACAACATATATATATATATATATTAGAATATTAAAAATAAGATATATGCGTTGAATGGTTGTATAATGAAAACCAAGTTATTGTCATTTGCAACCTAATTCATAGATCGCCTGCGCCTCGATTAGTCCAGGTGCCTCGATTAGTCCAGTTTTTCAGTTTCTTAATGTAGGATAGGGACTGGACTAATCGAACACTGGACTAATCGAGTAATCCCCCCTTTGACTGCATACGCTTGTGTTGTGTATATTACAATATAATATCAGCTCGATTTTTTGAAGACCAATCTACATGCGTGCATTGTCAAGTTTTAAAAGTTTATGGTATCAATTATCACTTTGTATGGTTACAAAATTAATACTGAAACAATAATTGTTAGTTTTTATTAACTTAAGAAAAATTACCGTTCGCTCTTGAGCCTCCTCTAAGAGGAGCATTCGAAGTTATACGAGGATCTAGTCGAATATAAATTGAAATATGTGAATGCTATGATACTTGAACATGTAAAACATCATTTCAAGACTGACAAGACATCATAAAAATGATCTTGGATCTTTATCAACAGTCTATCAATGCCTTCAATTACAATTAATATATTAGTTATCTGCAAGGTTATTACAGAATAATGTCTTTAATAACCTTGTGTTATCTGCTTACTAGTAGAGAACCTTTTCAAGTTGGAATCCTTGAAGGAACACGATGACTTAGTTGATGGCGTGCTTCCACGTCTAAGGCAGGTATTACACGATAATATTTCTATGATCATAGTGTTGATCATATGGAAAGAGACAAAAATATGATTTCGTATTTTCATCTCTTTCCATATGATCAACTATGATCATAGAACTATTATCGTGTAATACCGGCCTTAGACTGTGTATTGTAGTTATTATTTTTACTTTGCAGCTGAATATGGAAACACAAAAACTGAGAGACAATTTCCAAGAACTGGTCAATGATGTTATGACAATGGCACCACCAAATACCACTCATCCATTTATTACACGGTGAGTCAATGCAACTATCTTAAAACTGAAGAAAATAACTAGGGTTTGGGTTTTCCCTCGAAGTGATTACCAATTTGTGGACAGAAATTCTGAGTTTCTGTATCTGCTTTGACATATTTGCTGGTTTGTGACTCAGCACATTTCAACCAACAACCATGTATAAAATTATCAGCTTAATACTTATAATAAGTAGATGGATAATTTCCCATTATTTCTTGATGACTGAAGTCGCCTAATTTTTTTCAATTCATGAAATGATGATTAGAAGTTATAGAAAGAGAAGCTCCACCTATAAGAATGTTAGACCACCTTAAAGGTACGATTCCCAAGCGGCAGCTCGGGCTGCCCGGCTCTAAATTCGCTGCTAGAGCTGCCGAATTTGCTTCTATAGCTGCGCTGCTCTAGCCATCACAACTCCATTCACGTAACTATAATTATTATAGATGTTTACTCTGTTATTAGGGCTATCAATGTACTGAGTCAATCAGTCAATAAAAAGTGAAATTTACTTGAAAATGACATAAAAAAGGTGAATTTCACGGTTTATTGATTTAGTATACATTAGTAGCCCTAATAACAGTGTGAACATCTATAATATTGAGTTTCAAATTTTTCAAGTTTTTTTAAATATTTCATAAGAAATTGTTTGGAAATTTTGGTGAATAGCTCCATTTGGAATATCCTATTGCTCTAAATTCAAAATTTTTATAATACGGTATTTCTCCTGGACTATAAATTCTTGATTGGAGTGCTGCGAAAAAAATATAACCTAGTTTCGATCTTATTAATAAATATTTGGTTTAAAGACGTTTTAGACAATAGTCTGTGTTTTTAACCAATAAGTTAACTTGTTTCTGTAAAATGTATAAATAAATAGAGTTGTAATGGCTAGAGCAGTGACTATCAAACTCATGTAGACCTATTGCATCTCATTATTTTATAATTCATGAACCGGCAATTCATTTGCCATCCCAATCATCAGATAATAGTGAATAATTATTACTGGTGAATAATATCATCTTCTTTCATTTGAGAGAATCCTCTGAACGTATTTGATAATTGTAATTAAATTTTCTTATTTTTTCAGAGTTCTATTGAAGTCGCCTTATTCTGTAGAGAAGTTTAAGCTGGATCTCTCTCCTCATGTTTCAAAAGATGAAGAATTAGCCAGTAGCAGTGACGAAGAGGAAGATGAAAATGTCAAAGTCAAATACGTTTCATAGTTGTATTAGTGTTGTCAAGAATTATTATAAAAATATAATTTTAAATTAGTCAAATTGGCTGAATTTATTATTCATAGTCCCAATCTGATCAAAAGATTTATCTCTTGATGATGAAATGCTGTAGTTGTAAGCCAACCGTTGCCCCAAAAGGTATTGTGTTCAAGTTTACTTCCTTGTATAATATTACACTTGATTCTATTTCAATCCAAAATTATTATCACCGGGTATATAATAAATATCAGAATGTTTTTACAAACTTTAATTATTAGAAAGTTTATGCATAAATAATAATCTATTATTTAGTAATGGGAAATATGTTTGTTGAACAAAATTTGTTAGAAGTAGAAACAATATTTGACGTAGAGAAAAATGAGATATGGAACATAAAGTTGATTTCAATGATAATTAAACAATCATTTCAAGTTCTCGAGCGTATTCTATCACTTGTTCGGCCAACTCAACAGAGGGAAGCGTCTCTTCACTTTTCTTCTCCTCGACGCTAAACTGATAGTAGTTGTCCTGACCCAGCTTCCAGTTTTTCTGAAACAATGTAAGATTGAGTTAATGATTGAATAAATAGAATGAATTCATGATTACATTGGTCGATGTACCTTATCCATCCCACTAATGAGTTGAGGAAATCTTCATTACATACCTAATGAATTTATTTATTTAATTTGCCGAATTCTCAGTTATTCAACTCGGGCTTTATTCGATGTAACTATTACAAATATGAAATACATTAGGTAATGAAACATTTGCAAAATGATGATGGTTAAATTCAAAGTTTCAACAACTTATAGACAAATTCTGACTACGACCAACTATTTCGTCAACTTGTGGCGATATATATATTTATAGAAGGAAGGTTTTTTAAATAATACTGTGGGTAGAAAGAGGGAAATGTACAAAATTTCAAGTACCAATAATAGTTGACTCTCTTTTTTTCCAATAAAAGAAGAAAATCTCTTGAGGTAGTGAATATCATGTCAAAACGAAATTCACAGAAATCCATCCCTTCAAGTTTTAATTTTCTTGCCCTACTACCATAGGAAAGGAAAATTTTGCGTTAACTCGAGGATCCTGAAATGAAATAATAGTCAAATTTTAATACTCACTTCAGAGCCATATTTCTTTATGGCTGCTTGGCCTCCAGGCAAGTTGAGCATACGCGACGCTTCTTTAATGGATATTTTTCTATAGGCCTTCTCCAAACAACCAGCAATTTCGTTCCTGATAGTATCCAGAAGAATGTCTATGAAAAAGTTGTAATTTGCTGCCGGTATGTTGTCTTTTGCTAAGAAGATCTGAAAAATTCAACACAGCATTTTAGTCAATCTAATTTTTTTTTATACGTTCTGTACAATATAATAGCTATTTTTAATATGATTATATGTTTTAAATATACTAAGGAAAAAAACAATTTTATGAACTGCAAAAAAATCAGCCGGGCATCAGATTCGAACCTGATACCGTCGAGCCAAAGGTAATGAACGCCGCCTTAGCCACCGGATACTTACAGAATAGGGCGGAAATTTAGCTACATGAATTTGCATCTTTTTTGTTTCACTGACTGAAGCTTATCATAACACAGCTGATTAGCGAGCGTGAAGTAAATCTCCTGCTCATGCGCAGTTGCTTAGCGAGCGTAAAGTAATTCAACTGCGCATGCGCAGATGGTTAGCGAGCGAAAAAGTAGATTCTCCTCGGAAATGGGCAATTTTACGAGGAGAATTCAGTATGTAAAATCTTGTTTTACGCGCAGTTGTAGAAAAATATTGTAATCGGAAAATCCAGTTGTTCTTGTAAGACTTGAAAAATGAGTGTAGGACGACTACTATAGCCTATGAAAAATTAATTCAATCATCTGAATTTATAAGGTGAATTGCGATTAATCATTAATATCTGGTACCGAGCTTCGCTCTGAAGCTGCGGCCTAACTGTTGAATTATATAAATATGTTATTGTAAAAAATAAATTCAACTAAATTGATATGATGATCTCTGACATTTTTTTGTCATGAACATGTGTTATGTTAGAC
The DNA here is from genome assembly GCA_017141385.1 of Sogatella furcifera. Lineage (NCBI taxonomy): Eukaryota > Metazoa > Arthropoda > Insecta > Hemiptera > Delphacidae > Sogatella > Sogatella furcifera. Next base: position 27,969,002 of record CM029548.1, read on the forward strand.
TTGAATGTAACTCCATTTACTCCAGCTGGATAGCGTTGATCAGCTAATGATAACATCCATTATACGCAGTACTTGGGATTATTCCTGGAGGAATATATTTAATTCTTTTATTAATCCTGCCAGAGAGTTTTCCCGGACATGAGACCTGGTGGAATCTTATTTTTCCTTCTCGGTTGTATTACAATTCAAATTTAGAGGAAATCGTTAGAGCCGTTTTCGAGATCTGTTGTTCCACATACATACATACATACAGAAATTACTCGCTTAATAGAATAGGATTGCAATATCAAACAAGTCGAAAATCTACTTTAGATTAACAATATTACCTAGTTAATATGGATATCTAATTGATTTTATTATAAATCTAGATATTTTGACAAATAAGCACTTGTATATAACAAATAAGTAACTGGTATACTTTGAAAAAATTATTCTATTTTTTATTTGAAGGAAAACCAGTTTAGTTCATTACAAGATGCACCTCATAAGTTTTCCAAAACATCAAATAAACTACTACTTTCCCAACTAAAGCAGATTGTTTTGCCCAACTAAAGCAGATTGTTCGAATCTTCAGGATTCAAATAATTAAAAGATTAAAACAATCAGAAGATTCAATCAAATAATTTAAAATTAATGTACATTAAGTCATATTTCTAGCAGAAATATGAACTTTCAATCTTTTCAACTGTGGAATGATGTAAACTTTGGAAATAGGAATTTCGTAGAATAAATAAGTATATTTTAAAGATTGTTGGTAGAAATAAAATTGAGTAAAACATATTCTGCCATTTATGAAGAAACAATAATTCATTTATTTTTCGGGTCGGCCAGTTTAGCCTGGTAGTCTGAGGCTTTACAACCTTCAGTCTGCTACCACAGCCTGGTCGTGGGTTCTAATCCCGCTAGGCATGGACGTTCGATCATCTCATCAATCACCCTCGTACTAAATTCGCTACCACGGTCGAGCAAAAGATCTAATTATCTCAGCATCATCCACGATAAAAACAATCTTATAGAAAAGTATACATTAGATATAAATAAATATATTTATTCAGGGTGTCCACAAAATCAGGCTCAAAAAATTCCCGTATTCTTATTGAGCTCGGATGTACTATAGAAAAATTAATTTTTAAAATTAATATTACCTCATAAAAGCGTCGAGAATATATATTTTTTAATATAACTGTACTGAGCTTGTGTACACAATGAACATTGTTCACTCAATGAATGATACAAGTGCCTGTTATACAAGTTATCAATTTCATACAAATTTGTGAATTAATAAATAATCAAAGTAGGCCTACTCTAAAGGGTATTTTTCCCAAGGTATTTTTCCCCACAACTAGTTTCAAACTTTCAAGAAATTTTCAAGTTTGATTATTGATTTATTATACATAATAGCCCTAATAACAATGTGAATATCATCTTTTTGAAAGTAAATGTATTACTTATATTAAATGTTTACTCATATCGCTTAAAAAACTTTTTCTAAGAAAATGCAATTTCCTTCTTACAATCAATTTCACGCCTTGCTTTCAACTCAGCAATTTGCTTTCAAACTTGCTGATCGCAAATTTGCCTAGTCGAGTAGTAGAGTGTTCAGAATAGTATATCTAAATACTATGCTGTGTATTGTATACTTCAAGTTTCAATTTTTGTAAATATTATTAAGGATAAATGAATTTGAATTTGAGTAGTAATTAGGCCTACAGTACTAGTTATCATGTAAGTTATGGTACCTCCCCCTAAGGGGAGTCCACCTCCAGAAAATTTTCTATTTTTTGAGTACAAAATATCGTTTTCAAGCCCTATTTTTCAAATCTGATTGAAAATACAGATTTACTTTATAAAAGAGAATGTTTATGTCATAATAGCGAGATAGAACAATATTTATTGATATATAATATGAAGAATTATCAAAAATACAGACCCACACTCTAAATAGGGATCTTGAGAAATTTGTTCCATGTGCAGGTATAAATTTCATACCGGTACATGTTTATAAATTGCCCAATTTCTCATAAATGGGGTGAATTTTGAGTGATGATTTTCGCATCATTGATTTTCATTTAACGTGACAATGACTCACAGTAACAAGCCATCATGCAATAACTATTGCGATTGGAAATATAAGCCAATTTCATTTTTTTCACTGCATCCAAGTAAATTCTGGACTCCCCTGTCCTTATCAAGTTTGTATATATGAAAACGAGTATATATGCGAGTATATACGAAAACTTATATGTCATTTAGCATTTTTGATTAATTATATGTAGCCTATTCTAAGCTACAAACTATATCTATAGTATCATATTAATTGTAAATTTAATATTTATTGATTTATTTTTTATAAAAAATATTCCCATCTAGGGAGACTTGAATCCACCTTTTTAGGGGGACTTGACCCAGTACGCCACTGCAGCCAATTTGATTCGCATGACATTTCTTTTGAAGTTCATTATCAACTATTAGATTTAATTAGATTGTTGAATTGCATTAATTTTCAAGGCAAGAAGTACAAACTGAACAGTTGGATACTCTATGAGGCTAATGTACGAAATTATTTTCCTATTAATTTATTTTTTTGAATAAGAGAGTTGAAAAATCAATTGATAATTTGAAGGAATGATTCTTTATTAGGATAGCAGTGATGATAATATGAGCTTACATTTATGAGTTTCTTGGTAAAGCTACTCATAAGGGTAGGTTCCACTCGCTTTGGTTACATTCTTGTAACCTATTCGAAAGAAGTTCATATAGCGTTTATGACTAACATTACAAGCCCTATCAATGAAAGCCCTAAAAGTGGTGGGGAAACAGAAAGTGATGAAGATCAAATCAAAAACATAATTGTGATACTTATCGTTAAAATAATAGCGCAAGCACACGGTACAAGGAGTTCTGATCTGAACTACGTCACTTTCTAGCCTCCCCCACCCGTTTTCAATTTTGCTCAATATCAGGCAGAGCAGTTATGGAGCAACCTTCTCGGTAATAACTTCGCCTCGCAACCAAACCTCAAGATGCAGACACACCACACATATATGAAAAATAATAATTAGATTAGGATACTCTTTGCTGTTACATTAGAATTCAATGGCCAATATATACCTACAGAATTCTTATTAAAGAGTTATTATTATAAGCGACGAAGTGGCTTTCAATAATTATGGGAGGGTACTCTCATGGGTAGTTCCATTTTGCTTCACAAGTCATGTTGAGGGTGACAAATAATTACTTACGCCGGTTTCAATATAGGCTATCAAATTAAGAGGTTTAACGAAAAATTGAGAATTAATACATTAAAATGTTCATATTTCTTTCCGATTTCTGTTTAAAAATCATTTCAAGCACGTGACCTCCTCTATTGTACTGGTACGCATCAATTCTGTATACAACAAGTTTCAACTTCCATTTCGCCGATAATTCGTCGAATTGGCCAACAAGGTCGTGTGATTTGATTTACTTTCATTTTGGGTTCAGTTCAAGTCATTGGTGTATGTAAACCCCGAAACATCAATGAATGATGGAGACAATTCGACGGGTGACGGCCAAATGGAACTGGAAACTTTTAGTGCAGTAATAGTGAGTCTATGGGCAGAGTTGATGCGTGTCAGCACAGTAGAGGAGACCACATGCTTTACGTCATTTTTCATGAAATCGGAAAGAAAGATGAACATTATGATGTATTCATTTTTTCGTTAAAATGAACCTCTTAATTTGATATATTAGAACCGGCGCTCTTTTTAAATCAACCTATACTTCCAATGATTATTTTGAGATGAAGTCTGTGGATAATGTACAAAAAAACTCGAGGTTGCTCTCAATTGGCATTTTTAACAATTTTCCCATTGAGATAAATGAAATAAGATGATATAAATGAAAAATTGGGTTGTCTCTCAAGTCCCCCCCCCCTACTGTTCAATCCTCAGCAATCATAATTTTCTAATTACCACTTGGAATGTTTAGGAGGAGTTTTGCAATTCAACATTGATTAGTGAAAAACATCAAACAGTAAATATCAATGTATCGATAACCATCCCTAACAAAGATTAATTCAACTCATCTATTTTTTCTATTACGAACTGCTAGTAAATATTCCACTCTGAACTATTCTACACGGCACTGCGTCTGCAGTCAATAATTTGAATATTAGTTTTACTTCAAACTACTACTCACATGTGGTAGCCTAGTAGTTTATAGTAAAACTAATATTCAAATTATTGACTGCAGTGTCGTGTAAAATAGTTCAGAATGTTATTGATTCAACTTTGTTTTCGAAAATTGAGATAGTTTATCAAATTACAAAACAATGCTTAGAAAAAATTCCCGCACCTAGACAAAATTCCCGCTTATTTTCAACACAAATAAAATTCCCGTATAATTCATGCTCTGTGGACACCCTGTTATTGCAATTTTTCCATAGCTCGAAACGTCTTAGTGAGGTTTCTCCAGTAGAAAATGTTACAGACCTTGTTGTAGCTCCCTTCCATCAGGTATTGCTCCAGTGAGAGTGGATGTCTAATGTAGGGATTGGTTTGAATTTGATCGGAAGGTAGAAGTTCTAGTTCTGTATGAAATTCGGCAACTCTGTTTTGTGACAGTAGCAGCAGTAGGTTCAATCCCAATAAATGGTACTTGAAGGCTGATTCTGGAAGCTGATCTCTGAAAAAACATGAAATGACACGTGTATTTCTCGATTAAAAACAAAATACGATTGAATTTCAAGACCGTTAGATTCAATTGTCTGCAAGAGCGAATAACTTTTATAAACTTTCCTTGATGTAAGGAAGATTGTGGCATTGGCGTACTTTAGTGAACAACATGAAAATTAAATTGGCGCAAGGATGACTAAAACATGTTATTACTACGACTGAAGCATTGTCCTATCAAAAATGTTTAAAGAAGGACACTCAACGACTAAACCAACATGGGCTACTCTAGAGGTTTATTTTCAATCTTATCACGTTATTTTCAATATCAAAAATTGAGAGATTTGTTCCCGAAACAAGTGACATAAAATAGAGTACCATCAAAAATGTAATGATGAAATTGAAAGCTAGAATTAGTTGAATGGTCCAAATTGTAATGCGATTCATACATATACAATAATTGGGGTAGTCATGAACTGCATAGTTGGAGAACTCACTTGTAATCGAGGTAGTAGCACTTCAGTTGAGCCATGTAGCGTTCAAAAGATGGAATATCCTTCTTCTCTATACTCCATTGGGCACCAATTTCCAATATATCTCCTGATAAAATGAAAAAAGAGGTAACAATTAACTATGAGTCATATTCAATTGTAAAATGAAAGATTTCAACTACATAATTACATCTCAAATCTCAATGTGGTAATTATATCTACATAATAATTATAGCTAATGTAATGTTGTTTTCTATTTTAAATAAAAAACGATTCTTATTTAAAATAAAAAACAGTGATAAAGTAGCCCTAAGATAAAAGGAAAACGAATGTAGGTAATTTTGAATTTATTGGAACTTACTTTAAAAAGTAAGGTACTTTCAATACGGGCTCCTGCATGATCACCTCAATGATGATATAATGTGGAGGCAAATTGCATAATTATTTGATTGGTATCTAGGCTATAACGAATTTTCGAAATACAAACAATCGTTCCCTAGGAGCTCAGTTAACATTGTAGAATAATGGAAAAATACTTAATTTTTTTATTTTTATAGCGAGAATTCATTTTTTGCTTTCACCTGATACAAATTGTATCATACAAATGGATTCGTAGATGATAACCAGCGGCAGCAGTGTTATACTTTAGCCATTTTTGCATTCATTCAATACTGAGAGCCTTGGCAACGTGACTGGGGATACGGAAAATAATGATGCCGGGTTTTTCCAAGCACACTTAAACTTGAGGGACCCTCAAATTTTGATAGCACAGCTGACATTTTCTATGCTAAGTATAGAAAATTTAAACTTAAGGGTCCCTGGAAAACCCCGGCATGAGTCTCTTCGGGGCTCATACGGGCTTTCCCAAAGCCTCGAATAACAGAACATTAGGCAGTTTGTTTCAACAAGACGCTAAAAAACGTGGCGTCTTAGATAAAACCCTTGCTCGTCTCGTCCTTATAGATGTTTTTGGAGGATTCATATGGTGTTCGCCGAACGAGAAACAGCGGACCCTCTCTTTTCTTATACACAATGACTATCAACGAGCGGTTTCTCAGAGCCCATGGTGCTTGTATAGATTGGAAAGGGTTTTATAAGCAGTTCTAAGACTATAAAACTGTTTAACGGATCTCATGGACACCAAAATAAAAAACATCGTGTTTCAAATGTCCATAAAGATTGGCCCTGGACTCGTATAGAATGTGTTTATTGAACGGTAGATTGATACCGTAATAAATAGTTGATGTCTAATTTTAAAAAATTCCTTCATTTACTAGTAATTTGCCAAGTAAATCTAACAAATACAACGGGCCAGAGAAAATGATGCAATATATATTTTCAATTTATACAAATACTGTATAAATATTGTCAGTTATTACTCACTCGCAAGAAGAAGCTCTTGTTGAGATGCTTTAGAGTCTGAAGTTGGCAAAAAGGTTAGATTGGTCAGTTCCACCTGAAATAAGAAAATATGTCAAGATTATCTCTTGTTGGAAAACGAGATTCAATAAGTACAATTTATTAGCGGCAATTGACGCTGCTTTCTAGACAATATTGCGCTACATCAATGATCTTCAAACAAAATTAATTGAAAACTCTTAGATGTTACACCTGTTAACCTCCTAGGTTTCACCATCGACAACAAGATGAGCTGATAACGGTCACAACATATGAAATAGTAGTCTACGTAAGATAGTCTGAGGACTACTGCTGAAGAAGATGGTGAGTTAGTACTGCTACAGAAGAAGGCCCCGAGGACGATAACATCTAGTACTAGTATATTACTTGCCCATAGCAGGGTTTCATCAGCGAGGGTTGGATCTCCTTGCAGTTCATGGAGAGTACATCTTGATCTCCGTCCTACAAGTGAAACTTCATCACATAAGGGCGAATCAACAAGAGCAATACATGAAAGGTGGTGGGAACCTAGACAAAACTTGAAGATTCACAATCCTGGATCTGAAGATGTTCAACAAGTTGCCTGTTAATTTGCGGACTGCGAATTCCTTAATTTTCAATAGGAGCCTTGTTGGCTGACTGGGTAAATGATGTTAATGGTGGAAACTGGAGACTCATACCTATGGACTTTCAAGAAATATCTACCTATCGGTATCGGTGATGTTGCCAGGCGCCTCACACTGGTCATAAAATGACCAGTTTTCAAGTTTCTCAAAACACACAAATAGGGTTTTTTCCTCAAATATTAATAGTCCAATGAAAACTGGAACAGCAGTCACCCTCACCAATCCAACCGGTAGGTAGCCAACCATAGACGTTGCTATTCCATTATTTGTTTTATAAACAATTATATACCGTACTTTAATTTTTATTTATAATCAGCATCTTAGCATTAAGTCTCACTAGATTATTTTCATGCGTTCAACTCTTTTATTAAGAAAAGCCTAAACTTAACCTAAAAAATGTAAAATAATGGTAAAACCTTAAAATTTATGAGTACTCACCTTCAATTTAGCAAGGAGTTGACCGCAAAGATCCAAATTTCTATTTGGTTTATTCCATTCTGATTTCAATTTTTCATAAGTTGATAAAACTTCCCTGATAGACCCCATCGCAAATTTCACAAAACAGAATGTTTTCTTTCTCTACTTTGTCTTCGCAGTTTTGTTTGTCATTCAACGATCATAGATTATAAGAAAATAGAGGGTCGTTAATCAACGAGAAAACAACTTCCATTGGAGATGATTGGAGATGTTACAAAAATGGGCTGCCGACAAACTCTATCATTCTTGAAGAGACATTCAGTGACAATATCATTTTTTCTGCTTCCGACATTGTGTACTACCACAGAGAAGAAAAGTTTCTCCTCTGTGGCTCTAAGAGAGAAAAACCAAGTCAACATGCATGATTTGAATCTGTACTTGATGCTTCAATATGAAAAGACTGTGTCCATGGTGCGATGCCTTCATGGTGCGATGGTGGTGCCTTCTATTAAAGGAAGCTATGCTATAATTCAATAATACCAATATCAATTTAGATGTAACAAAGAGCAAACATATCATACTCCAGCTCATATAATATTGGTTCGAAAATTATGAATTTAGTCATTAGCCATTATAAATTTACAATTTGAAATTTTAATAGAAATTCTGATCTGCAACTTAAGACTAAATTAATTATTTTTGAATAAATATTGACCAAACTGGAGTCATTTTCCCTCCTAACCATAATGTCTTCTTTGCTTAGTCAGACTATACAGTATACCATAATTAGTATTATGTTTTCAAATGAACTTTTTAAAAGAACTATAACTCATGTCTTCATTTGTGGAAAATGAGGTTATCTGAGAAAGTGGAACAACCCAAGGGTCTCCCCACTATTAAAACCCATATGCTAAATAATAATATTATTGACCAAACGTAAGTGAGGTCTAGATTCAAGACAACGATTTTGCATTTCTCTTCATGTTTGTATGTATGTATGTATGTATGTATGTATGTATGTATGTTTGTTCCACATGTACAACAAAGCGCGGCAATAGATCAAATTTGACAGGAATGTTCCTCTTGAAATTGCGAGTTGATGTATATGTAAGGTTTCTTTGAATATTTCATTTTAAGGATAATATGAAAGGAAAAGTAATTACCTCCATGCTTAAATATTACTATACATCTATACTTCTGAACATAAGAAAATTCACATTAGAATTATTCATGATGAACAAGCTGTCAAGTTTATTATTAATTGCATTCAATGATGCATGCAATTAATGAAACTTGAAACTCAACATAACTAAGAATTCCATTCATGAATAATGTTCTATCCATGGGTGACTTCGTGAGGTCTACTGTTCACAGAACTACTAGTTATTATGGCACAATCGGCCGGGTAGATGCAACAAACAACATTGTATACCACTTTTTGATTAAAAGTATCACAGAATGTCCTGAGACAGTATGGGGATGATACAAATGTGTACCACCGACAATCTCTACCATTCCTAAAACAACAATCTGTGATAATTCTTATTTTCTCCGCTCCCAACATTCTGTACCCCATTCCTGAGCTATCACAATCTGTCGTTTGTGTGCAGTGACATTCTGTACCATCTTAAATTCCTTCACTGCCTGACAGAATAAGAATGTACCAATGTCTCTTTCCTAACTTATCACAATTTGTCGTTTGCGTGCAGCAACATTCTGTTCCATCAAGACGTACGCCGATATAGGTGTCAGTCAACTATTGACGTCACAAGTTGACAGATGAGTGGGTGTCTACCAACTGACCCAACTTCCATTTGACCCAACCTACCACTAGACCCAATTTTTTAAAATCGAGAAAAGCAGCGAAACCACTTGACCCAATAGTCATCTGACCCAATATCACGAACCTTCAAAACCAAGTGACCCAATTGACATCTGACCCAACTACTGTGCTGCGCTCTCTTGGCATAGTTTATGATGCTCAAAACACCAATGCCTTCTTGATGAGTCATACTCATTTGACAGCCATGACAGTTGATAGTTTGTTTTTTTGACAAATATCCAGTTTTGCAAATTTTCTTTCATTGATTGATTTTTCAGTAAATAAATTGTACAAACAGAAACATAGCTTCTGTGAAATTTATGAAACTGTGTAGGTAGCATACTCAAAATAGATTTTTCCTAGTAACACTTATCCACATTCACTGAGAAAAGACACTCATGAGGAAATTTTATAAGGTGGAGTTTTTTCTTGAAAATAATAGTTGTTAATTTTAGTTTTATTTGAATTCGTGGGTCATCAAAGTCTATTATCTTCAATTATTCCTGTTGAAATGGTACAAGTCGGTTATAAGGAACGTCCATAAATATTCAAGAATACGTAATTTATTTCCAATAACTCAATTTCATTGACTAAAAAAAATCATCAATACTGTACCTGTGAATCAGCATTTTTCTGACTTGAAAAAAACTACAATAATTTCGTAAGTAGAAACTAGTAAAAATGCTTCATCAAATTGAGTTATTGGGGTTTTGAATCATTTACTGATTAAAGCCTTGCGCAGACCAATGTGTCGCGAATTTGTTGCGGTGGTTCCAAGAATTTGGACTCAGATTTCAAGACGAAGGTTTTGGTGCAAAATATTTGTAACGCTGGGGCACGCACACCAAAGCGAAATAATCGTAACTTAGAGCGCGGGAGTATTTGAGTATTTAACCTAACCAACCTAATGTTTCAATACCAGGGTAGAAGAGATACTGAAATTAACTATAATAATGATGCTGTAATACAATAATAATAATATCCTGAGTTATGATATAACCTACTAGTAAGGTGCCTAATAACTGCTCAAAAGCTCAATCAGCCTATTAAAGTAAACTGAAACTTACCTGGAACATGGACAGCTTTTCCAATATCACACCAAATCTTGTACTTTTCTCTTATATTCTTGTAATCTTTGTGATTTAAATCATACATAATATGGTATAATAACAAATCATCATATTTGGTATTTGAAAATAATCTCTAACAATTGCTCAATGTTGATTTCCAAAGTGCCAAGAGTTCACATTCTTCCTTTTTGGTTATATCTGTTTACTTGCAGACAAAAATTAGAGTTAGTTAACAAGCCACAATATTTGCTTGCGAAGGCAACACCAATGCTGCATGCAGCATTTGCTGCAAATATTCGCAAACCGAATATTTCGCAACGCATTGGTCTGCGCTAGCTCATACACCACAATGGTTTTAAATTTCCGTCCGACAAGTTCTCAGAATTGAATTCGCACTGCAACAAACCTTGCAACAAAATCGTGTTGGTGTGCGCCTGGGGTAATATGCATTTCTCGTCTTTAACCAAATCTAATAACCTCAAAATAACCAAATAGTACAGATCTAACCTCAAAATCACAAAATAATACAGAAACAGTTCTGCTTAAAGGTACGATTTGGTTGGTGCGGAATGTAACAACTGTCAGCCGCAATGTACGCATACAGCTGCGGCTGAACCATTTTCGTTGGCACAACCCAGTTGCAATGATCTGCCTTCATGATATCCAGATCTACTAGTGAAAAATAAAAATTACTCCATTTAGGTACTATTTGAATCAAAATTTCATTAACTTTGATATAAATATCCCTTATAATTATCAATATTTCCCTCCTGGTCATCTCAATTATTATAACATACATCTTCTCCAAGTTTCGACTGGTCACCGCAACACTGCTTCTGGAGGAGTACGGTTGTCATTGGATGTGGCTGTTGGTTGTGGTCGTTGGTGATACGCATGAACAAAATCGGTCCTATGATTTAACACAGAAGCAGTCTGCCATTTTTTTACGCAATGACCGACGGTTGTTACGTTTCGCACCAACCAAATCCTAGCTTAAGTAGTCAAGGCCTTCTAGACTTTGTGCCTGGAGAGTAGATGGTAGGTAAGCTGCTAGAGAGTAACTAAGCCTGAAACATTGCAGGCGTTTTGCAAGAGGGCAGCACAGTAGTTGGGTCAGATGTCAATTGGGTCAGAAGACAATTGGGTCAGTTGGTTTTGAAGGTTTATAATATTGGGGCAAATGGTATGTTGGTAACTTACAAAATGATTTTTGACTATTGGGTCAAGTGGTTTTGTGGCTCTTCTTGATTTTAAAAAATTGGGTCTAGTGGTAGGTTGGGTCAAATGGGAGTTGGGTCAGTTGGTTGACCCCCAGATGAGTAGCCATCCCACTGTATGCACTTTCTTGATGGATGCTTGGCTTGGCTTGGGTTTTGCTAGTCCTATCTTCTTGTCTTGGTAAAATGGTGGATTGTAAATTCATCATTTTATTTCAAAGTTTTTATTTGACATGGAAGAACATAATCTTCATAAGATGATCATAGATTCAAACTCATGAATGTACAGTAATAAATTGATGAATAACTTGATGTATCAATCAATCCAATTGAATTCTATCTTGATATACTGTTTTGTTACTATAACATTCTCAGAGGCAGGAAAAGCACAAAGATAACTAAAACTTTTAATTTTGACACTCAATGCTACTCAAATGCCTTCAACTAATAGCCAACTTGCAAATAATTTTGTAACAATATGCCTGACAACTACTCTTATTTCTGGCTATTTGGATAGGAGACTTTGAAAGTCCATCTCTGACAATACACTAAATTTTTTATAGAGTTGCACTCTTCCATCTTTTTATTACTGTAGTAGCCAGAATTGAATTAAGTCTTGTGATGGCTGAGAGGAAAATTTAATTATAATAAAATAACTTACAAAATGATTTTTGATAAAAATAGAAGTTAAAATATTCATTATTTTTTCAAAGAATGTATCTACAAACAGCAATCATCTGTCAAACTTGCATACATGTGATCCACCACGTCACAGATTAACAGGTCATTAATTGATGGACGTCTATATTGGTGTACGTCTTGACGTACGTGTAGCCACCGCCTTTTCTATATTTCTGCACGTTTCGACAAAGTGAGCTAACGACATTCTGTACCAAAATGGTACAATCTGTCGGCTGCATCAAACGACAATCTGTACCATTTTTCGACTAGAAGTATCACAGAGTGTCGTTGGTATAGAATTTCGGTGGTACAAAATGTCGCCTTCTCGACAAAATGATGTTGCCTTCCTTTCCAGTGTTTCATTCTTGCCGATTTTTTTAAAACCAGGAATTGTATGAAAAAGAATGTCTTATATTCCAATGAATAATTTTTATTGTGTAAATATTTATTTTTCATAAAAATAATATTGTGCTCCTACTTCTTTTCAACAAAAGTATTTTTGCTTGAGTTCTACTGGCAATACTGTGTCATGTGTGTCTTTTCATCTGTTTCTTGCCTTGGTTTGTTGAGTTGAGGTTATGTTATTTTCAGTACTGAAACTGAAGACTGAACTCTTCGTAGAAATTCAATTCACGTGCTTTGCAGCGGAGTGTGACTTTTTTGCTGTAAACTAAATTTTTCTTTGAAAATAGGATGTTCATGATAATGGTTGTGAAATAAATAAGTCTCAGCTCTATAACACTTTGAATTTTGAAATATCATTGAATTATGTCGTCTGAAGCATTATTCCCACGTGGACCTGTTTCACGACCCCCAGTTCAGAAAACTGATTTTAAAAACCGAGTAGTAAATAGAGAAAAGTTATTCGTGAGTATAATTTCATATTTTTATTATAATTTAATATACTTTTTCAAGTGAAGATGTGGTCATACGAAAAAGGAGTGCTAAATATCCCATAACTTACTTATTAAACATACAATTAAAATACGGCATTTTGTTAGTTTTTATTAAATAATAGGCTAAAACCTAGATAAAAAGATTCTTGAGCTTAGAATGAGCTTAAGAGATCAATAAGATTTATTCAATTCAAATGTAATTTATACCTAACTTATTTCTACTGTGTAGATTACTTTTCAGTCCAGAAAAATAATTTGTTTCGAGTCAGTTCTTTTTTCTCCAAGATATGTGTGATGTGACAAAACATAATATTAATTTTAAGTCAAGTTATTATTTTATTCTGCATTATCTTTACATGCTGGTCGATTATTTTTTCTTTTTTAGATTGAATGCCGACCAATATTAATTCAGTGATAATTAATTTATACCCCGCACTAACATACTCATATGACCCAGTATACTCATTGGTAAACCTAGCACTCAAATTAGGGATGATTCCTTTCTCGCTAGGGCTACCAATCTATGTTGTATAAAAATAAAATCGCAGTAACCTTTTAGTATTTTTATTCACACTACCAACGCATCTAAAGTGTGCAAAACATGTTGTGTCTAAATAAATACTAAATGGATAACTTACTGCGATTTTGATTTGATCTATTAACTTGTTGTAGTCTTCTCCATAGTCGTTGACCTGGGAATCGAAAAATATCTTCCCAATCGATGGGGATTCACGGTCTACGGTGCAGGTGCTGGTACATGTGGTCATCTATGTACTCTGTCAAAGTATAGTAGGGCCTCATGGTAAGGTATTTTTTCAGGTCCAACATAAGGGCTATGAAATAGGAATATGTATTTAATCAGGGATGGTGCCAATAATAACACATCACTTTAATAATAAACATCAATTTGTTCATAAATACCCGGGTATTTATGAATTTTTGGTACTAAACCGGGTAATTACTCTGGGTATTTACCCAAAGTTTTAAATACATGGGTATTCTACATCCCTAATTCCTTATTTGAAGATGATAAAAGCTTTATGATTATGTCTTGTTCTATTTAGTATTTATACTATAATCCTTAGTTGAATAGTAGAGTGAACTAAGTTCACTCAACTTTCCGAATGGTTGAATGAACTGATGAATATCATGTTAATTTTTCTATTCTTCTGCTTGTAGACATATATATGTTTAAACTTGCATATAATTGGGTTTTTTTTTCTCTTGAAATTTATATTGTTGGTGTTTTTTATTTAGAAATTGAAAAAGAATTCTATTAAGAAGAAAAAGTACGATAGAAGAATAGAAACAGAAAATGATACGGAGAAGGTTGACAGGATACCCAACTTGTTTCAAACCGTACCAGATAAAATTACTACCTTCAATTACAAGGTATTGTATTTTTTATTCTTATAATTAGCTTATTAATTTTTTCACGTGATAACATTTAATTTTAGAATTCTGATTTGCTTTTTTATTTTTTCATATAATTTAATCAAATGTATTGAAAGCTGATAATATTATTTCATATCAAGCCTACAGTGATAATACAATGGTTAATAATTTCAGTGGTATTCTCATTACGGCGTTTCTTATGTGGCATACTAATCAGAAACAAAAGTTTTCAAATTCCAATGAAAATGAGAAATTTTGATTTCCAAAGAAAATGTGTACTGACATTTCATTGCACATTCACTTATATCAACTCAATACAAATTTGTTTTGGCTTATTTTAATGTCTCTTCACCTAAAAGATTGAATATTACTAGATTCATCAGTTGAACTTTTTTTGTAATATTCCATATTGTCCGTAATTTCCGATGTTTCGTTTTCTGCCGCCCCGTTTATGCAGGATAAACAAGTATTCACTGTTGCTATATTTCAATTCAGGTTCATAATAATGTGATGCCTCCACATTCATGCAAATCTCAGACCATAAATTAAAATTTATTCACTAGAACGGTGCAAAAAAATCTATTATAAGTGCTTTGCATTTTAATTAAATGGACGATTTATTCCTATCGTCGTACCTTTAAACTCTTTCATTGAATGGGAAAATGTCTGAAACTTTCAATTTTCACAGAAAATCACTGAAGGTCTCGTTATTGCTGGACGAATCAGAGAAATTAACTCATCTCGGCTGGGAATTTCTCTCCCTGGCCGGACTCTAGCTCATGCGGATATAAGTAAGATTTCGACGCCTTACACTGAACAATTGCAGTCTCTTTCGAGTGATAAAATCAATGCAGAGGTGAGATTCCGTTCATGAATTATTATTATTATTATCGTATGCCATATTTGGTGGGGAGTCTTGAAAGGATGCTCCACCGGCAAAATAACCTCTATCATCATCGATGGGGAATTGTGGTATTTCTTGAAATTATCCACGGAGATTTAAATGTTTGAAAGTTTTTCCAATTTGAGAGAGTTCAAAACACAAAAAGATCACCAAAATCACATATGAAAACTTTACAACTTGTTACAATTTTTCCATGACAACCAAAGATTATTAAAAACTGGGTGAATATTGCTAGTCGAATGTATTATTATTTATTGTTAGTACAATTGCGACTTATATCAAGTATTTTAAGCAAAGGTGATAAGTGGATGATGATGTTTAGGCTACATAGTGAATGAATGATGATGGATGATGAATGATTACATTACAATTTCAACTTTAAAAAACATTTTTCACTTAGAAAAATCCTGAATTTTGATATAAGTTCACTGTTAAAAATGAAGATCTGTATATATGTGCTATGCCTTGCATATTGCTTACAAGCTGCCTCCCATATGCGGTTTCAAACTGTACAATTGAATATTGTCAGAAGTAGAGTAATCTTATGCGTAACAAAAGTAACAATAGTATTTTACATAGAACATTGTCACATTTTACAGTAATACATATTTTATAGTAATATTTTACATCACCATCCAATAATAATAATAATCATACATGATTGTCATACACAAACTCATTAACAATATAAAAACATTTTTATGAAGTTAACTGAATAAATCTTTTTAAAAATTCTGTTATTTGAATAACTTGGCAGTTTATTCAAAAATTCTGTACCAATTTTATTAGTTTTGAGGTTGCACAATCAGTGCATTGCTATGCCTCGAGTTGTGTGAATGTACCGGTGCATGAGTAACATACCTGTCAATATTTTTTACTGCGTTCGAGGAATTTTAATTATTACAATATATGTAATCTCATGCGTTCATGCCAAGCATTTCATTTTTGAAACTAATATTAGAGGTCACTTTATTTCAACAGGAGGTTGCAGCGCTCTCAGAGATGTTTCAAATTGGCGAGATGGTAACTGTAGTTGTTGACTCAGTTAGCAATAAGAATGGCAAATTCAATGTTTCTGTCAGCTTGGATCCATGTCATGTGAACAAAACGTTAGACATGTCATCGCTCGTTGAGAATATGGTTGTGGTTGGTGCAATAAAATCCATTGAAGACCATGGATATGTGGTTGATCTAGGTATCAAAAATTTAGTTGCATTCCTTCCAAAAAAGAATGTTGATGGTGATGCAGTTGAAGGATTAGGTAAGCAATTAGTCATTTTAGATTATATACTTATCGAGTACAGTAACGTTAACTAGTATAACTGTGCTTGATGTGGATTTATTTGCGTTTTGGGCTTCGGTTTCAAGCGAATGATGTTATAATCCAGATCTTTTGATTTATGTATCCAGTTTTTATAGATAACTTGGCTTAGCTAATATTGAATTGATATATATGGATGAGGTTGTTATTACAAAGTGCAAGCGAGGGCAAATATCATTATAATTATCAGGTTCATCATAGATAATAGATACGATGTACATGACTTATTCAAAAATTATATAGACCACTTTATTATATTTTTGATGGAATCTTGAATAAGGACATTACTCTCATTCAGATATGTATTTAACACTCAAGAAATTACTCTCATTCAGATATGTATTTAACACTCCAGTCTTCTTTGGATAGAACTTTCTCAAGTCATCAAGTTCATCGTATAAGTTTCATTATTTGAAGATAATTGTCGTGATTTTCAAGATTTCAAAATTTATTGATTTTCAATAAGATTTATCGTGGCTGTTGAATGTGCTTTCTTAATAAGGCCACCGAAAACCCACCTTAAGGCAGCAAAGAGCAAACCGTATGAATAATTTTGACTTAAATTAGATTAATCGATAATTCATCTTTAATTGATTCTGGTTTACATTCTTAAATTTGTTGTTATTTTACAGTGATTGGAAAAATCGTGCGTGCTGTTGTCTCATATGTTAAAAGAAAATCAACCACCACCGTAACTTTGTCTATCATGAAGGATACTCTCCTAAGAGCTGTCCCTCTGACTGGATATTCCAACAGCAATCTTCTACCAGGAACTCAGATAAAAGTGCATGTAATCAAGGTATGTTTGTATGTAGTTTGATCAAATATCAATTAATTAATATGGTTAAAAAGGATAAATGTATTACATATTGTCAGGAAAATTTGGTCAAACAGAACAAAAGCATAAATGGAGGCTACCATTTTCACGCAAGTTATAATAAGATCTTTCAAGTTATTTGAAGAGCTCGGAGCTCGACAATTATTACAAATAGCCTAATCTAGTAAATCAGTAATTTATGAAAGTAATATTTGTTGAACTTCTTCAAAGTAACGATACTATAAATACAAACTATAGATTATACAATCATGTATTATATTGTGTATTGTTCTGCAACATTCCACAAATAAATTAGTATAAAAGTTTTGGGTAAATTTATGTTTTTTCTTGAAATAAATTGATTTAACGGACTATCCATATACTAGACACACTAACTTAGTTTACAAAAAAAAACACACCAAAAAAATTTGGCCTTCTGGAGGTATGAACCTGGGTCTGGAGTGTGAAAGAAAACTAAGATAAAAAATGAATATTTATCATCATGGAAGGAAAGAATTGAACCGAGAGAAATATTGAACGCATGTATTTTATTAGTATAGTGCTTGTGTTTAGGAGCTGCCAGTAACCGCTGAGCGACGCCATTTTGGGAGCAAGCACCCAGTTTTGGGAGAGATGGCGCAGTAGAGCATCGAGTGTTCGTTGTTGAACAGTATTTTAATCTAATGAATCTGTCATTGCTGTTCAACGAAACTTTCGTAGTTAGTTTAATGTAGAGCAAAATGATTTGATACCTGACCGCAACACTATACATAGTTGGGTGAACTCATTTCATACAATAGTATCAGTTATAAAAATAAATCGACTGGCCATCCTCGTACCGCGCGTACTTCACAAAATATTGACACTGTCAGAGCCTCGGTTCTTCCAAGACCTCACCTTTCGACTAGGCTATGCGCTCCAATTTTCGGAATGTCAATGTGGGCCGTGCAATTTACATTGACTAATTCTTGATTTTGTTTGATTGCTAATTGTTTTGGTATTAGAAGAAGTGTTGTAGGATTATAATAAGTAACCTCATTACAGTTTTAAAATCATGCGCTTTCAGCGCCACCCTGTACATTGCTTGACAAGCACCCCTTACCAAAGCTATCTTACTCGGCGCTTCAGGCCAACAATCTATCATTAAGGATTCATTTTTTCATGCAGGTACTACCCGATGGTCTGGTAGTGAAACCTGTGAAAGCATCCGGAGATGTAACCGGTCATGTCAACCTGAATAACTTGCCTAGCTGCTGGGACACAACGAGCCGCTTCAAGCCGGGAATGGAATTCTTGGCAACTCTCCTCTACACCATTCCACACGCCAACATAATGTACTTCTCCCTGTGGCCGCACATTCGCGACATCAATCCTCAACGACCTTTCCATGATGGTGCACTAGTGAAAAATGCAAAGGTATGTGCTTTTCTTAGATCTTTCACTTGACAAATACACAATATATTTTTTATTTTGTTGATTAAATTGAATTGAAAAATATTTTGATATTCATTTTCTGATTATTCGAATACATTGAGTGAATAACTTATTTGAAGCTTTTGGTGAATTGAGTCACCCAATTATCTCAAGCGACATGCACTATTTGAAGCTAAATCCATCCTCTGTTATTTAATTATAGTTTGATCAATAACTGCTTATTTGCTGGAATCAAATTAGCAGTTTTTCAGTTGATTGTGGGAAAGTACTTGGAAGAGTTTTCCAATATCAATGGAGCTTCAGATTTTTCTTTGGATTTCTATCTTTAAGTGAGAGCTACTACCATTATACTTCTAACATTAAATGTTGGACAAATTTAAATACAAATTTTGTAGAAATAGGTGTCATCATTACTTGTTAACTTCAAAAATTAATTTCCAAAGGGGATACAGTATTCCGTATACGGGGATACATTGTTCCGTTGAATTTATTTATACAGGCTGTATTCTTAATATAAGTTCATTGATATAGTAGTTATATACAGTAAAATTTCCACAGTATTTTTATAATAGAAATTGATTTGTTTTAGGTCGTAGCATTGGCCTTCGGCGGGACTAATTTCCAACTGGGTTCCAATGAAATGAATGCAAAAGGTGTAGTCTCCATATCACAAGCCAATGGTAAGGAGGACTTCAAAGTAGGTGATGAGCACACTGTGAGAATATTGCATTATGATTTAATGGAAGGCGTGTACATATGCTCAATGAAGCCGTAAGTATGATATCTTGTTATAATAACGATATTGGTTTTTGAAACATCGGTTAAGATCGTATTTTGCTACGTTGGTTCGTATCATAAATATGTAGGTACTATAGCGAATCTATAGGTACTATAGCGAATCTATAGGTACTATAGGTATTCATCTCTCTATCAGATCTTTGATACGAATCAACTTAGCAAATAAATATTCAAACTGTTAACATTACTGTCATAGAATTGAATTAGAAGTATTTCTTGTTTATTATTTTTAGGTGGTTCTCTTATCTACTATGCATGGTATTAATGATGGTTCGCATGTAACTGTGATCAATTTTGTGTTGGAAACTGTATTTGCTCTCAAGCAACAAATTATTTGTAAAAGGTTCGTTTAAAGACGCCTCCATTTCATCTTCTTCTTTGTTGAAGAAGATTATGCTACATTTCTTGTTATTTGGTCGTAGTTTTGTGAATGTTCGTGGTCAAGTGGTAGAGTGGACATTATTGTCCAAACTTCGCCACTTCATTAAAATAAAGAAGTCATTCTATTCAAAGATATTTTCTAGTATCTACCAGCTCTCAGTGAAAAATAGTTCTTTAATGGTTGAAGCCTTCTCTTTGATAGAAGCATTTTTCATTATCTTGATTTTTTATTTTTAACTCATCGTCTTTATGTATTCGAAATCACCTGAAAATGTAGTTGAAACGATTAATCATCTATTGAATAAAGCTACAAATAATCTTATTGTAATGAAAATAGTGCTAAACAAAAACTAGCACAACACAACTCAAGAAAAAGTATAAAACTAATGTTAACATCATCCTTTGTGTATCTAGCAGGTATCAACGAACTTAGCTGTTGAAGAATGTCTGTTATTAATGAAAGGCTCTGTCAGGGCAGTCTGAAAGAGTTGAGTGTTGTATCAGTCATTCGTCGACAGTCATTTTCGTTGACACCAGCTATAAAAAAGCATAAGCACTCTGTCGTTAGTTATTGTTTCCATTCAACACTATTGTATTACAGTTGAGTTATTGCAATGTTTTTTGGTACACTTGATAGAAAGTAGCCAGTTTCGATCTACTTGACAGGCTTTGAAAGCCTTCATTTTCCGCACTAGTGCGGAATAAACGGCTGATATTTGGGCCTTATAGCCGTACAAGATAGGAAAAATCTGCTGTCAACAATATTTTCCGTTGACTTAGCAGCGCATTCCATGCAAATTGGTCGACTGAACAGGTAAGTCGACTATTTCGAATATTTTCCAACTGATTGCACCAGACGATTTAGCATATGATTTTCTTCCGTAAAAATTTTTGTTCCTTATAATTTCACACCTAACCTTTTGTTTTGATTGGGAATTGATTTTAGCGACTGATAACCTTTGTGGAAATTAGAATCCTGAATTTATTTTAGAATAAATAAAACGGAAATTACCAATATGGAATTCAGCTAGTTGAATTCGTATGTCGTATTTATAAAAACGTTTTCATCTTATTCTAATAAGCCTTTCTATAAAGTGTATCAAAAACACAAATACACAACACGTTTCGAAAACGTTCTCGACGTCGCGAATACTCACCTTTCCAGCCTCAGCTGATCGCTTCGGCTGTAAAGCTCCATATTCTTGACGTCGCAAAACGACGTTTTCAAAACTAGTGGTGTAATATACTATTCTATTATTTTCTGCTTGATTTTCAGCGAACTGTTATCAATTGAAGTCTATTCAACCAATGATCTTCAAGTTGGTCAAGTTATCGAAGGAAAAGTTATTAGAAAAGTTCCAAAAAAAGGCGTCCATCTACAAGTGGGGAATGTCTCAGTATTTGCCCCACACTTACACCTCACTGACTTCCCACAAATGTCCCGGAAAGATAATGTGCTGTCACCTCTATGTAAAATCAACGCTGTTGTTAAAGCAAAAGTAAGAAAATATATCATATTTTATAGTTTTATCATTAAAAACATTTTCTTCTTTGTGGTTGGCAAAATGCATGTCCATTATTAATTTCAAAAGGAATTAATCTACAAATGAATGATATTTTATTTTGAAAAATTGAGGAATTATTGATTAAAATACATCATAAAATTATGGAATAAATTGAGAAAATTATAATTAGAGCTCAATTTTCAATGTAGCTCCAATGCTCAATACATAAATAATTTCAATTATAAGTTTTTCTGGAATTACTGTTTCAAATACTGAAATTATGCAGAATGCAGAACTATTATAATCATAAACTCATCTGTTCACTTGTTTTGTTTGAGTTCTACTCTCAACGTTCTCTATTTCATTTTCAGGTACTCTCTAAGCGCGGAAACAGTTGTTTTGTTACACTAAAACCAATGCTGGTGAAAACTGTTGCGCTATGCAACTACTCTGATGCGAAAATTGGCAGCTGTTACTACGGTACTGTCAAATCTTTGGTCAACAGCGGCATGGTTGTTTGGTTCTTCAACGACATCACTGGTTTCATACCAAACTCAGAAATTGAACCACTTTTCCTCAAACCTACTTTCCATGTGGGTCAATCGGTAAGTTCATTTTTAACAAAGATATTAATTTATCGTATGAATGATTAATTATTTGTCTATTATCAGACCATTCGTTTTATAAATCGGGAGAAACATATCCGAGCTGAAACATATTGCTGATTCCTGTATGATTAGATTTGAAAGCTATTTTTTCAAATTGTGTGAAAGATTTATTGTTGGTAAATTCCCTCAGTGAATGGTAATGCTATGCACTTCTCCTTTTATGCTATCAACCCACTCTATTAATTGACGTATGAAGTGAAGTAACTGAATTGAAGTATGCCATGTTGAAAGCTTCAAATTGCAAAATATCAAATAATCTAATTCAATTCGTACAAATCATTCAATTTCAACTCGAATACACAATTTATTGAAACTTTTTCCATAAATTGAAAACTTCACTAACTGTAAAATTATATTTTTCAGATCAGATGCTATGTCAAGGCAGTGGATCCAGTAAATGAAAAATTAATTCTGACTTTGACTCCTTCAATTCTCAACAAAGGATATTCTTATGGATCTTCCTATGCATTAACTGTGATTGAAAGTGATTCTGATGGTTTAAAAGTAAAAGTCCCAAAGACCGAAATTGGTGAGTTTCCCATGTTTGATCATGCTTGCGTTTTCATAGTGCAATTGTTTAAAATATTTTAGAAAATATTTAATTTGAATAAAAGTTCATTTTTCACTACTAGAAATACAATATTCTTATCATTTTTTATAATGTATTCATGTTGCGTGATCGATTTTTCACTATATGAATGTCACTCATAATGAGATAAATAATCTACAAAAATTTCAGAATATCTACTTGTTGCTGGTAGTTGATGCTAATAATTTTTTAATCTATCAAAATAAAATTAAAATTATCAACGTTTCTTATAGGCTACAGGTTAATAAACATAATTTTATTCGTATCTTTCAGATGGATTTCTCCCCTTTCATCAGCTTTCCGATCATATATCGCTTTTGGAGCCACTCAAAGATCATTACACGCCAGGTAGTAGAATAAAATCGGCTGTGGTTTATTCCAGTGATCTGTACTCAGCTCCACTCTTCTCTCTAAGGAGTTCTGTGCTGTCGTTCTTTGAGGTAATTTAATAGTTAAAAGTACTAAGATTGTTATTTTATTCATTAATCAATTCTTTTATAGATTGATGAAAATAAAGTAATTCATACGATCCAAAGCTGTTAGTGAGGTGATTTAAAAAGTTATTCTCATATGAATTTGCAAAATTGCATCAATATGTTGTATCAATAGGTGTCTCGTTATTAAGCACACTTCTGCAGTAGGCTACCTTCTCAATCACTAATTATACTAGTAAGCCCCATGGGCTGAAGAACTCGCGTGCAAACTCTTGAAGTTGATTTATGGATTTAATAACTTGATGATAAATTTTGCAGTCGAGTCCACGTGATCAAGTTCTCTGATGCTTTGGATGCCGTGAATTGTCAAAGTAGGAACCACAAATCTTTCCAATACCTATATTAATACAATTCTGAATGAATCCTTTTTGTGAGGATATAGTTATGTACGATATATTTTGATATAGGCTACCGTTTTCATTTGTTCCTAATCCAACTATCCGCATATCCTCTGCAGCCAATACACCAATAAAAACGTACTTGTTAAGACGACTTGATCATAAAAAATCACAAAGAATAACTGAACAATTATAACAAATTTGAATATATGGATGTAAAAAAATTTTATTTTATTAAAATTATTCATACTTATTCATACTGTATTTAAACTTAGAGTATAGAGTTATATTGATCGCATTTTGTATTGAATTCAATAGCCTTAGTAAGTTATGAAGTGTAACAAATTGGAAACAGTTGAGCCATTGACAAACGTTGTAGAGCTTTGTTCAAGAATGGGATTTTCCAATATTTTAATATTTTCATTCGGATAAATCAAATATATTATTAATCAAAGATCCATTCAATATAGCATTCCTCAAACCCCATAGTGAAGCACAGGTGACATTATTATCAGTTTGACCTATCAAAGCATGTAATGGGAATTAGATGGAACAAAAATTTGTTTTAATGAAGATTGGGTATAAATATCTAATGGTAAAATATTTCGAATTGCCGCCTCTTGTCAGTTGTTCCAATAAATAGACGCCTATTATTTGAAACAACTCCGTATAATCAGCTGATCATAGCTATAAGAGGATATTTTTTTTTTAAGTGACTGCGGCCAGCTGCTGTCGATCACGGTTGTCAACAATAGCTGAATGCTCCATTGTTGAAGCATTCGTCTTCCTCAAACGAATCCAGTCGCGGCCGCATCAAGCAAAACTAATAAAATGTATGCTCTCAACCATTGTTGTACAGTCGCGACTGCCCGCCGCGGTACGTTCTATCAACTAAAACCTACCTCAAGAGTGATACAGTAAATAATGGTGTTACACGAGATTATAGCAGACGCCAACGAAAAAGGCGGTTGAAGAGCAGTTAGTGATAAGGAACTTTACCAGGAAAGACTGTCGGGAAGCGATCTGCAAGAACTTATTATTGAGTCGAGAGCAAGCGGAACTAAACCGTTTTGCTCATTTAGACAACTTACAGACTGTCCTGAGAGAGAGCTGAGTATTCGCCAACCGCAATTTCTGTTACATTGAAAACATCGAGTGATAATAACAATCAGATTTGTTTTGAAAATCTTGTTAGCTCTGAACAGATTCTTGTTTCTTGGATAATTATTGTATTTTTATTTTCAATTTTTATCTTCTATCAGTTGCTTGCTAAATTTCAACCGGATAATTATGATTTAAAAAATCCATAATCATGATTTCTCATCACATTTTTTACTGTGATGGCTGCCCAAGAGCAAATAAAAGCCCTTCTCTACCAAAAAAATACTGGAAAAATAAAATGATTCAAATTTGCCGCCTCTTGTCAGCTGTAAATAGACTCCTATCACATGTTTAAACTTAGAGATAAATATTCAACATATGACTTGAATTCAACATGAAAGTATTTTTCATTTGAGAACATTATTTTTATGATTGTTCTTTCAAATTTGCCGCTAATAAATCAGCTGTTTTATTGAAATCAGATGGATCCAAAAAAATAATTTATTCAAATTCCATATGACATTTTTTCTAGCCGTGATTATTTTGTTGAAATACTAGTAAGCCCCATGGGCTGAAGAACTCGCGTGCGAACTTTTTAAGTTAACTTATGGCTTTGATAACTTGATGATGAAATTTTGCAGTCAAGTCCACTTGATCAAGTTTGTTGATGCGTCGGATGCCGCGAATAGGTAGAATATGAATAAAAATTCTTATCAATCCCTATATTTAAACAATACTGAATGTTCCTTCTATTATGTTTCAATCAGTATAGGTTCACTAATTTCAAGATTGATTAATTAATCATTATTAAAGAATATTATTCTATTTTAGTGATTTATATTTATCAATCTGTTATTTCATAAAACTTCATAAAAAATTATATTCCCGTGGAATAAATTAGTTTTAATACAGCTAAGAAAAAAAAATTATTCAAGCTTAAGAGCTTAGAATCTAAAACATTTCTATAATCAACTGATCATAACTATAAGAGGATATTTTTAAATTTCTATAATCAGCTGATCATAGCTATAAGAGGATATTTTTTTGAAGTGACTGCGGCCAGCTGCTGTCGATCGCGGTTGTCAACAATAGCTGAATGCTCCATTGTTGAAGCATTCGTCTTCCTTGAACGAATCCAGTCGCGGCCGCATCAAGAAAAACTAATAAAATGTATGCTCTCAACCATTGTTGTACAGTCGCGACTGCCCGCCGCGGTACGTTCTATCAACTGAAACCTACATCAAGAGTGATACAGTAAATAATGGAGTTACACGAGATTACAGCAGACGCCAACGAAAAAGGCGATTGAAGAGCTGTTAGTGATAAGGACTGGCAATTGGTCTCTCGGTGAGGGTGATCTATCGGTGAACGTGATGTTAAGTCACGAACACTGTGGACTGCACTTGGATTGGTGACCGATTCTGGCCAAGTACACATTGGCGAGGTGGAACTACCCGTAAGGATCTCCCCACCAATAAAAGCCATAAGAATATTTATTAGTGATAAGGAACTTTACCAGGAAAGACAGTCGGCAAGCAATCTGCAAGAACATATTATTGAGTCAATACAAGAGCAAGCGGAACTAAACCGTTTTGCTCATTTAGACAACTTACAGAATGTCCTGAGAGAGAGCTGAGTATTCGCCAACCGCAATTTCTGTTACATTGAAAACATCGTGTGATAATAACAATCAGATTTGTTTTTAAAATCTTGTTAGCTCTGAACAGATTCTTGCTTCTTGGATAATATTATTGTATTTTTATTTTCAATTTTTGTCTTCTATCAGTTGCTTGCTAAATTTGAACCGGATAATTATGTTTTTAAAAAATCCATAATCATGATTTCTCATCAAATTTTTTACTGTGATATTTTTTTGCTGCCCAATAGCAAATAAAAGCCCTTCTTTACCAAAAAAATACTGGAAAAATGTCTTGTGATAAAATAATTCAAATTTGCCGCCTCTTGTCAGCTGTTTAAGTAAATAGACTCCTATCACATGTTTAAACTTTGAGATCAATATTCAACATATGACTCCAATTCAACATGAAAGTACTTTTCATTTGAGAACATTATTTTTATGATAGTTCTTTCAAATTTGCCGCTAATAAATCAGCTGTTTTATTACAATCAGATGGATCCAAAAAAATAATTTATTCAAATTCCATATGACATTTTTTTCCCCAGCCGTGATTATTGTGTTGAAATATACGGGAGTATATATAGATATATTGTTGCTGACAGTTTATCCTTTTTTCGCCTGAAAAAGGATGAAGGAGTCGGTCGATTTCATTGACCAACGAACTTGACCTGTATAAAAGTATGAAGAATATATGTTCCGAATTTGAGGTTGATTAATTGAGGCGTTCGAAAGTTATTGTCGAACATACAAACAAACAAACGAACGAACAGACGGACAACGACTTTGGGCTTGAGTCAAAAGAAGGAACTCGCTTACGCTCGTTCAATAATAGATGCCGGAGTATATATAGATATATTGTTGCTGAGAGCTTATCCTTTCGCCTGAAAAAGGACGAAGGAGTCGGTCAATTTCATTGTCCAACGAACTTGACCTGTATAAAAGTATGAAGAATATATCTTATGAATTTGAAGTTGATTAATTAAGGCGTTCAAAAGTTATTGTCGAACATACAGACAAACAAACGAACAGACGGACAACGACTTTGGGCTTGAGTCCAAACAAGGAACTCGCTAACGCTCGTTCAAAAATTAATATCAGAACCTTCATAGACTATTACGTCCGTGTGTGGAAGCATTTCTTGAAATTAGAGATGATTTAAAAGGGTTGTTCTTATGTCACGGTTACATTTTAGAGAATTTCTGTGGTGAATTCGAATATTGCATTTTTGTCTTAGGGTGAAGCCACATGAGCTCCTAGGCCTGTGCGTGGGTAATGAGGGATGATAAGAGATAACGACTACTTTTTAGGCATTCGGGACCTACGGCTTATTGTCTCCTCCGAAAGACAAGGTGGCAGTATGTATGTGATGGTGCTGTGATATTTAAATTGAATGTGAATCTAGTTTGATACCGTCAGGTGAATCCGTGTCATAATTTTTCATGTGACGAAGTAAGTGATTATAATTATTGGTGGAACTTTCTCAGTAAAGTTTTATGTATATAACTGTGTATTCTCTAAATTATTGAATCAATTTTTTTCCCCTCCACTTACCTGTTTCAGCTGAACAACGACGATATTACAACTCTCAATTTGAATATGCAAAAAGATGAAGTTGTTGTCCCTTGCTCCATTACCGAAATTGATGAGAGTGGACTCAATGTTGAAGTTTGCATTCCGAATTCCAAACACCGTCCCATCCCTAAAGAGGTGAATAGTCATTCTTATTTTATCACAATTGATTTCAAAATTGAGAGTTTTTCTAAATTGGATGAAAATTAATGAAAATATGTGTTGACCATGTCATGACCTAATTTTTGTAAATGGGACTCTTTTGGGCTTTGCCTGCTGTACTCTTTAATGTATAGCCTAATTATTCAATAAGGTTGATGATGATGATGATGATATTATTAGCAAGTGTGAAGTCATAAGCAATATAGTCACAAAATAATTTTGCTCTATTTGTAACTCTCTATTTATTGTACAACACCAATTATAAATAATATCCTTGTTAGTTTTATTTATTCTTCTGAGATTCCCTCTTGAAAAAAGAAATTTGATTCACACAATCAAACTTGTGTGTGTATTAGTAGTTTGGTTTAGATTCGAAATGAGTGGTATTATAAAATCAAGAACAAGTAACTTGGCTCGTGCTAAAAATCTTCGTTGTGTATTACTGAGATTGTTGAATACTGGAACATAATACCCATCAGTTGGCAGCTCCATCAATTACAAATAAAATGTACTTTCACTTTTTGGGACAAGTTAAATTTATTATAGTCACTTTCTGGCATAGAAAATGTACGATCTGATATAATTATCTTCATTTCTATAATCCATATTCATTTTGTTTCAGAACATCATTGGATATGATAAAAATATTTTGAGCTCTCTGTCTGCTAATCAAGCAATCTTGGCAGTTTCAACGGTGAAAAACGACGATTTCCAGCTAAAGTTGAACAGGAATAAATTCTATGATATTTCAGAGGTATGCTTCCATCATCATTTATTTCATGAGTTACAAGCATAAATATAATTATATAATGATTTGGGAGAGAGAAAAGAGTCTTAACCTTCACTATCTCTCTCCCTAAACTTTAATTAAAAATAAAGTTTAAAATTATATTTTAAAAAACACTTGAAAACAGGAATTTCCAATCCAGAATAGTGTACTAAGATGTTGAATTTAGGCCCCTATTAACCATGGGACACTTTGTCGGGCGACTTTGTGTTCGGGAGCCAAAAAGCATTGAGTTAGATGGAACCCTATTAGCCATCAGAAACAGTTCTCGGCGACAGAAAATGTGTCTCGCCTGTCTCCCGAGCGGGACACAGAAACTGGGCAACAAAGTGTTCCAGAACAGTCGCGGGGCATTGAGCTATATGGGAGCTATTAGCCGTGAGACACAAAGTGTCCCATAAAAAACCGAAACTAGACCCAATGCGCATGCGCGGGTGGTGACAAGGACAGGTAGTCATCTCTTTCTCGCTCCCACCCCCGCTCTTGGGCTTCAGTCACCTTTAGTTGCACCGTATCTTCACGTTGCCTGTCTATCATTTGCACCTATAAAATATCATCTGTCACTTTACTTACAATAATTTTTTTTTATACAGTGTTTGAGTGATTTATAAGTTGATACTCAGTTATTTTATTAGTTTATTGAGTTAGAGTTTTATTAAAAATTATATTGTTTTATTACTTATGTAGTTATAGAGACAATATCAGGTTGAAAAGGTGAAAAAACTATCAACAGAAATAGAAAAAAATTTAATAATGGAGATTTCAAATTTGAAATACAGAAAAATTTGTCAAACCCATCACTGACTGAATTGACTAGGATAAACTGGAAAGTTATAATTTTGAACAAAATAATGACAAAAGTTATGTGGCCAATTCGTAGAATTGCTATTGAGCAATCCATCATAATGGGATTACCATTGTAAGCGCGAAAGCTTACAGATTCACTGTAGTGTAATTAATCTTTCCCAAACACAGGTACCACAAACAATAGTGGTATTCCAACTCTACTGTTGGTGCTCCTATTTTAGTTTGAAGAACTCACAATATAAATTCTATTTTTAAAACTTAGTGTGTTTCTAGTTTGCAAACTAGAAAGTGATGGTGAATTTTGTAGAATTCAATATTGTATAACAATGGCTTATTCAGTCCTGTACCTGAATACCCTTGCAAGTTCATTTTCACGTTGAATTTGGGAATCATGTCAAAGAACCTATCATTGTTTGGGAAGACTGACATTATATTGAGTTGAGAAGACATTATACTGATACTGTATTAGTTTGAAAAATACACTCCATTGTATACCATCAATAAAGAACAATTTTTATTTGCAATACCCACGTTTTTTTTTTTATTCAACGATAGGCTGCTATCTAGTCTGGTGACTAATGAGCAACTTTTTTCTGACCTAAACTAATCACTTCATACAAGAGAATCCTCTTTAGGATCTCTCATTCACACTCTAATAATTATTCTTAGTACATAGATTATGTCTGTATTATACAGGTGGGTTTCACTAATTTCCACTACTCTGCTTTTCACTGGACACAAGACACTTGAATCAGCACTAGACCAGTTCAAATGGCTTCTTCCTTTTCAGCCTCCTCACCAATCCTTCATTCATCAGCAGCTGGATTGCCTCGATGTTGTTGTGTTGGTGGAGTCGGGCCACGTGGCTCTCAGCATGCCTCTGGATTTCGGTGGATACCAGGTCGACTTGCAGGTCTCTATGAAGATCGCTGTTTCTGATGTACCAAGGTGCACCAACAATGTTTCTCAGTACCTTATTTTGGTAGCATTGAATGACTTTGATGTTGCTGTCTTTGGTACACCCCCATAGTTGTATACCATACGTCCACACTGGCTTTAGGATTTGTTTGTACAGAAGTACTTTGTTTGGAATTGAAAGGGTGGAGTTCCTTCCAATCAGCCAACAGAGTCTCTTGTATTTTATTCCCAGCTCCTCAATCTTCTTCTTTACATGGACCTTCCAGCGGAGCTCTGCATCTAAGGTCATACCTAGGTACTTAGCATCATTGGCAAATGGTACAATCTGATTATTAATAACTATTGGTATAGGTTGAGCCCTCTTATTGGTGAAATTGATGTGAACTGATTTTGCTTCATTGAGTTTAATCTTCCATTTTGTTGTCCAATCTTGAATTTTTCCAAGAGATCTTTGAAGTTTTGCTGTGGCACTTTCAATCTTGGAATCTGTAGCTAATATTGCTGTGTCGTCTGCAAATGTTGCTATTGTATTATTCTCAAGACATGGTAGATCACTTGTGAACAGAAGATAGAGAATCGGCCCCAAAACACTCCCCTGTGGTACTCCTGCCTTTATTTCTCCAAGTCCAGAATAAGCATCTTCATGTTTGACTCTGAAGTATCGTCCAGTTAAATACGAAAGTAAAATGTCTGTGAACTGCCTTGGAAGTAACTTTTTCATCTTACAAATCAGTCCTTCATGCCATACTCTATCAAAAGCTTGACTTACATCCAGAAATGCTGCAGAACAAACTTTTTTCTCTTCCAAAGACTTCTCTATTATATTTACCATTCTGTGTACCTGATCAATTGTTGAATGTTTTTTCCTAAAGCCTAATTGATGATCAGGTATCAATTTTTTTCTTTCAATAATAGGTGTCAGCCTTTTAAGGAATATTCTTTCAAATAGCTTGGACATTACTGGAAGCAAGGATATCGGCCGGTATGATGAGATGTTGTGGGGCTCTTTTCCAGGTTTTTGAATCATTATCACTTCTGCTACCTTCCACATGCAAGGCACATATTTAAGTCTAAAAACAGCATTTATAATGTTGGTTAATTTCACTATAGCTTTCCTTGGTAAATTTTTCAACACTATTCCTGTTATCAAGTCGAATCCTGGTGCTTTTTTTGTGTTAATTTTTTTAATTTCTTTTTTTACTTCATCCAGTGAAACATGTGTAAACTCTTGACTCTCCTGGACAAAATCTTCTTCAATTTCTATAACATCATGGTTGTGTGGTTGAAATGTGTTTACTAGATGACCAGCAAATGCTTATGCTTTTTCTGTATTGCTTCTAGCCCATGAACCGTCCTGTTTCCTAATTGGTGGTGCATGTTGAATGGGTCTCTTCAATTTCTTGGCTGCCTTCCAGAGAGAATAGTCAGTGTTTTCATCTCTTGATAGATTTCTCAGATAATAATTTATTGATTCATTCTTTATTTGTTGGATTTCTCTTCTGAGCTGTTGAGTTAAATGATTTAGCTGTCTTTTATCGTGTGAAGATCTTGTTTGTTGCCATTTTTTCCTAGCTCTTCTTTCCTCAGCTATCATTTCCCTCACTTCTGTGGGGTAGCTATTTCCTGTAGTTCTTCTTCTCAATTGTGGGGTGTTTCCCCAGGCTGCCTGTTGCACATCAATGACAAATTTTTACAGTTCTTCATCAATTTGTTCTATGCTTCTCAATGGTACATCCAGGATTATTTTTTCTTCCAGCATCTGTTGAAATCCTTCCCAGTCTGTATGTGTATTGACAAGCGATGGTCGTTCACTTTGTTTCTGTATTATAGTTTCACTTAACTGTAGAAGAATTGGAGAGTGGTCGGAATCAAGGTCAAAACTTTCCTCAATACTTAAGTAGTTGAAACTCACATTTTTAATTAAGAAGAAATCAATGAGGTCTGGAATTTTTTGCGTGTCTGAAGGCCAGTAGGTTGGTTTCCCGGTAGAAATAGCCTCACAATTATATTCCACAATAGCTTTATAGAGCTCTCTGCCTTTGGTGGTTGTTAAGCGTGACCCCCAATAAACGTTTTTTGCATTAAAATCACCTCCAAGAATGAATTTTGTACCTAACTTCGCAAATAAATCTATGTATTCTTCTTTTCGTATGGAATGTCTAGGTGGGCAATAGATAGCAGCCACAACTAACTTATAACTTCTTGTTTGAACAGCTACACTAGATAACTGCACTCTTTCAGACTCATATTTAATTTCTTCGTGGTGTTATACTATCTTTAATAATAACAGTACTTCCACCTCGTGCCAAATTACTAGGATGTATAGCATGGTAAGTCTCATACCCTCTAATTCTTATGTAAGATTGTTTGGTGAAATGAGTTTCATAAACTAAGCAAATATCTATCTTTTCTAAATTTAATACTGTTTCTAGTTCTTGTTGTCGATTAAGAAGTCCATTAGCATTCCATTCAATTATTCTAAGAGTATTCAACATCACAATTCAAAAGTTTAATTTTTCTCCAGCTTCTCAAAACGACTTTGAAGATAGAAGATACTTTTTTCTTGCTTGTCTAACTTATTTAGAATAAGCTTGAGCACCTGATTTATATCTCCCTCCACATTTTCAGGCTGACAGCTAGTCGAATTAGAGCCTTGGTTGCCTACGACGGTCTGCGCAAATGTTCTTTTGATCTGAGTAGGAATACGAACTTCCTGCTTTGTACTTTTATCACTCAGTTTTGTAATTGGATTTTCACTTACTGAGCTCTTGAGAGTATTCAACTTATTTTTTTGAGCTCCATTTCGGATTTTTTGCAACTCAATAGCCACAGTGCATCCTCGGTAACTTGCAGGGTGAGCTTCCCCACAATGAACACATTTTGGTTGAGCATCATTGGGCTTTTTGCACTCCTTGGTCGGATGCTTTCCCGCACACTTCACACATCTTGGTTCCATATTGCAGAAATTATGCGTGTGTCCGTATCCTTGACAACGCTTGCATTGAGCTATCAGCTTTGCCTTCTTTATAGCTTCAATTTCCACCTTACATCCAAGAACATTCTTCAATTCGAAAATTTTTTCAACATCTTCCTCGCAGCTAAAGGAGACCAGAAACATGTCTAATGGTTCTTTTGTCTTCCACTTTAGTTTATTCACCACTTCAAGAACTTTATAGCCTTGGTTTTTCAAATCTTCAAGGATAATTTCAGGACTACATGAATGATGTCGTTTCTTAACCATCACTCTTATAGGTCGAGATTGCTTATTCTCGTAAGAATGCCACTTATAGCCAGCATCAACTAATTTTTTTGTTACGTTTCTATAGGTATCTACATCTACAACATTGATTTTGAAAGTTTCATCACTGACCAGCTTGATTCTAAACTTGTCAGCTGGTGATACACTATTCAAAGTCTTCAATAACAAATTGAAATTTTTTATACCGTCCACAATGATTGGAGGCGGGGGCGCTATTTTCTTTTCCTTGGTTGGCTGGTTGATGTTTGCTGAATTGCTGGTTGATGGCTGAGGGGGGAAAGCGAGGTATCCATTTTTCTTTTCTTTGAGTTTCTTGATTTCACTCGAATCCACTCAGTCTCCTTAGCTAACTCCTCTTCATCCGTAGAAAAGCGTTTCTTTTTGTTGTCATCTTTGGTTATGAGTTTATTTGGTTTCAAATTCTCTCCAACAGTAGACTCAGACTGCTTCTTGATTTCTCCACTTTTTTCAAGAAGAGAGATTCTCTTACTCAGTAGTTCAAGCTCTTTTTGAAGCTCCTCATTCTTGATTTGTATTAATATACATTTGTTTTCAGCTTCCTTCCAACTATTGTACAATATTTGTTCGGTCGCTGTTCTTGAATTATTGGGATCGATGACCTTCTCCGGTGTTGACTCCTTTGTAGGATGACCTGAGTTGACATTGATTTCCATTTGTTCTTCATTCATTTAAGCTACTTCTTCTTCTACGTCTTCTGTTTTTTCCTCTTCAAATTCCGGAACTAGAAATTTCGGAGGTCTGACAAAAACATTTCTATTGTTTAAAAACTGTTTACTCATCACTCAGCACACCGCGCGATTGTTGTGCGGGCATTGACCGGTTGAGCACAGCGGCGCGGACGCACGCACACGCACACACCCGAATATTCTCGTTCGCGTTCGCGTTTTTGCACTACCGCACAAATCGATTGAATATAACTATTTATACTACTGCTATACTACACTACTCAAAACTACAATGCTCTATACATCCTTCCGCTACGACGTCTAAACGCTGACTGCAATACCCACGTGACATTAAAAATAAAATATTCTTAACTTGACCATTCTCAGTTCAGAATGAATGATATGATTTTATATTTTCAAGAACAATGTTTTGTATTGAACAATATGCATTTTATTCATCAAACTCCTTAATAGAACATTTGAGACGGTAGCGTTTGTTGGAAATCATTAGATTTTATTAACTCAATAATAAGTTTTCACTCAACATCATACTTCAGAAACATATGGTATTTCAAAATCAAGAGAATCTGCATTTCGTATCAATTTGAGTGACTTGTATCAAGCATAGCTGCCAGTACGTTGCTCAGAGAAAGAAAAAGAAAGAGATATTTGGTAGGGAGTGAGAACAGAGGCAGACGAAGTGTCCTTCCCTATTAACCATGGAACACAATGTGTGCGCGACAATGTGTTCCATGGCTAATAGCGCCCTTAGAGTGTTAGAAATTACAAAATGTATTCAAAATGCAAAATGTTAACAATGTAAAGTTTAATAAAAAAAGATTACCGGAACCACTATGATAATATTCAAAACTATTTATAATTTACTTATAAAGATGTTTACATTTCTAAATGTCAGTATAACTTGGAACATCTTTTACTTTGGTGGAAGAATTATTAGATATTGCAGTATACCAACTGCTGGATAATTAAATTGAATCTCTATATATTTATATTTCCCTCCTTTGGGAGACTGGCTGTCGTTAGTAAAGACAGTCAGTCGTTTCCCGTCTCTGGAGGAATAGTAATTGTTGCATTACACTCTAACTGATTAACTGCATGTTATTCAGGGATGTTCTGCACCGCCAATTGGTTGCGGAGACCGGCTTATGGTTGAGAGGATCAACGTGCTAACCGCACGTTACCTCTATCCTGGTTTATGATTATTTGCTTGCTGTATGGTCTGTCCGGCCGGGTGGGGAATTCTGGCGGGGTGGAGTGGGCGGCTTCGGCTTGGCCAGTGTTGGTTCGGGGACTGTGAGTTCTGATTGAGAATTTATGGCTTTTGAGCCGGTATTGGCCGGGCTGGGGCCGTTTCCCCGTCGTGTCGGGCTGTCTTCTTGGCTTGGACGGGCTGTATAGTAGAGTGAATTTGAAACTGGCAACCGGCTGGTAGGCCTAGGCCCTTGATGGGCTGTTGAGCCAAACATACATATACATACATATTTATATAGCAATATTTGGAGATTCTATTTAATATTTATTCATCTTTTACTTTCGTCTTACAGGTCGTGAAGTATAGTTGGTTGAAGGTAGGTTTTTGTTGACTGACTGCCGGTCGTGGTCTCGTAAACAAAAACCTACTGTAATTCGTTTTTAATATCAACTTTTCGACCATTATGTACCAGCAACCTATCAAGCATTAATAATACAAAAAATGTTGATAAAACATCAGAACATTATTGTAAAATGAAAGTTAATCAGAAAATAGTTCTTTTTATCAGTGATGTCAACATAGTAACCTGCTATTTCCAGCCTTCTAACCGGTGAAGTAGAAAGTAATCAAACCAAATCAAGTTTGGGTTTATTTTTATTGTGTGGAGAAAGGAACGACAAATCTCAGTAGGAATCTCAACACTTGATTTCCATATCATGTTTTAGTTGGAAATACAAAAGCAGTTATCATCATCAGCGTACATTCATATTTCATCATCATTCATATTTGAGGTAACATGATTATACAATTGTCATTCAAAAATTCTTTAAAAATAATTTTTAATATTTTTTCCAGGTTGGACATGGTATTGACTTGCTTCTTGACTACTTGAAATCGTCAAAACTACTACAAAGTATTTCTATTTGTGAGAAAACCCAAGCAACTGTGACAAAAATCAAGAATAAATCTGTTCTAGTGAAGCTACCATCCTTGAAGTCGAAAGGAACCATCCATAGAAGACTTTGCAATGGATCACTGAAAGAAAATGATTCATTCGAAGTGATTCTTCTGTGGCAATCACCAATTACGAAAGTTATCCATGCACTTCCCAAAGAAAAACAGGGAGATGTACCAGAAGGTAAAGATTCAGCTTTAGTAAACATCGTTAC
The DNA here is from genome assembly GCA_017141385.1 of Sogatella furcifera. Taxonomy (NCBI): domain Eukaryota; kingdom Metazoa; phylum Arthropoda; class Insecta; order Hemiptera; family Delphacidae; genus Sogatella; species Sogatella furcifera. The sequence goes on from CM029548.1 coordinate 28,006,226, forward strand.
ATTGGATTCGTTTTACATGTAAATGGCCAACAAACATCCAAACTTTTCAAAGTAGACTTGATAGAAATTTATTTGAGCTATCGTGAACGTCATGAAACTTTGGTCCAAGAACACATTCGTTTTTTTTTGTATTTTGGTGTTATGAAGATGGGCTCGAATCTTACTATTCAATTTGTCTTTCTCCTTTCACTCCAGGAATTGAAGACTCGAATCGATATGATGACTAATTTTATGCAAATCTTACTCCGTTATTTGAAAAGTTGTCATAATGAAACTAAAACAAATGCTCATCCATTCCTAAGATTTTGCTTTCTTAATCTAAATTTTATTCAGTTTTACATTTCTAATAGAAAATGAAAATGTATCTAAAAATAATGAAATTTTTCTGTACTCAAAATTTTATTATAAATATGAAAGTGGTGTATTGATAAAAAAGCAAATACGTGTGTAAAGTATCACTTTTTGAGTAGTTAAGAAGGTGGTAATTTATTTTGAATTATCCAAAATGAATAAAATACAGAATGTTTTTAGACCTCGGCTGCCTTGGGTGTAGTCTAGCCTAGAGGTTCGATTTTTATTACATTTACACCATTTATTAATATAATTTCTATTCAATATGAAAAGGTACCTCTTATTAGAAGCTAATCGATGAATTATCTATCTAACGACTTGGACCACACTAACATAAATGAAGAGAGGAGATCCGTATATATCATCATAGGATTCGATACTTTTTCACTTTTCTATCATTTCAATATTAATCATTTTCTTCCAGAACCTATTAATGGACCAAAAGTGGACAGACAGCCGTCGCCGAGGTAGTTTTAGTTGAGAATGACTTTGCCATTGGCCTCATTCCAGAAGGGCCTTTCAAATCTCGAATTGCTTTCTTCCCAGTCAAATCTCATCTGAATGACTTCGGACCCTCAAAACTACAACTGTTCTCAACAGTCCGCATTATTCCAGTTTTGTAAGTATTTTTATACATTACTTATAATTGAATAATGATAATTTCGAATGTTATTCGTTCGATAATAAAATGAACAAATAACTGATACTGATAGAAAATTGTTTGATTTTGCATTTTTTCGAAGTTCAGTATAACAATCTTCTTGCTTGTATGACAATATGAAGGGTGAAATCTCTCGTTAAAGGATGATGTTCGTGTTCAACGAAAATAAAGCTATGAATTATTAAATAACGAATCAAGCATCAGATGCACCAACTGTGAATCCATCCATTCTTCCTAGAATGCCACATACAAGGGAATATATGCCCAATACGGTAAACGGTAATTGATGTGAATACGGTAAACGAATAAACCGTCAAATTAATGTTCATCTATTTTCTATTTCCATCCTATTTTCACAAATGTTCAATTTTAATATAATTTATTAATTAAAATTTATGTCTCAGTTCTTCTAGTTTCATTTGTTCATATAGTTTGATGCATTCCTGTTGATCAAGAATTGTAGGTTAATTTTAATAATATTAAGAGTAGAATATTTCTTTATTCAACAAATGCAAATAAACTTTATACGAGCAAATACCTTTACTTGGTGTACTGTTTGTACCGTAATAGAAATCATTTATGATGTAGTAGTCATATATGCTAATAAATGGAAATCAAAAATTACAATACCCTTTTAGTATTTTTATTTGACACAACATGGCTCGCTCTCCTTAGCGTCATTCTCTAGGAGCCCTAGAGTAGACAATAAAGCAAACATAGTAATCCCGTAATAGAATTCTGTGTATGACTTACTTTATTCCTATGTATAAAATCTGTTATCACCTTGTATCTGTTACAGACTTGAAGATAGGTATGTCATCGCCGTTGACGAATCAAAGTTGAAAAAACACTCACAAACGACTGGCAGAAAACTAAAAGAAGTTTTATCCGAACTTTTGGATAATGTTAATACATATTTTAATAAACGAGAGACTGTAGTACTTCTGAATTTTGGTGAAGATGAAAATGATTTCTCGGAACAAGTATTAGAAAATGAAATTGAAGAAAGTGACGCCGAAAAAGACAAAGCCTCCTAAGAAGCAGAGGAAGAGAAAAAAAAGACAAAAAAGTCAAATTTTGACGAAAACGGAACTTTTGGGAACAAACGGGGCAGATGGTCGAGAAGGCGATTCTCATTCAGAAAATTATGAATCACCTAAAAAGAAGAAGATTAAAAAAGAGAAAAAAGTCAGGATGTTTCTTCACAAATTTTCGATGAAAACGGAACTTGGGAACAAACGTTGGTAATTGTCATGAAGGCGAATCTCATTCGGAAAATGATGAATCGCCCAAGAAGAAAAAAGAAAGAGAAAGATTTGACTAGTTCAATAGAAGACGAAATTCCTGGATCAATCATTTGCTAATGGAATAGAGGAATCTGAATCAGATATTGACAATGAATCGAAAAAAGAAGAAAGAGTCCAGTGAATTATCTTTCTGCTTCAAATTATTCATTTCAAGTAGATGTCATTGAAAACAGTGAAGTTACTAGTAAGAAAAGTAAAAAGTCATCAAATGAGGATGTATCTACTAGTAAAGTAAAGAAACAGAAATTGTCTTTGGAACAATCATCAATTGAAGAAACTCTAAACGAACAATCTACCAAGAAATCAAAGCGTTCTAAGGCAGGATTAGAAAAATGATAGTTTATTAAATGGTGATGATGATTCTGCCAGAAAATAGAAAGAGAAAATTTTCAATTTCTCAATTCGATGAATTGATACTTCAGTTTCTGACGAGACTGTTGTTGGGAAGAAAAGAAAATCGTGTGAAGGAGATGTGAGTGTAACTGACAGTCGAAATGAAAGCTTGACAGTTGGTGAAACGAAATCAAAAAAGAAGAAGAAGACGTCTTTGAAAAACACCGGTGCTGGGAGAATACTAAACCAGTCCAACAATCAGAATGAATTGAAGTCAAGATTATCATTGAGGGCTATGATGGCTTTTTCATGGTCGGTTGATGCTAAAGACTTCTCTATCACTCAAGGAGACAATGATGATGACTCTGAGGTGAGTGTTAAATGATTTAACCTTTTGATTCACATGGTTTTGTATTTAATTATCTTGTATTCAATTCCTGTTTTTTTTCCTCAAAATGGTTCGTGAGTAGAAGAAAATAATGAAAATTTCACAAATTCATTCACAACATTGTCACGTACTTGATCGTTCTCAAGTGGAGGTCAAACCGCTGTTTTTCCAAATGATTGTGAATAGAAAAACATGCATTCGCTTCAATCAAAAATATTATGATTATGAAATATTATAATATTTATTATTCTATAAATAATTTTATGTCATAATTATGATTACTTATTTTTTCATTTAAAGCTACATCGAAGAAGTGAACGTTGAAAGTATTGTACAAATGCGTGTATTAGTTTCTCACTAACTGTCACTTACGATTAATGTTGGTGGGCTAATGCTGTATGTATTATGTATTATTTGCTTCATTTTACGATGGTAGCTTCTCTGCAATCAGGCATTATCATTGTAATGAAATGGAAGTGAAAAATCTTGCCAACAATTGACTAGATAATCAATCAAGAAATTTATACGTTCTCATTTAAAGGAATTTAATATTATTAATGAGACATTGTGACCTAAAACGGAAGATTTTTAATGATAGTTCGAAAAACATTAAATTGATGTTGGCTAATAAATTTGGCAGCATTATTTTATTTGTACCAAACACAATCCAATAGTTGAATAGGATTTATATTCTATGAAATACATGTTGTACAAACTTATGATAATCACTCAGCGTTTGAAATTAGTATAAAAAATCATGTTTCAATTATTCCAATAAGAATTGAACGGAACACTGACAAAAAATCAAGGTCTGTATGTAATGTAACCTATTAAACTATTTTTTATACTCTATTCATGATCTTTTTGAGACGGAATAAACAAACCTTTTGCGTGTGTCTGTGCGCAAGGTGTCTTCATTTATCCGACAGTCGGCCGCAGTCGAACATCTGTATCCTATCACAGCTCATATTTTGTCATTTGAGCTTAAACATAAAGAGCTGTGGATTGGCTACAGCTGTTCGACTGCGGTCGACCCTCTGGATAAAGGAAGACCATCCTTTACACAATATTTTTTTCGTTTCAAGTGATTGTAAATAGGGTATAGATATTCTATAAATTTGATAGGCATTCATATTCATGATTTACAAACGTGAAAGATCAATGTTGTTAAACAGTGCTGTACAGTAAAAGATACGGGCACTTCACCTGTTTCGTTTTGAGCTGGCAGTTTTAAAAAACAGGCTGCCATCTATGGAATTCAAACTAATATAGTTTTTATATGAATCAATATAATAAATATAGGTGTAATAAATAAATGAATGTCATAATGAATCTTTGTATTGCATTTGAAAATACAATGTCTGAATATAATATTAATTAGGATGACGATGACGAGACTGGTGAGAGTTCGAGTAAGAAGACTAGATCGCAGATGACGACGAGTGAGAAGCGAGCTGCTGCCAAAGAAGCCGAACTGCGGCTGAGGCGAGCCGAGCAGCTGCTGCTTGAAGCCGAGAGTAACCGCAGTCCGTCGATCATTTCGAGAACTCGTTCTAGCGCACCCCAACAGCTCTATGCTCTGGATCAAGTACATGGCGCTGCATCTACAGGTTTGTTTTTTTCATTCGCTTCTTTCAATTTCAAAGACAATGCAATGAAAATTTGGTGTCAACCGAATATGCGATAGACTTTTACCCGATTATTTGAACCTATTACCCTAGTGCAGAAAAGTTCTCAATAATTTCAGAATAATTAGAGTATTATTTTGAATGTTTCCGTTTTGTCTAGGGCTTTATCAATGAATGTCAATGAATAAAAAATGAAATAGAAATATCCTTTCTATATAAAAACTACTAAGAAGGTTACTAGGATTTCAATTTTTATTTATTAACATGTATGTATGTATGTCTGGCTCAACAGTCCATGAAGGGCCTAGGCCTACCAGCTGGTTGCCAGTTTCAAATTCACTCTACTATACAGCCCGTCCAAGCCAAGAAGACACCCCCGGCCCGACGGGAAAACGGCCCCAGCCCGGCCAATACCGGCCCAAAAGCCATAAATTCTCAATCAGAACTCACAGTCCCCGAACCAACACTGGCCCACTCCACCCCGCCAGAATTCCCCACCCGGCCGGACAGACCATACAGCAAGCAAATAATCATAAACCAGGATAGAGGTAACGTGTGGTTAGCACGTTGATCCTCTCAACCATAAGCCGGTCTCCGCAACCAATTGGCGGTGCAGAACATCCCTTAATAACATGCAGTTAATCAGTTAGAGGTAAATGCAAAAATTACTATTCCTCCAGAGATGGAAACGACTGACTGTCTTTACTAACGACAGCCAATCTCCCAAAGGAGGAATTTATTAACATATAATTTTAAAATTTGAGTCCTTACTGGTTAAAATTTATATCTATGTAACAAAACATATAATTCTCAATTGTATGATCAATGTTTGTATGAAAAAATTGGATAATTGATCAATGTTTGGAGATCGTTTGGGAAAAACCAACCACCTTGATGTAAAATAATGATTTTTTTGTTTTTTTCTTTTGTGCTTCAGGAGACTGAAATTGATAAGGCGAGAGCAGTAGCTAAGCGAGCGTTGCAAGTGATGAACGCACGCGAGGAAGAAGAAAGACTGAATGTTTGGACAGCGCTTCTTAACCTGGAAAACCTGTATGGGTCTGAGGTAAATACGCGAACCAACCTCCAAAACACGATCTATTGCATAAATTTTACGATTGAATCGACGAATTTAATCAATTTATATTGAAGAAAAATCAAAAGAATCCTGATAGACGAATTTAATCAATTCATATTGAAGAAAAATCAAAAGGATCTTAATTCCATTTAACAGCTCAAATTTTACTGATCTGAAATCACTGCTGGCACAGAGTTCAACTCATAAATATTGTACTGACTGAAACTTGTTTACTATTAGTGTTTGAATATCAAATAAGATTTATTCCTATTGCTTTATTTTATGTAATTGTAGTTTCTGAGTGCGATACGGCATTTTGTGCTGATTGATATCGAATTCATATGAACCTACATGGTTCTGCATGTTTCCATCTAGGAAAAACTTGGTTATATGGCGAATTGGAACAACCATTGTGTCTCCCCACTATTGAAAGCCATACGCTAAATAAATAAATGAATCAATCAAATCTCAGAGCTTCGAAATGAAAACTTTTTTTCATAGCATAGCAATATAAGATATTGTTTTCTAACTATAAATTTATTTTTCTGCTATTAAATTCAGCGTTTATTTGCATTCCAACAGGAAAGCCTGAAATCAGCGTTGGCTGAAGCAGTCAGAACGAACGATGACTATCAAGTGTACTCCAAGATGCTTGAGATCTACGCTGATTCAAAGAAGACAAAAAGCGTAGAACAGTTGGCGGCAATGATGTCGAAAAAGTTCAAATCGAAAGTAGATTGCTGGCTGCTCTGCTGTCGTAATCTGATGAGGGTGGGCTCGCTAGAGAAAGCGCGCAGTTTCTTCCCCAAAGAGGCCTGGAAGCGTTGACAAAGAAGCGACCACGTGCAGTTTATCACTCGGTTTGCACTTTTGGAAAACGCTTTGGGATCGTTTGATCATGCACAAACGGTGATGGACCATGTACTGATGACCTATCCTGGTCGAATTTCCGGCCTGGACCACCTATGTTGACATGCTCACCAAACAAAGGGCACACAGATCTGGCTCGACAGGTACTGCAACGCTCTGTCAACCAGAAACTGCCCGTCAAGAAAATGAAGACTCTTTACAAAAAGTGGTTAGACTTTGAACAGCAGCACGGTACGCAGACTAATATCACACACGTGAAAAACTTGGCTGAACAGTATGTGAATAGTTTGAGTCTTAAAATCGAAGATTTAAAATAAGTTGAACTTATCATAATTATTTTTTTTCACTATTGTAAAATGTACAATATCAAGTTGAGGAAGGTCTAGTTGGATTGCTGCTGTATACTTAGTTGACTCTATTGGCTGATATTATTCTGTTTTTACAGGTACCATATATTGATATTTTTTACGCAGTATATTTCATCCTGCGTAAAATCTCTTGATATTATTATCAATGCAACCTTAATATTTTTGCAATCGATTTTTGGACTGATAAAGATTAATTCAATAATCAATTACTCAATAGGCGAGTATGTTATCATGGATAATGAATTAGTTTGGATTATTGTTTTTTTTAAGTGGAGTTGAAAATAGACGCTTATTTCATTAATGAATTTTTTATACTTTCTGCTTCTTTCAACTGCTGGCTGTAATTTTTAACCCCCCTTTCCATTATTCATGCATTGCTCGTATTATCCATCAAAATTTTGAACTCTATAAATTACTTTTATTAAGAAAAATTTTTTATTCTTGATTGAATTTAAAAGTATTGATTTCATTTCAATACCGGCGTATTATGAAAATTTTTTGGGATTCACAAATTCAAAACCTAATTTTAAGTTTATTTTCATTGTTTTTATTTACAATACGACTATTAAGTTTTTAGTTTTTGTTTAGAAACAAATTTGACCATGTTCTAATATGTATAAATCAATATTAGCTAATAAATTGCATACTGCATTAATTACTAGATACGGTAGCACAGTACCTAGTGAGAGATTAAATGTTGAGTTTTTAAATTTAAACTAATTGTTTTTCTTGAATGACTAACAAAACAACATAATACTATGTCAATGTAAATAATTGACTACAAGATTACAAGAAGAGGTTCTGAGACGGCTGTTTACCCCCTTTTAACATAATGAATTTGTTGTACATCCATTTGTCTTCACTAATATTATAAAATACAACTTTTAAGTGGAATCATGTTCCATAAGAATAATATAATTTTATCTATCTTTTGGTGCACGCCGTTATTTATGGACAGAAATTCATGTTCTATAAATGTGATTGGAAAGAGAACTTCCATAATTCTCCAAGCGCTCTACTTTACTTTTTTTTAATATAATGTTTCAAAATTATAAGTACTACTGTATATTTAATTAAGTATGAAGTATCAAATTCTTTTTTTCAAATAAAGGGCGAAATCAACACCTATTAATACGTAGTAATATTAGGTACCGTATTAGCGAAATCCGAGAGCAGATGACTTTTATCTTGCCTGTTTCTTTAATTAAGCGGCTAGGAACTGAAGCCTAATTGCAGCGCGCAAATGTTCTATTAATGTTCAAATTTAAACCCTTCCGCTCATCGCCAGTGGTGGAGATGAATCCTTTCAAACAAGCAGACACGAATGTTTCTGCCCAGACAGACCCATGCCCGTGTTGCTTCCTGATCTTGAACAGAAGCCCCATGATCGTTGAACGCTTTATGGGCTACTACACGTTTAATCATATCGTATTAGGACCTTAGTTATTACTAAACCTTAGTAATATTCATATTATCTTTTCTAAGTGTTCATATCGGTCCTCCTGATGTTTCTTGCCCCACTTCTCCAGTCAGTTCTGATTTACAGTTCCCCTAAAAATTCATGAAATCAGTAGGCTAATAATTTATTTCAATGAAAGTTATGGATGATTCTCACTTATCCTTAAACCGTAGATATACTAGTTAGTCTATGCTTAAACGTAGACGGGGAATCTTGCAAGATTCCCTATTACCCGTCCTGTTTAAGGACTTTTACAAACTTTCATGCATGCATGAAAACATTTATGAAAAGTTCTAACATAGTAATAATAATTGTGCAATGGAACGTCCATACACATTTTTTTATATTCAAACACTGATTTTTCAGTTGTCCTATGTTGTCTTATTTTATTATTTTTCTTCTCTATGACTAATAGTATTATGACCAGCTTTATTCGAATCCATTTGTCGCACCAAGGGCGTACGCAGGATTTTTTCCAGGGGGGGGCAAGCCATGTTCACGTTGATCATCACCCCTCCTTCTAGGGCCCCCTCATAGAATGAGGGGGTCAGTCATAATATTGTTCAGTTCAATTATTCATTCTATCATGGAAATTGAAAATAAGAATAAACTAGTAAGCCCCATGGGCTGAAGAACTCGCGTGAGAACTCTTGAAGTTAACTTATGGCTTTGATAACTTGATGATGAAATTTTGAAGTCAAGTCCACTTGATCAAGTTTGTTGATGAGTCGGATGCTTCGAAGTCAAAATAGGAGCCATAAATATTACCAATATACGTACATTAGCACAATACTAAATGGTTCCTTTTTGTGAGGATATAGTACGGTATATATCTACGGTATATTTTGATACATAGTTTTCATTTGTTGCTATTCCAATTATCCGCAAATACGCTGCAGTCAATCTACTGCAAAAGATCACAAAGATAACTCTGAACGATTCATACTACTATATATTGAAACTACGTGTAGATATAGAGTTATATTGATCCCATTTTGTATTATATTAAATAGGCTTTTGTGAATTCTTAAATGTATCAAATTGAAAACCATTGACAAAAATTTTAGAGCTTTGTTCAAGAATGAGATTTTCTCATTCAAATAAATTATAAATTGAAGATCCCCTCAATCAGTGGCGGTTCCAGACCCGAAAAACTGGGGGGGGCAAGGGCTCAAATTCACGAGTGATTTTCTAAGAGGAGGGGGGCTGGAGTCTATGAAAGGATATGTGGGTGCCCTTACCCCAACTCTAGATAGTAGGGTTCCCAGGCGTCTTTTTTCCTTGGGAAAAATTGAAAATATCATGACAAAATAAATAATTAGGTAGTCCAATTCAATTTGATTATTTTACGAGCTAGGTTGAAAATGTTGATGCCTTGAAAACTTGTCCTTATTTTATTTTAAAAAAATAATAGTCTTGAGGTTCAAGAGTAGATAATTTGGCAATAATTTCTACTAACAACTATTGAATTGAATCCAATAGTTTCATACTACGGCACACAGTGTTTCAGAATAGAATAGAATAGAATATCCAATTTATTCAACAATAATACAGAAAATTTCCATACAGTTAAATATCGTCAGAAAAAGTTTAAAGTTGAAAAAACATTCAATGAAATCAAATTACAAAAGTCAAGTTATTATGTAAATCATACATTGTTGGCATACATAATTAACATTGGAAAACATTACATTTAATTTAATTTAAAAATTCTTCAATGCTATAGTAACCCTTATCAACTAAGAACCTGTATAAGTCTGTTTTAAAGGTTCGCGTCCTTGGATTTAAAAAAGTTGGCAGTTTATTTAATAATTTTACACCAATATAACTCGGCTTTTTCTTATAAAGTGAAAGTCTATGAGATTGAATACTTATATCATTTCTATGCCTGGTGTTATAATGGTGCACCTCAGAATTTGTTGTGAAGTTGTTTATATTTTTTACTACTAACATGATAACTTTATAAATGAAAATACAAGGAACTGTGAGAATTGAAAGATTTCTAAAAGCATCTCGGCAAGTGTGGTTAAAGCCTAAACCAGCTAAGTATCTTATTGCCCTTTTCTGCAAAATAAATATTTTATTCATGTTCTGCAAAAGTTGTAGCTCCTCAAAGTTCAATGCCATAAGAAATGTGTGAATAAATAAAAAAATATAGGACTCTTCCTGTTTCTAGGGGTACATAGCGTATAATGTTCCGCAGGACAAATAAATTGGTACTAATACGGCTGGCAAGTTTTTCAATATGAGCATCCCACGAAAAGGCTTCTATCAATTACCAGACCTAGAAGATTTGCTTCTGTGACATTTTCCACCTTTTGCATCTCCAATATTAATGACCGGTTCAAAGTAATAATTTTTAAAACCAAATTGCATACATTTACTCTTTTTTGGATTAACTGATAAAAACGACTCGTTATAATATTGAACAAATGAGGTTTGTGAGAGTGTTGGCATTTATTTCAAGTTCATTGAGGCTCTTATCATTGAACATCAAGGTAGTATCGTCGGCATACAGAGTAACATTAACACCTACTGGGACAGATGATTGCAGATCACTGGTGTACAAAACAAAAAGCAAAGGTCCCAGAATAGATCCTTGTGGTACACCTCTTGTGACTATGAGAGGCATTGAATCAGCTACCTGGGTATCAGAATTAATTGTGACATATTGATAGCGGTTGGACAAGTAAGATTTGATTAAATTACCCCAACACCTCTTATTCCGACGTTTGAGATCCTACTGATAAGGGATTTGATATCAACACTATCAAATGCTTTAGATAAGTCTCAACAGCGCCCCGATTACGTATTCTCCTTTATCAGCCTTATCTATGATACCTTCAATGAACGATACAGCGGCAGATATAGTCGATTTCCTCTCACAAAACCATTTTGGCAGGGAAGATATCAAATCAAATTTCTCCAGATAGTTCATAATCCTGCAATATATCAATTTCTCAAAAATCTTAGAAAAAGCTGACAGAATGGATATAGGTCTGTAATTATTAATATCATTTCTGACACCATTTTTGAATAGTGGTTTAACTTTGGCTATTTTCAGTAAATCCGGAAAAATGCCTGTTTGAAGAGTGTTATTAATTATGAAAACTAGAGGTTCGACTATTTGATTGCAACATGCTTTAACTATACTGATTGGAATATTATCGAACCCTACACTATTTTTTGTTCTGATACTTTTTATTACATTAAGAATTTCATTGTAATCTGTGGGAAAAAAGTAGAGACAGTTTTCACGGTAGAGTTCACTGGAAAAAGAAGCATTGTCATTATTCTTACTTGAGTTTAAAATATTGAAAGTTGGTGCCATCGAAATGAAAAAGTTATTGAATGCGTTAGCAATTTCTTTAGGATCTGTAGAGATTTCTCCATTCTGTTCTAGCTCTATATTCGGTTGCAGTTTTTTCTTCTTTGCCTCTCAACTTATTAATTATTTCCCAGCTTTTCTTAGATTTATTTGTTGCACTTAGAATTGAATTACTAATAAATTGTTTCTTGGCTTGTATAACTTCACTGTCATAATTTTGTTGAATTCGTTTTATCAGCTCCCTATTAACTATTTCTCCATTATCTATTTTGATCTTAACTAATTTTAATAAGTTTCTTATCTGAATAATTTCTTCCGTAATCCAATATCCTTTCATTTTCCTTTTATTTTGTTTCTTTCTACAAGATTGTTTTAAAGGACAGTTCACATTTCATGTGATTAAGAAAAATTTTATGAAACTGTTTGAATTGTGCGTTTACATCTGATTTTTCATAAACAGATAACCAAGACTCCATACTCAATGAACTTATCAGGTTACTAATATTCCCCGGAGAGCAGCTGTACACAGGAGCGTGAAACGGCATCTGACTTGCTTTAAATCTACCAGAAACATGAGCCAATTGTACAAGGAATAACTGTGCAGTATGGTCCGACAGCAAAGTGTGTGCTATTTGCACAACATAGGATCCACAATTAATATTTGTTATTATGTTGTCAATAGCTGTCCTACTATATCTTGTAATTCTTGTTGGTTCGTTAATACTATAGTGTAAATCAAACTGATGTAAAATATTAATTAACTTTCTATGATTGGGAGAATTATTCAGAATATCTATGTTATAATCACCGGCAACAATAATTTTATCAGAAACATTTTTTACAATTCTATCAAACAGTATTTCAAGCCCCTCAAAAAATATATTTGTGTCTCCACTGAAGATCTATATAGGCCTACAATAACATAAGAGTCCTTACCTATACTAAATCTAAAACCACACACTTCAATATTTTTTAGTGCTACATAAATCACCTATATTCAGTTTACAAAACTTAGAGGAAGTAATGTCTAGGAACCTACGACTTACAAAAATAGCCACGCCTCTCCTTTCCTAAGATTAACCCTACAATAACTACAGACCAGAAGCATATTATTGATAATTAGAGAAGTAATTTCATATTCTTTTAAAACCATGTTCACTCAGTACGAGAATGTCTGGTTGTTCTTCTTCAACCAGATTGTCCAAAAGGTTCAACTTACTTATAACTCCATCAATATTTTGATGAATTATTTTCAAACTATTTGAACAGTTTAGAATATTTATGTACTCAGAACTAATATTTATATCTCTACTACTTCTGCGAAGCTACGTTAATTTTTCTAGGACAGGGAATTCTGTCAAGTCTAAAAAATCTAAAGCTGGAGATGACAGATTTGGAAAACTAGGATTGGAATTTATCTCACAATTGGATATAGGCGTAACTATTTCATTGGAAGTTGGACAAACATGAGAGACTATTAACTTATTCGTATTCAATATTCCCCTTAAACTCACCAATTATTGCAGCTATTTTCTTACTCAAAATCAGTTTACCTCTGTTATTGAGGTGCAGACCATGTTTCGTATAGTTGAAAGGTTCAAGATACCAGATATCAATTAAATGTATAGTATTTTTATGACATAGAGAACGAATTTCTTTGTTTAATGAATCAATCATTTCATTCTCAACGGAATCGTACCTTAAATCATACCTGTACGGAACAGTCGATAAGATTAGATTACAGTTTTTATACACATTTATCAAGTTATTCATCTTACAAATATATTTATTAATGTCACTGCTCCTGAATCTATTTGTCACACTATTAGTTCCTGCCATAAGTACAACCCAATCGTTTTCACTCAAATGATATCGTCTACGACAAGAAATCATTTCATTTGAGATTATTTCGAAGGTTGCTCCTGGTGCAACATAGGCCTCACATTTGTAGCCAACCGGTAGTCTCTCCCAAATGGAATCTCTCATTTTTCCCCTGACTGTCAGCCCACAAATAAACATTACCCCTTGAATTATTCACAAAATTACTTTGAGATAATTTATCTGATCTATTTACTGAGGCACACAATTTATTTGACACTGATTTAACATTGGGACCACACAGATTTATTATTGATGATGCCGACGCATTTTCAGCTATCTTGTTTTGTAGAAAAAGATTATCTGCTTCCAGTGTTTCAATTGTAATCATCATTTTTTCTATTTGACTATTCAAAACTTCAATTTCTAACTTGTCACAATCTATTTTTTCTTTTAGAGAAGAGACATTTTCAATTGTAGAGTTTATTTCAGAAGACTTTATTTGATCTAAATCATTAATTTCTGTATTGCAAGATACGTCAACTAGAGATTTATCGCACCTACATTTGGCTCTAATATCATTGAAGCTACTCTCCATGTCAGCAGCACGATCTACAGCAGCCTCCCACTCTATTAGACGTCTGTCAAGTACCTCCCGAAGTTGATGAATTTCTTGTATTAAATGTGGACAGCACTCAGAAGAAGAGTCATTAACAGTGAGTTGTGAGGCTGCCGGCTGGATCACTGACAAGCTTTTATTCGATGCAACCTCACCCTCCAGAAACAATTCAGAAAGCTCGCTATCTATTTGTGGTGACATGTCCACATTTTGAATTGAATTCTCAGTTAGATTGTTCATTGAATTTGTTGGAGTTCTGCTTGTAAAACTGGTGTTTGACGTATTATGAGGGTTTGTTTCGCTATACGATCTCGATGAAGTAGGCGTATTCTGATCCGTTTTCTCATGATTATGTATACCCGTTTTGATTTTTAGAATGGAAATTTCAGCGTCCGTCCTAACACCAGCATTACAGTGTCTTGCTAAGCATCTCCATACAACATCACCCGTGGATACCCGTCCTGCTTTGCGATATTTGAAAGAGTCAACAAGTAGGGCTGGATGCCCTTGCTCGTCGTTGTTTTAATCATATCTTCCTATATCCCAGAATACTACTTATATACTATCTCAGAATATAAGAAGTGATTGGAAAAGTTTATATGCAAATAATGACAGAAATCATACTGTTCATTACGTATCTGCAGTTCAAAAAGTAAAACAAAAACAATAAACAACGCCGGTAGTTATCAAGCGATCCACGTGGAAGTGACAGGTAGATTAGATAAGCCGGCGCTTTCTACCTTCACACAGAAACAGAAGAATGGCACAACAATCATGATAACAGCAATAGTATAGAACAGCTGGTTCATTCCCGCGCAAAAGAATATTATTCACCACAATTGAACACTTGCACAGTTTAGATTGAGGTTATAGTTACTTGAAGATATGTTTAGAAATAATCACATTAAGTCAAGTTTAAATATAATATTCGCATCAGCTCTCCAGATTCACAATTTTACTTGAAAAACTCAACTTGAAACACTTTAAGCATGAAAAACTAATTGAATTTCAAAAAACTAAGAGACGATTTCTCAAACAACCATCACAGGCAAATCAGGCCTGCCAACCTGTCAAGAAGGATGCGCAATACTTCTCAGACTGTTTCCTTATACCAAGTAGAGAAAAAAGTACCATGGAACATAGGTACCCTCGAAAATGCTTTGTTATCGAGATAACAATGGAGAGAAATTGAAATTTTTCAGAAAGTATTGATTTTTAGAGGTTTTATTCACGTTATAAAATTATTTATTACCATGTCAAATTACGACGTGATAAACTCAATCAAATCTTAAAATTGCGACTTTACAGTGATTTTTCACCTGTTCAATGTTTTGTCTCCTTTTGATCGCGATTTCTGAGATTTAGGTAAAATTTACACAATCAACGCTATTCAACTGTTATCTCTTCAGAATATCTTCTGATTCTCTTCAACTTCTATCAATATTGAAAATAAAAAATTATGGTAGCATATTTGCTCTATTATCTCAATAACCATTCAAGTTAAAAACTCCTCATAAAACCTTCATTGAATTCCTCAGATTCACAACTCCATTTCACATGGGAATTAATAATTTTAGAATCTGAATAAAGCCAGTGAAAAATAGAAAAAATGAATATTTCTTGAGACATTTAAATTGTTATCTAAGTGGTAACAAAGCGTTTTTGGTGATATGTCCCACGAAACTTTTTCCTCTACTTGTTGTAAAGAAACAGCTGAAGAAGTATTGCACATTCCTTCTGGAACACTCTGTGTAGTATGAAAAATTTGGGATTAACTCAATAGTTGGTAAAACTTATTGCCAAACTATCTACAATCTACTTTTGAACCTCAAGACTACATTTTTAAATAAAATAAAGCCAGGTTTTCAAGGCATTAAGATTTTCAACTTCAAAAAAATCATCAAATTAAGTTAGACTGATTAACGGTAGCCTATTTACTTTGTAATGATATTTTAGATATGATGCAATCATCATAATCCACTTCATTGTAGATTGGAGGACTCAATAACCTTAATTCATGGAAGATATCGGCAAGCTTCTTTGACTGAAGTAGCCTACCAAACTATAACATGAGTGAGGATTTTCAATTAGGCTTAGAAAGTCCATATGGACTTCCAATAACAGATATTATCTATTCTATAAACCATTAAATTATTTTTTTATGATTTTAGTCCACACTAGATTAATTATTTTAGAAATAATTATATTACGTGCGTCTAACTAGAAAAACAATAGGAAAAATTCCCATGAAAACTGGGGGGGGGGGGGCAGCTGACCACCCAGCCCACCCCTGGAACCGCCACTGCCCTCAATATAGCATTCCTCAAATCTCATAGTGAAGCACGGGTGATATATTTTAGTTTGACTTATTAAAGCATGGAAATTAAATGGAATAAATATATTTTTTAATAAAAATACAAGATAAATGTCTAATGGTAAAATAATTCAAATCTCCGCCTCTTGTCAGTTGTTCTAATAAATTTTCTATTGATCGAATCTCATATTTTTTTATTGAATTTAATAGAATTTCGTAATTCTAAAATGTGAAGAAGGGAAGGGCAGTTAAACCATGGACAAACAGTAATTATAGACTTGAGCCGCGTATCGACAGTCCGAGGCATGTGCCATGAATGCCTCGCGGTACAGTCTGTTGACGCAAAAAAGTATGAACTCTTGGCTGAGGCATATGTGTGATCTGAAATTTTTGTGGCGTTATTACACGATAATAGTTCTATGAGCATATCTGATCATATGGAAAGAGATGAAAATACCAACTCATATTTTCATCTTTTCCATATGATCAGATATGATCATATCATAGAACTATTATTGTGTAATACCGGCCTAACCAAAAATGCAAGCACGCGAATAAATTGATTAGCACCATCAAGCGGGAGACAAAGCAACTAAGCTCTGACAATTGATAATTTGGACTTTGGAGATAGTTTGTGCTCAATTAGTAGATAAAAATCTAAGGCAATGTTTATTATTGCCTATTACAACCGTCTGCACCCAAATAGAATTCTCAATCACAAAAATGCATAGGAATGGGGTACAATTTTGAGGTTAGTTTGTAGAATTGTTCGTTGTGCGTTGCGAGCCAACAGACACTGCTCGCTGCGAATTGTGTGCCGCGTTTGCCTCGCTGCTAGCAAACCCGGTATCGACAGTCCGAGGCATGTGTGGCACATGCCTTGGACTGTCGATACGCGGTAGATAGTAGACTAGTAGTAGTACTCTTTTTTTGTGTCAACAGACTGTACAGCGAGGCATTCGTAGCACATGCCTCGGACTGTCGATACGCGGCTTTATAGAGCCTCATTCTGTCTAAGTATGGAATTCATTCAATGGTACAGTATTTCCAATTGAATAAATAAAATCTTCTCAATTCTCAATAGAATTTTCAAGATTCCGTAGTGAAACAGGGGTGGCATATATATACTATAAGTTTGATGTATCAAAGCATGGGAAATGTTCTAATGAAACGAAAAAACTAAATAAGAATAATTAGAAAAACGTTCAACGTGAAATCATTCAAATTTACCGCCTTTTGTCAGCAATTTAAAATAGACTCCTATCACATGTTTAAAAATAAGTTTAACATATGACTTCACAAAAGGAACTTTTTTGATTTGAAAACAGCTGATTTTTGAAAAGTTTTTCTGATTTGATTCTATCAACTGTTTCATTGAAATCAGATGGATTCTCAGAAATTTTTTTTCAAATACCATATGACATTTTTTCTATCAGTGATTATTGTATTGAAATATAATAGTAACAAGATATATAGATATATTGTTGCTGAGAGCTTATCCTTTTTTCGCCTGAAAAAGGATGAAGGAGTTGATCGAGTTTATTGTCCAACGAACTTGACCTGTATAAATGATCGAAGAATATGTGTTCTCAATTTGAAGTTGAAAGTTTTTAGGCGTTCGAAAGTTATTGTCGAACATACAAACAAACAGACGGACAACGACTTCGGCGTCGAGTCAAAAGAAAGAACTCGCTAACGCTCGTTCAATTAAACATAATATTGCTAATAATATGTATTGCATTTATATGTATTTTTTCTATCCTTGACGACACCTAATGTACATTGCAATGTATTTATTGGTGAATTAACATTCTATTCTATTCTAATACGGTATGGATGATTTGTGATTTAAATGATTAATTTTCCATTAAGTTATTATGAGATTAGGAACTACTAGCAAGCCCCAAATTTTGTTTTAAATAATCTCATTACTAAGTTTGATTGTTATTCAATTTTTCTGTTCACTGAGTGTTCAAAGCAAGTCAGGTGTGTTAGTGAGTGTTAATCTTTCAGGTGTTTGTAATTCCTTGAATCCTGCCTGGTTAGATCAAGTTCAATAGTATTGTTGAGGTGCTCATTTAATTTTATATAATTTTCTTATAATATTCAAGGGTGCTTCAGAGCTCCCTATCAATATTCTAGATCTAGGTATTGTTCCTGGGTAAGAAACATATCTAAATATTATTTTGAAACTGTTAGGTTTAACATTTAGGTTTTCACATTTCTCTATGAATTTTGAATTTTATTATGTTCTCAAGAGAGTACCAAAGTGGTCAATCCTTATGTAAAATTAGCTGAGAAGTTCAATGAAACCAGTTAGATGGTTATTGAGATAATTATCAAAATAAGCTACGAAAACTCAATTTTTCAACATCTAAGGGATGGAAATAGGATACCTTAATATGTTGACTGGTTCCATCCATTCAATATGATTTTTCCAGCTCTGTTTGTTGTCTCCGATATTCTGCCCTCAAGGAGAATATGTTAAGATTGTTAAGTTCCTGTCTTATTTAAAATCTATCTTCACTGGTAGCTACACCCAGGGTTGCCAACCGTCCCGGATTTCGTCGGGACAGTCCCAATTTTTTTTGTCCCGCGTCCCGACGTAATGTATGTTGACGCTAAATGTCCCGATTTTTTAAGAAAAAATCAACAAAGCAACTAAACTTATTTTGGTTTAAGTTTAGGTGATTTACAAATTATGACTGATATAAAAGTAACAAAGAAGTTTGACAATTGCAACTACTGTAAATGTATGTTTATAATTATTGTAAATATTCTGAATAATTAAAACTGCAGAACTGCGCCATTAATTTATTGACTTGTTGGGCAAGGCAGTACCGGATTTGAGGGTAGGTTTTTCCGAAATTGTAAAGTTCCTAGTTGAGTAACTTATTTTGATAAAATTGTTTGAAAAAATTTCCGAAGAGAAATAGTTTGTGAAGTCCTTGAGTGTGGATGAGTTAGAGAGGGAGTGATTAAAAAATTGAGAGGCGAGAGGGTGAATTTATTTTACAGGATTTAATTATGTTGCACGTTTGTTCGAATTAAGCTTTTTACTTCGTATTTTCAATTTATTCACACTTCTCAATTGAACTGGTTCTCGATGAAGTTTGTAGTTATTCATATTTCCCGCATAATTGAAAGAGAAGCTGCTTACCAACTCTAGTCTGTGAAATAGCGAGTTGTGAATTTACCCTACCCTTGATAAGCTCAATTCTATTCAATTGAAAAATAGTCTGAAACAATAATTTTCATTGATTCTTATCGAATACCATGTAAAATTCGAATTAATAATTCACAACAATTTTTCAAGATGATTAGCAGGAGGGAAAGTTTACGTTGGCAGCCCTCGAAATCGAAATCGAACCCATTTTCAGATTTTCAGTTTGCCATTTGCCTTCTCGCCTCGCTTGTTTGAGTTTGAGGCAAGCTCTCCTGCACTGAAGACTATTGTAGTAGTACTAGTAGTTGTCTGTAAATTCAGATATTGGTTATGATATTGTGAGTACGGTTAGTTGCGTTTTCGCGGGTGTCAGTGCGTTTTTGTTTTTGCAACTAATGACACAAATTTTGTATTAGAATTTTTATAACACGTGCTATAAAGGTGAGATTGATTGCATTTTATTCTAGAATTGAAATAACTTATTTGTATGGGTATGATTAGGTACAGTGTAGGCCTACAGATATATTTTCATAAGTGGTCAGCACATGTCACGTTTAAAGAGTATTTGGACATTATAAACTGATGATTTTGTGTAATTTGATAACCATTACCATTGCTTTTGGGAAACAATTTTTAATTGAAATTATTAGTTCATTTGAATGATTTTCAATATAAATACTTGAATGTATTTTATTTATAATACAGCAACTTGGTTGATGTAACTTGCATATTATTATACTGTGGAAAAAATAAACACAGAGCAATAAGCTACCGGTAATATTTTAGTAATTGGGCTGTTATGTTTTATAGGTATTATACCCACTGTGGGTAAAAAGGTATTAGTTCTATACGCACTCAAATATATTTAAAATGCAATATTCATGAAAAATTTGCTGAAGTCCTTTGGGCTATCTTTTATTTTGGGCAGGCTAGTCTAGACCAATTCACACGTTACTGGTTCAAAGTCACTCATGACTGGATCAAGTTAATATAATATAAATGTATTATGAGTTGGGCCTACAACCTGAAATTTATCATTTTTCGAGGTAGGTGACTGCTTGTTGCCAGAGGCAGAACCCGATCGAAGTGAATTCCTTCCCGTTTATTCGAACCCCATCATAGGCCTATTATCATTACGAATTCCATTGTATTCGTGCAAATCAATGGCATTGACATGTCCCATCAATCTTATAGCTATGTACAAATATAGTAGAAACGTATGTATAGTCTTTTCCCAGCAAAAGGAAAGACCTTCTGACAAGATGGGATAATGACTCAAGCTCGGTCAATATTGGTCCAAAAAATTATCAATTTGATCTACAATTAAGACAGCATTTAACAAATATTGGCCAAGCTGGAGTCATATTCTGTTATTGCCAGAGGCTCTTCTTTGCTTGGACAGTCTATAGCATGTGGTTTAGCATGGAATGAAGCATGAGACACTCTTCAAGTCCCTCATTCTTTTGATATACATAAGCCTACCCTACACGTTTACAATGAATATTGATTCAAAGCAGTTACCCTTTTGAGTGGAACTGTAAGTTCAACAACTTGTCAGAAAGGATTTATAGACTCATTCAGTCACCAATCTTTCCATGTTGATAAATATTCCAGTAGGTAGGCTAATTTGGGTTTGTCTGCACTTACTTCCTTCAAATCACTTGAATTAAGCTTAATTTTTTAAAAAATTAATTTTTATGTAAGTTAGGCTAGCTTATTAGTTTTTAGACATATAATCTCAGAAAATAATAGAAATGTTGATTTGTAGGCAAAATGAGTCAGAGTGGAAGTAGCGGTAGGCGTACAGTGCCTAATGTTCCTGAAGAACAGCTTCTCCTCTCAGAACTGGGACCTGCGAGGAATGGAGTCACCATTCCCAATCGAGCGGCTGCCTCAGCTGCTAAACGGGGTAAGCTTAGTTACAAAAATTTTCTTTTCTAATTTTGTGTTAATTATATTAATTGTTGCTCTGTCATCATACTTCCGTTGAAGCTGGCCGGGCGATCTGGCAGTGTTAAAACCCAGGGGAATCAAGGCGAGTCCCTATGATCCGCCTCTGTACCTGGGGTGGTATCTCTGACAATGAGCTAGCACCAATGCTGCTGCCAATGATCTATATCAGGGGCACGCCCTGATATAGCTAAAGTTTGGTGCAGGGGGTCTCAGGTGCAATTGAGCGGTGGCGCTATACATGTCATCATACTCACAGAAATCCTTGGGGCCCTAATTAATTTGGTTGAATACTATCAGATTGGACTTGGTTTGAAGGACAGATTGAAGGCCTGCTTTCTTCACGGTACCAACAAGAATTCTTGGTTCCTACTACTGTACTATCATAGGATCGGACTTTGATTTGGTTGTCAATAAAAAGTGGCATGTTTAAAAGTCGCAAAAATTGGAATAACTCTGCATAAATCAATAGTAAGCCTACTCTAAACTTACACGTTCAAATCTACATCCTTCAAAAAATTGGGTAAGTTAAACGCTCCATCCCCTCTAAAAGTTCGAAGCTAGGTAGGCCTATTGGAAACCCTTGCGTGTACCTCTTTATTAAATGTTCACATGGATCTAATTTTAAAATAATGTTGACTAGGAAATTGATTAGGATAATAATGGTATATTCCTCGCTTCCTCCTCAAACCAAATTTAACACTCCTTTATAGCGAAGTAAAATTAATGAAAGTTCACTAAGTTCATAAAAGCATTGTGTTGATGCCTTATGTCTCACGTCCCTTTCCTCGTCTGCTGGAAACCTAGAAAAAAACAATAGAAATGTTATAGTTGAGAATTGAGGACTATAATCAACTATAGTCGAGGATGAATTCAACTATAATCAAAAATAAAGGGGGAGTTTTTTAAATCACATAAAAATAGCAGTACCTCTTTGCAATAATTATTCTAAGAAAATTGAACAGTATACTGCGATTTTCATTTGAATTGAAAAACAAGTTATGAAGTAGCCCCAAGATAAAGGAAAATATAGTGGGGAAATTTAAAGTTGTAGAATTTCTTTGAGTAAATGTGGATAGTGGATTTGATTTTAAAAATAATTGACATTGAGCAACCGTCTATTGGATCAAAAAAAAAAAAAAAAAAAAAAACAGTCAATGCACATTTACTTTATGGTGGAAGGAATTTTTCTACGGAAACCAAAAATAGTCATTCATGAAATATTCCAATGTTTGTAGGTCTTGCTGGTGTAGTGATGTAAGAGTTGTTTGCACTTTGTCTACATTGCTTCCTGTTTTTGAAATCTGTCGCTGCATATGTAGGCTAATTGAATTATTATAATCAGAGCATTACTCATCGATAAAATCCAGTTTATTGCATTTAATGAGCTAAAGACAAACATTCCCATAATCCACTTTACATAACTACATTTTACATTGTAGTTTATAATTCTAATCCAGTGTTTAATATTTATATTTAGAAAGGCCTATTCCTACAAAAGGTGGTGTATGCGATTTTTATTGTCTAAATTCTAAATGGTTCATCAGTATCCTTATAACGATGATTTGAAATTGCACACAACATTTCCCTGCCACAACTATTGACAGCCAGAAAAATTCATTTTTTTTTTTTTTCGATAAAACAAGAAAATGGTCCATATTTTTCAAATAAAACGCAATGTTTGATTTCTTTTCAACTTGTTTCTGGGATGGACTGTTCCAGATTAGGTAACATTCCGTGGTTCTCTGTCCTCGACTTGAGTTGAGGTTTTTTGTGTTTCATGAAATTGAGTGAATACGGAAATGAACCATGTAAGTTAAGGAGGACATTAGTAGATTGGAGAGGCCAAAGTTCTACTTTGAACTAAAATCGGATGGTGATAGCGAAAAAGTTTGCTGGTAACTCAGGACTTTCTAAGCTTATGGAGACTTCTTACAAATTATCACATTGGAGCTGAGAATTAATAACCAGAACATTCTGAATCGCCAGTTTGTTTGGCGACTGCTTCATTATTATTATTATTCTTCTTGATTATTTAAATTTACTGATATGCTCACTTTCTGACAAGGTTTTCGTCAAGTTATTTGAATTCAGGATCAAAGTTGCCGGACGGATCGCTTTGGGCAGTACTTGAGTACTCGTTCAACATAGAATTTAAATCTCGTTCCAAAATGTTGCTATTTCTTGTTATATTTTAATGCTTATCTCTTGACGTTCTAATAAAAACGTACCATAAACATTTAATAAATATTTGGAGTTTTATTCCAATTGAAATATTTTGGAGAAATAAAATTTATTAAATAAAATGAAAAAGAAAATAATTTAAATGATAAAAAACTTACCTTGAATAATATTTTTGGAGAGCTATTTTTTATTTCAAGTAAAAAATCTGAGAAATCATAACCTAAGTTTAGCATAGACTCGAATTACTTGTACGGTGTAATTTAATCTGCATAAGCATTATTAATTATATCTTGAATAATGCATTCAAGTAACTAATAGATAGTAGCAGCAAGTTTGAAAACGAAGTATTTCTACCTAATAATGTAGATAAATGTTCTTGATAAATTTTATGAAAATAATTTGAATTTTCTTCTAAATTAGACACAGTACATTTTTGCGGATGGAAATTATAATCTCTTTCACATCAAATGGTATAATACAGTTATGAGAATACTTGTCAATGATTTTAGTCGGCATGAGTAGATTCTTATCCAGCTATTTCCATTCATTGATAGTAGATTTTAGCTAAGATGATGGCAATGTGGAATAAACTTGAATGCAAGTAGTAAAAATTCAATTCAATTATTGGAAAAACGGAAATGAAGTCGCAATTGTTTTTCTAGAATAGTTGGTTTTGGATTCTCAACTCTACCATTTGCAAGAGTACGTATCAACTATCAATATTTATCTAACAGAATGCTTGGTTGTTTATACAGTTCATTTATGAACATTGACCCATGATATCTAACTGTGTATACAATTTGTTGGTGTATCATTCGCTCAGTCAATTTTTTAGTTAACTAAATACTCTTATCTTTAATACACTTATTGATCTGTGTGAATGGAATTGTTTGAGTATGAAAACAAATATTAGTTCTGACAGTAGACGCTCATCGACTAGATAGCCAAATCTACAGGGCTTGGAAAATGATTTAAGCTTGTTTTTAGTGATACGCCTGATAGGTTTACTGAGAAGTGTTGTGGTCAGTGTTGAATTTGTGTTAAATTTGTCAAATGATCGGGAAGGCGAAGAGAACTCGTTTGGATCAATTTTTTTTTTCTACCAATGTGGATAATGGTAAAACAGCTTGGAATCCTTAATAAGTGTTACATAATTCCAGTTCTCTCGTAGCTTGCAATGTGCGCAGATGATCGCGGCTTTTGCTTTTCTTATTCATCCGTCTACGTCTTAAAATACGATTCAAATGCAGTTATAAACTCCTCTTGATAATTTCGCAATTTAAAGTTTTGAATCTTCAAAATGTCTAGTGAAAAAGTACCACTTTGTTGGTTAGCAAGCAATCAGCACGCTCTCCTAGGAGTATGAAAAACAATGTTCTTAATTTACTCAGGCTGCATCCTTTTCAATTATCAGAACGTAAGTACTGTGTGCTGTGTACAATATTCTTCTTATTTCATCCATTAAGCTGTTATACAGGGTGTTTTAGGAGGAATGTGCAATGCTTCTCTTTGGACAAAATTATTTTTTTCTATTTTTTTAGAGGCGTCATTTAGGTTCTATAATAATTATCGATTCCTATGTAAAACTAGGTGATAAATTCCATGAAAACAGTTAGGCTACATTTTTAGAACTTGAACAGTTAATGAAATAATAGGGGAAATATGCTAAAAAATACAATTTTTTAATAAGAAAGGGTTGTAACTAGATAAGCAATCATCAACTTGTATTGTTTATTAAAAGAAGTTTTAGAAGATCAGATTCTGAAGAAAAAGTATTATGACTGTGATTCTGTAAAACTTACTCAAATCTAAGAAATTGTAATCAAAAATTTCAAAATCGCGATTAAACAATGATTTCCACATGTGCAATGTTTTGTCTATTTTATCTCCTTTTGATCACGACCATGTAACTTTTTCCGACCCGATCTTCTATTAGTCCAGTCAATAAAGCATTATAGAGTGCAAGTGAAATATGACCCAATTTTCGACCTCAGTAGATTTGTTTAGACTAGTTGGGAGGTTAACATACTAAAAGTCCCCGGACCTGGGGGGTGAGCATAGGGTGGGAGGGGGGTTAGAAGGTACAATTTTTTAGTTTTTCACAAATTACCAGAAAACGGTTGATCCTAGAAAAAGTGTTCCGAATAGAAATTAAAGAGGACTAAAATCTGCGTCGATTAAAAAAAAGAAAACCGAAATCGGTCGAATAGAAAAAGTTTTACATTTGTTAAAAACTACCATTTTTTAAAAAATCCCAAAAATTGTCTAGACTGTTTTTAAAATGTGATGTAACTCATAAAAATAACAATAACCACTACCCCCTCACCCTAAAAGTTGTCAAGCATGAGAAAGTAGAGTCCAAATAACATAATTATCGATATTAATATTTGACCTATTTCTTGGAAGTTTAAGGATCACTTTTCCAACATAAAATGGAATTCCTCCAAATTTAGCTACAGGTGGTTTTTGTCAATATTTTGACACTAATTAATATACATAAGAAGTAATAACAATATTCAAAGTGGTGTCTGGTAGGTCTATATGGATCTTTATTCCTCAGCAGAATACTCATTTTACCGCTCAAAAATCTGGACTATTTGCAGTAGAAAGGACCCTTCAAGGATTATAATCTAAGGACATCCCTCACTTTCGTAAGAGTGAACGGATCTTAATAAATTATAGCGCATTGTTTTCAGCTTCAAAAGGCGGTTCTATTTCATATACTATATGTTCAATTCGGACATAGTATATGAAATAGAAACGCCTTTTGAAGCTGAAGACAATCAGCTATAATTTATTAAGATCCGTTCACTTTTACGAAAGTTAAGGATGTCCTTAGATTATTATCCTTGAAGGGTCCTTTCTACTGCAAATAGTCCAGATTTTAAGCAGTAAAATAAGTATTCTGCTGAGGAATGATCCGTATAGACTACCAGACACCACTTTGAATATTGTTATTACTTCTTATGTATATTTTAGTATCAAAATATTGACAAAAACCACCTGTAGCTGAATTTGGAGGAATTCCATTCTTGGAAAAGTGATCCTTAAACTTCCAAAAATAGGTCAAATATTAATGTCGATATGTTATTTGGACTCTACTTCTCATGCTTGACAACTTTTAGGGTGAGAGGGTAGTGGATTTATTGTTATTTTATGATTTACATCACATTTAAAAACAGTCTAGACAATTTTTTGGGATTTTTAAAAAAAATTATAGTTTTTATCAAATGTAAAAATTTTTCTTTTCGGCCGATTTCGGTTTTCTTTTTTTTAATCGACGCAGATTTTAGTCCTCTTTAATTTCTATTCGGAACACTTTTTTCTAGGATCAACCATTTTCTGGTAATTTGTGAAAAACTAAAAAATTGTACCTTCTAACCCCCCTCCCACCCTATGCTCACTCCCCAGGTCCGGGGACTTTCAGTATGTTAACCTCCCAACTAGTCTAAACAAATCCCCGAGGTCGAAAATTGGGTCATATTTCATGCACTCTATACCCGTGTGGACAGGCTTTATTGACTGGACTATATTAACTGAATTCAAATTTAAGATTTCATATTCAGTTATAATTATTTAGCATATATACTTCATTGTTTTAAGCATATTTTCTCAATTATCTAAATAACAGTTCAAGTTACAAACTTGTAAGTGGTTTCATTAAATTCCTCAGCTAATTTTACATAGGGAATTATTATTATTTTTGCATCTGCATAAATCATCAGTAAAATTTAGAAAATTATGTTTTTTATGTAAAATTCCCAAACTCTATTGATATTTAGGTAACAAATCGTTTTTGATGGTATGTCCAAAAGAACTATCCTCTCTACTTGGGGTAAGAAATCAGCCTGAGAAGTGTTGCACATTCCTCCTGAAACACCCCGTATCACGTTCAAACCAGGGTCAAGTTTCATAAAAATTTACATTACGCTCGATCTACAAGTTCCAAATTTTCTTAATCAGCTGTTGCAAACGATCGGTCTGCTATCATTTCAGTCAGCTAATTCGGAGCTTGTGAAATATTTGTTTTATGATGAAATTTTATGAAACAGTAATCCGCGTTTTATTCATTTTTGCTGTAACTTGACTTGTAATTAATTGTTCATGAAACATTCCCCATATATCTGATACGGTTTAACGTTTACAAGTCTGAATCTTATCCCGAGTAAGAAAATTGAATTTTTTGTTTCATAAAACTTTGATTGATGTTCTTGAAACTGATAGTTTTGAGTCATTATTTTATTCAGATTAAATACTATACTTAGTTAGTATTTCTTGCCATTGAACGAAGTTTAATTTAATTGGCAAGTTACACTAGTAGGCTATATTTATTCACGAGAAGGGATGAGAGAAGTTGTTTTATATTTCGTGATGATGTAGACTACATCAACATATAAATCGGCTTTAAGAGATGCTTGTCAACTGTCATTTAGCGCGGTTGTTATGATGGCGTAATGTTATTTCTACTCCTGTATAATTAGAATTTCGTCGTTAATTTATGTTGATTCAAGTGTTGTCACCGAGAATATGGTAATGAAAAAGATATTTTCACTATGATTCTCCTTTAATTCGAATGACTTGATGAGCCGTCGGTCCTGGCTGCCTAAAAAACAGTTTGAATTTGTTTCTCATTATCATCCTCACCAGTGAATATAAAGTATATTTCTACATATTCTTTGCCATTACTCACGTACAAGCCTAGATCTCATGTAGGCATCACTCTTGAAAAACAAACTACTTTAGAAATCAAGTAAATGAAATTCAATATCATGTCTTGAAAACTATTGAGAAGTTGAATTTTTGCAAGATTCTAAGAACACATGCGGCTCGAGTCTTTCTAATCTTGTTGAAAACCCAAATGACAGTCGTCTCTAAAAACTGCTCTCCTATAATATTTTAAAATAAAGGAAAATATATTTTACCGAATTATATAACTGAGTACTTCAGTGCCACTGTCTCAGATAAACTCACTTTATTATGTTCGATGGTTTTGATAAGAAAATGCTTGATAATAATGTAAATAATTTTGGACAATTGTAATAAGTTAGCGACTAATTTTCGGCTTCCACTTTATGAGGGGGCTTAGACTACACTCTAAAGCTTCCCTAAAGGTTATTCTCTAACAATATTATCCTATAAAAGGGCATTCATGCCCGTCCTAGTAGGCTACTAATAATTTTGATTTTTTGTATTTTTTCTCATTTATGCTTTTCCACATTTTCAAGTTCACTACTAAATCGTTTGTCAATATTCTTCTTGAACACTTTTTAACAAATGGTACTGATAAAGCTAGAGGAGCCATTTTCCTTTTATATCGGTACACTATAAATTCTGTTCCATGACACTGGCGGCTTGTACCCACGAAACAGGTGAAGTACTGTGCAGGAAAAGAAACGGGGACTTCACCTGTTTCGTGGGCACGAGCTGCCAGTGTTCCATGGTCACTATACCATTGTCTTTTATTTTAACAGATAATTTATTTAGTTGGAGGTATCTGTACATCCCGATATCCTACCTGAGCAAACTGAACCACCATCCTAATCAGTGTCGCTCATCCTATTGAATATTCCAGTTTAGCATGAAAATTACCACTTTCTTGAATACTACATATTTCAGAGAGGCTTTATTTCAATGCAAACGAAATAAGTGCGTTTGTGTTGCAAGAAGGTGTTGAGTTACCAGGCAGGCGTAGGAGCTGAGAGTCCATGTTATCAGCGTCTATATTGTCGTCAGCTATGAAGGAAATATTTTGATTGTTTGATGAAAAAGAAGAAAAATTCATCTAAAAATGACAATTTGATATTTAATATTACGTAAAGGGTTCGCTTTGAAATTCAATGTTACAGTTGAAGCTAGGTGGAATGAGAATCGAATCCGATGAGAAAAGGTAATGTAAATTCCAGTTGTAACCCATGAATTACAGTAACAGTGATTTTTTGGGGAATTTAACATGGCATTCAAGATAGGTGGAAGAATTTGTAAGGAAAATAAAGATTTCATTTGCAATGTTTGCTTGTGAAGAGTGTTGTGTGGTGTGCAGTTGTCTGAGTCGTGTCACAGTTGGCGGGAAAAAGGGAAATGCCGCAGCTCCACCACTCTTAACGCTAATTAAATTCCAGGGGTGGAAAATGTTCCCAGCTTCCTTCGCAGACAATCTTTGCCTTGCTCCACCTGACCCCAGTTGGCAACAGTTCAACCAGTCATATAGAATTTTCCTTGCTGAATACTTATGAATACTTTTGCTCGATTTGAAATCTTTCTTCCCTTCGAACAAGCGTAATTTTTCTGTACTTTTTTTAACGTAGAACATGAAAAGTAGGCACACTGCAACCTTTATTCTTTTATTATCTGAGTAGGCCTAACTATCTTCGTGTTCTCTGAGTAGTTTCTATAAACACCATCATCATGTCTGGGATTATTTATAGCAAGGACCTGACATCTTCTCTTATGTGTTATTTCATTCAAGAGCAACAAAATACATGGACTGGGCTAGGTCAGAACGTCAGAACTAAGACTATATAAAAAGTTCTTTATCAAACGACTATCCTAGACGAACGAACGAAATCCCGACTAGGGAAATGGTGCCCTAGTCAGGACTATATAGAGACTGTATAGTAATCATAGAGTAGTCAGTAGAGTATGATTATACAGTCTCTAGTCTGGACTATTGGAACAGTGTAGCCAAAAGCTGATCTCTTCCAAGGTGTATAGAATACTACTATTCTATACACCTTGGATCTCTTCTACTATCAGCTGCCAACACATTACTGAAATAAGCCGCGTATCGACAGTCTGAGGCATGTGCCACGAATGCCTCGCAGTACAGTCTGGTGACGCAAAAAAAGTATAAACTCATGGCTGAGGCATATGTGTGAATATAATCTGCAATAATAAAAAATAATTATAATTATAGTATAGTATATAGTATATAATTATAATTATAATAAAAAATCTGCATTTTTTGTAACCAAAAATGCGAGCACGCGAACAAATTGACAAGCGCCATCAAGCGGGAGACAAAGCAACTAAGCTCTGACAATTGATATTTTGGACTTTGGAGGTTAGTTTGTGCTCAATTAGTAGATAAAAATTCAAGGCAATGCTTATTATTGCCTATTAGAACCTTCTGCTCCCAAATAGAATTCTTAATCACAAAAATGCATAGGAATGTGGTACAATTTTGAGGTTAGTTTGTAGAATTATTGTTCGTTGTGCGTTGCGAGGCAACAGGCACTGCTCGCTGCGAATTGTGTGCAGCGTTTGCCTCGCTGCTAGCAAACCCGGTATCGACAGTCCGAGGCATGTGTGGCACATGCCTCGGACTGTTGATACGCGGTAGATAGTAGACTTGGCTAACCTCTACCGGCCGGTTCACCCAGAACCCTCTGTACCTGCGTTAGCATACCAGAGCAATGCTGCAGGCGGAGCTAGCGCCACAGTTACGGAGGCGTGCCATTGGGACTCGCCTTGATTCCCCCTAGGGACGGAGGCGGAACGTGTAGGACCCACCTTGATCCCCCTGAAACTAAGCCAGTTACGGAGGCAGGCCCTGAACTCGCCTTGATTCCCAACCTAGTTACGGAGGCGGACCATAGGACATTGCCTTGATTCCCCCTGTGGTTAACCGCTGCCACCTCGCCCGGCCAGCGTCAACGGGAGATTGGCCTGGGGCCGGGGTCACCCTGGCTAGGCCAGGTTTCCAGCGCCCAGTTCCGGCGGTACGTGGGCCATTCCAGAGGTGCGTGTCCGAATCATCGACACCCCCTTCGCAAGCCCGGACGTTCCCCCTCAAGTAGTAGATAGTAGATAGTAGACTAGTAGTAGTACTCTTTTTTTTGTGTCAACAGACTGTACAGCGAGGCATTCGTTGATACGTAGCACATGCCTTGGACTATCGATACGCGGCTATAAGTTATCGAATAAAAAATGAAACGTACGCTTGAAAATTGAAACACGCCGATAACAAAATCATGTACGTTTTTCATTGTACAAATAGGCATGCATATAAGGAGCCTTAAATTCACTTATTTGTTTGAATATTATTTGTTTAATATACAGATGATATCTTCAATTCGTATTTTGTCAAATCGTATACTATTTTATACACCATCGTAATAAGACTTTTGAACGCCTACATTGAAACATTCATTTTGAAACCCTACCAGTGAAGCCAATTTATTGGCTTCCCTAACGAAATAGATAAGCGCCACTCCAATTTAGTTCATAGTGTTTTCAATCAACGCAGCATTCAGTTTTTGTTTGCATAGCTTCTGCTTGCTTTATTTTTTTGTTGGCTAAATTTATTAGAGAATATAATTGGCATTCCGATGCTTCATAATTTGTGTACCATCCATCCAATTACAGTATTTGTTCGTTCACACGAATGATATATCTTTTTATTAAAAATTCTTGATCAATTGAAACGGCATAAGATCATGAACAAAATTATTAATCTTGTTTTGTGATGTTTATTGTCAAAATAATTTGATAGGCTATTTCAATATCGAAATTTTTCTTAAACTGAGTAGTTGGTCAATTTTTCAAATTCAAATTTATTTATCATCTCCATAACATAAACAATATAATATTTATTTCAGAATATTATAATTCTAGAATATTCCAACTTTGCTATGATTTATATTATTTTTTCATCTGATGAGATTGGAAATGAATGAATCTGGTGTATTATTATTGTTTTTATCACTTCAATTTATTATCATCACATTTTTCTAGCTTATCTTGACAATCCATTATCACTGTGTCGATAGTAAATTAGACTACCGGCTTTATTCGAAATTCAGTAGCCTATGAAAGTGGATACTCGGTGTAGAAGAGACAAGCTTTTAACAAGATTCACCTACCCTAGTAAAAGTCTCTAGTTACACTTGGCGGCTCTACGGTCTCTTGTATGCTTAGCAAACTCTTCAATTTTTCAGTGCACCTCACCAAATGAAACGTGTAGTTGGAATGAATTACTGAGCTTGTAGAACGTTTTGAAGTTGTTTCATGTCTAGTTCATATCTTTTATTCAAAATAAAAAATAATTTCATAAATTTTAGAACTTTCTTGAATGAGTAATTTCATAGTCACGATGCTAGACATTGTATGATTGTAGTTTGAAAAAAATTTGGAGTGTTATAACAAAATAAGACAAATTAATTCGTTGGATCATCACAAAGTGTTTGGAATCAATTTTATTATTTTAGAAAATACTCGTTGACAAAGTGAGTGTCCGAAGAAGAGCGAGTTGATAGCCTTTTCAGTTTTACCCAGAAGAAAGTTTGTAACACTAAACTACTATTTGTCAAATCAGGTTCGTCAAATTATGATTCCATTCTTTCAGATCATTCTTAGAAAAAATGCCTTTAGTGTTTTACTTTTGAAATTGATGTAGCTCTTCCGCACACTTTCCAAATGAAATCAGTTAATATTCCAATTCAAAAGTAAGTTACTGTATGATGTTTTGAAGGAGTGACTGCTGTGAGATTGAATCTATTTTGTATGTTAACTTTTAATAAATGAGATTGAGATGTCAAACTACTATTGAAACTACTATTTGAAATTTTAGGTACATCGTACTATTGTTCATACAATAATGAAGCCTAATCAGTGGTAGTTTTTTATAGTTCCACAGGGAGGGAAACATGCTAGTAATCAAAACCAAGTAATATAATTGTGCCACTATCTAAGTTTTCCACAATTGTTGCCAAGAACGTGTAGCCAAATTTTTGTGTCAAACTTGATTCAGAGTGTAGGGAAATTGATCCATTACAATTTTGAGCAGTTAATTTCATGATGCGCATTTACATTACTGCTCACTTCATAAAATTTAATGCTTCTCTCATCAAATTTTGCGTTTTCCATTAACGTTATCTTCTTCATTCATATGAATTTGAACAGATAATTGTTTGAAAATAGCATTTTCCATTCAGCTAATTGAAATAGAATTCAGAGCACTCAAGATAGAGCACTCTAGAGAAAATCATCTCATATTACTCTTTCGTACATTGATAAATGATTTAAAATGATACGAGATAAACATCTATATTCATTTTTATAACAATTCAAAACTTCTTCCAATAACAGTAAATCATACTTCAATCTATTCAATAGAAAACATTCAATCAATGTTACTGAATAAGAGTGAGTTGATCTCCTTCAATTATTTACACTAGTACTTTAGCTGCCTCACAGTGTAATCTAACAATATTTATTAAAAATTGAATTTTATAAATAAATTTAGTTTGGTCGTGATAGAAACAACTTCCAGTTGGGAATTACAAAACTACAAGAATTATCAATCTATTTATGTAGTACGGGGGCAAGTGTTACAAAAAAGGCTTCCCGTGAGCCTATTGAGTAAAGAAGTTTGGGAGTGGTATCAATCTCTTCGTTTTGACCTGGAGAAAAATAATATCGGTGGTCATAAGCTCTCCGAGGTGTGCGTCACCTGTAATCCAAGATAGCGTCCGAGAATTTCAGAGTTTCACTGTTTCGGCCATAACTCAGTCATTTTTGAAGATATCCTTTCAATTTTTCTCTCAAATTGTTCCTTATAAAATTATCTACATGAGCTATATAAAACATAACTCCCAAAACGTATAAATAATAAGTTATACATTTTTTAATATGAAAAATGATAGAATTTCTTATGAAAATTTTCGTCAACCACATTCGCCTTCAAAACCACATGGTTGAAAAGCTAAAAAATAGATCTACAACTTATAGATTCGACATTTTTGTCTATCTTATGCATAAAAAAAATAAAGACAGAAAAACGAAAATTTTCATAAGAAATTCTATCATTTTTCATATTAAAAAATGTATAACTTATTATTTATACGTTTTGGGAGTTATGTTTTATATAGCTCATGTAGATAATTTTATAAGGAACAATTTGAGAGAAAAATTGAAAGGATATCTTCAAAAATGACTGAGTTATGGCCGAAACAGTGAAACTCTGAAATTCTCGGACGCCATCTTGGATTACAGGTGACGCCCCCCACGGAGAGCTTATGACCACCGATATTATTTTTCTCCAGGTCAAAACGAAGAGATTGATACCACTCCCAAACTTCTTTACTCAAAACGCACACGGGATTACACTTGCCCCCGTTTTGATTACACTTGCCTCTATTTTTTATCGATGAAACGTTCACGGTCTTCCATTAAATTATTTATTTTAAAGTTTTATATGAACATGTGGGATACTTTTAAAATTGTCTTTCACTCTTTCTATTCATCAGCAACGACTTATCTCTGCCTCTTATCGACAGAAGATAGGCTATTAGAAACCTTTCTCAGACTACAAAGGTTTCAAATTCCAATGAATGGTTTCGAAAGCTATTAGTTGTCCACATGTCCCAACAAGACTTTCTGTTTATCTAGTTTGACTTTGGTTCATTGCTTTTAGTTGATGAGCGATGGGGAGACATTGACAGATTTATCTTTGGTTACACCAAACTCTACTCCATGTGAGTCGGTGCTCTGTAGAAATATCATTCGAAGGCGATTATTATCCTAGCTAGCCGTCTCCTCTCCATGCGAAATAAATCGTCAACGAGCGAGACGGGATTGAGTAGCACAAAGATCCAATTTAAAGCAATGAATAAATAAATTCAATTTACCCGATAAAGATCGACCGTACTACAATCTTGGATGTCAGTCAACTGAATTCAGTCTGTTGACCCCAATAAATTTGGACGGGGTGGTTGTGTAGCACGTAGTGTGGGGTCCCACAATTTAATTCAACAACAATGTTTCTGCTCGGCTTGGATTCACGTGGTTGGAAGCATTGACCGTGACCATTCATTCAGTATCGAAATTCCATCCCTACTAGCATTTTGAAACTAAATAAGGTTTAAAGAATCTTGACTTAGAAGCTTAAAGGCTTTTAAAGCTAAATCGTGCTTAAAAGCTTGTAATTCAACATGAAAGCACTTAAGAGTGTAATAAAAGATCAATGTATCAATAGCTTCTCATTTTCATGAGGAACAAAGGAAAATATATTAGAATGCAAATAAAATTTCCCTCGTGTTTCTTTAATATGTAATTCAATAACTTTCCACTGAGATTGATTTGAAATAATGATAATTATATAAATTTAGAGGAAAAGTAGCCCCAATCAAATAGCAAACAGCAATTATTTTCCACTCAGTTTTATTCATTCCAAGTATTTTATCGAAGCAGTTTAGTTTAATTCATCAATAAAATCACCAATAAATAATAATGTACTGGTAAATTTTTAATTAGCTGATTAAGGCTGCATTTCCCCCTATTCCAAGGTTCCTGTTTATTCAATTGTTATTCGATAATCCCCTGTTTCGTTTTTCGACAGTTATGGTGGAATAGAGAACCGGTTGTTCTATGTGTAACCCCTGCATTGAATTGCTTTCTGAATAGTGATAATTCGTCTACCCTATTCCACTCTCAACCGCTCCCCGATTGGCCTTTTCAAGGGATGCAACACCAAATTACTTCTACATTGAATAGTCTGGTAATGCGGGCTCCATCTTTAGTAATTGTAGCCTTTGGCAATGGAAGGGATGTGGATGCGCGGCAAAGGTTGGTCTTTCTACCCGTACCCACCCTACATTAATTAAATAGGTGGTGTCCAATGAATCAGTTGTGGTCTAGTCCTTGCCAGGTCAACATTCGACTTATTAGCGATCCTCTTCTCTGAGAAATTCTGGCTGTGCTTGTTGATATACGGTTTGTGAATAATATTAATATCATATTCAAAGAAAATTGAGCATTAGTTCATAAATAAATGACTTTAAACTTGCACAGTACAGCACTTTGTTCATTACCAAAATTCTATAGGCAAAGTTGAGGCAAAAGAGTCCACTCTTCCACTCTTATTTCAAATAATTATCATAGATTGGTTTTTGTTTAATTGCAGCTAATTGCATTAAGCTTATCTATTCAACTAGAAAATATGCTCGTGCCTCAATTTGTATGCTATGATTGATTTCTGGGGAATTATGAGTTTCTCATGGATAGGATGCTAGCAGCAATTGGATTTTGAATAAGTACCATCAATTTACAATTTTCATGCTTCAATCTATCATATTTTTCCAAATTGTGCTTTACATATTTGATGAAGGGATTTCTTCGTCTTGCCAGACTATTGAACTAGTATTTTACAGCAAAACTTGAGCTAATGATCCGGGACATAAAATTTTCTTACACCTACATTAGTAACTTGAACAGTCAAACTCCCATTGACATCTTTCCAGAATATATTGCTGATGATTAGATATGTGACAAACTCATTGCTGATTATCTGGCACATATTTTCTTACGCCTAGATTAAGAAACTTGAGCAGTCAAACTCCCATAGATATCTTTCAAGAAGAAGTATTCTAATTTAATGGCGACATAGCCTAGGTCTCAAAAATAAGTTTCGAACAAGTAAGTTGCATTTCCATTTGCATGGTATATTGCATTTTCCATGTTTCCATTTTTGTAATGTTTAAATTAGAAATAGAATCCAACTAGAGGAATAATAAGTGCTTAAGAATAAAATCGTTTGATAAGTGCCTCTTAAGTTTGCCTTGGAATTTTATTTCTATGTACATGAATGTAAGACAGCAATGTAAATAAATAGAATGTTATTATACTCCATAGGATCTATCTTGGTTCTAACCTTTGCCAAATTTATTTTTCGAATCTCATTAATTATTACCGTAGTGCTTTTTCTTTTGTTCTGCTATCATAAAATGTGTGCAAGCATGTGTACATAACATCTATCAACCAATTCTGGCTTCGGTAAAAAAGTAGACTTAAGCTCTTTTTGGATTGTCGAAAGTCCGGTTCGTCTACAAAAAGCCAAAAATTACGAATTTTTTCCAGTTCTATCCTCTAGTCTTCATAAATCATAATGGAAAAATGCAAGAATGTAGCTTCAATATTAGCGAATCACGTGATAAATTTCACATTAGGAATTATGATAATTTTTCATGTCATAATTTCATCTCTAACCGACTTTATGTTTCCTATGAGAGAAAAAAGCATCTACTTCATTAAATCATACATTCACTGAAGGTTAACTCCCTGCAGAAACCACTGTATTCAGCATTAGCTATAGAATTTATAGTACCTATACTTGTAATAATGAATAACCCACTTCCTTTATAATACTCTTCATTTCATAAATTATGATGAGATTCATTTCAATGTAGATTCTATAAACGTGTAGGTTGATTGCAGAAGTCGTTTACGGATACGAACTCTATCAATATTGATTTTTTTTCAATAGA
The DNA here is from genome assembly GCA_017141385.1 of Sogatella furcifera. Lineage (NCBI taxonomy): Eukaryota > Metazoa > Arthropoda > Insecta > Hemiptera > Delphacidae > Sogatella > Sogatella furcifera. Next base: position 28,044,309 of record CM029548.1, read on the forward strand.
TCCACATTTTTTACAAATGTACAAATAACCTAATCGTTTAGAAATTATTGGTAGTCGATTAAAATTACAACATTAAAACTATTCAATATTGTTACTTAAACCCAATTGGTATAAATAATCAGCTGGATACAGTTCAGTAGGTATATTATACTATACTGGAATTTTAACAATTTATACTTATTATAAAAACCTTCTTCTCCATATTTTAACTGATATTTTTCCATTTAGTTTCACTCGTTGATTATGAATACATGAAACATCTCCATTTTAATTTTGATTGAGGCAATCAGCTCACCTCTCCACTTGGAAGTCCAACTACTTAGTTTCTTAAGCCCAAACTAAAAGTTACTTAGCCCAAATTAAATAAATTTCAGGGCATGAGTCTTCAGTGAACTCAGTGAAACTCAGATATGGTAGCATTCGACTAGTGTCAAATAATTTTTATTGTTGATAGAAGTAGCTTCACAGATTATAGTTCAAAATTATTGTGTCGTAAAGAATCGATCAATCACAAATCATTTTCAATAAATCAAATATTTATTATCGATTGACTAATTTTTCAAATAAAATTATAGTACAATAAATCATAGTTTATCGAGATAATAAATTAATCATCGAGTAGAATTTTATTTCAAAAGAAATGATTCATATAAAAAGTAATAATATGATGTCAACATACAGTTTTCATGGATCTTATCTGTCAGTGTATTTATAATAATTATTTACTGTTGAAATTTCCCTCTCAATTATTAATTTTATGTGGATTTCAACATCTTTTCTTTAAAAAACTTGATTGAATGAAGACAAATCAATAATGGAACTGCATAAACTATCTGATTTATTCACATCCAATATTATCACCTACTGTAGGAGGCACTACATCAAATTTTGTGAAACAATAAAAGACTATTATGGTTTTTAATGGTGGGGAGACCCTTACGGACGTAGGTTCCACCTCGCCTATGTATACTTGGCCAAATACTGGTCACCCATCCAGCAGTCCACAGTGTTCGTGACTCAACTTCACGATCACAAAGTGACCTCTCTCACCGAGTGGCCAATACCCAGTAGAATCACTTAAATAACGTGATGGGCTTGTGCCTAAAATTGCTCTGTCTAAATCAACTACCTACTACTCAGTGCCTATCACGACTAATCAACTTATAGCTCTCTCATTTTATCAACTTGATTATTATCACTCAAATTATCGACTTATTTATAGATAATTTCATAAGAATCTCAAATTTGATCAGTCTAATGGTTTTAATTTTTCTTTAAAAATATTATCAAGTACGGTATTTCAGAGATGGGCTTTGATTTCATTAACTTGAACAATAGGATCTCAAGCTATCATGCAGTGGAATTTTGCTTTCATATTGTGTTATATATCTTATTTTTCATATCATGTTATGTGTTCTGGATCTATGTCTATGTTAGTTTCGACCTTGTCTATCCAATGCATAGTTGTGTGAAGAGGCACAGGCAATGGCCGGGCCATGTGTGCCACACACTCCAGACGTGTGAGTCAGCTTCATCGGTGAGGATTTGAATGACTGACGGCGCTCGTTTCATTCTTCGCCTAACGCTAAAAATAATCGCCCTTTGAATTGGAGGCAGTGTCCTGTTCGTTTATATTTAGTGCCCATCCTCTCCTTTCGAAGGGTCGTGAATCTTTATTTCACCTCAAGCGACTTGTTTCAGTTTTTGGTGTCAGCTTCAACTATTTTGGAGATCGGCCAATACTATCGATGTAGCCTGACAACGGAATCAATCACTGATTTGTCTCATCGTTGTACACCAAACTTGACAAATCAGAAACTTGTACAATTTCAATTTTTAAACAGTGACACATCACGAGGAAGTGGATATCAATATTGAGGTTGACAGAATCGTTTCATATTTCCTCTATGAAATTTCAGAAACACGAGTATTTTAGAGAAATACTCGCAGTCAGACTCATGGAATTCGATTACAATTATGTATGATGCTCATGTGTCAACATCATTTTATTGACCAAAATCATTATTATATAAAAATTGGAAAAGTGGGAAAAATTTGGATATTTTTATTGAGAAAGTTTTCAAATAGAATAATTATGTGAATCACGTAATTGCATAATTGTGATATTTCAACGCTAGCTCAAATTTCCATTTTCTAAATTCTAACCAACTTATATGAAGTTATCCACCCAAATTTTATCAAATAAAGTAATTTTATTTTAATCCAGCTTTTTTAAACCAGCTTTATATTCAGTATAATATTGATAAATTATTATAATAATTCATAAATAACATTTGTCATGATCCAAAATCATTCTAATAAAGCCTGTATGCAAAAATATTAGTGAAATTGGATCATTAATTTTGTGACCTACTGAATAAATCAAGAAATGGCTGACTTCAACTATTCTGTTGCTGACGTTAGGCTCCACCTATTTGAGCTTGTTCAGCTGTATTTTTACCTTTGAACTTGAAACTACTGTAGTATAACTTACATCACCGCTTAATTCCTATCCTACTAGTATATTATTAAAAAAAAAACAAACCAAGAATGAAACATTTTGAGATATGCTCAGAAATTGAATTGGTTTTGAAAATGTACTAACGTACTGTCCGCTACAGTTGCCAATACGTATAGTCTATCCAAGCGAAGAAGACCCTCTGGATAGATGAGAAAATGACTCCAGGTCGGTCAATGTTAGTTCAAGAAATATTAGTTTGGTCTCAAATTTTAGATCAGAATTTTTTCTACAATTGAGACCAAATCAATAATTTTCAAACCAATATTAACCGAGCTCGAGTCATTTTCCCATCCTGCCAGAATGTCTTCTTTGCTTGGACAGACTATACCAGTGGTAGCCCAGGATCTCTTTTTATATGATCAACTATGATAATAGAAATATTACCATGTGATACCGGCTTTACTAAGTAATAATTTAAATTATTGAAACAATATTATTATTCGCCAGTATCAGTTTTGGTTATGTCACCTCAGTCATCTGTAAAAGGGAACATAATTTAATCATCTGGCTTCTGAAGTGATTGGGATGTTTTTGTTTGCAATATTATTGAAAACATAATTTTCTATGTAATTTATGTTGTAGGTGGCACAGAATTTGAGAAACAACCGTTCCTATCCACCGAGCCAGTCAGATTAACTCCGGCATGGGAAGAGACCAACTTGCCCAATGACGAACTGAACTTCAAGGGTGTAACCATGGAGCAGGCCCAGCTCGAAATGAATCCTCCCAAGGATAGGTGAGTCCTAAGCTTCTTATAAGCGGATTGGTCAGAATTAATTCTAAGTGCAATTTTGCGTTTGTATTTTATTTTACTTTGTATGAATTACGACCGGTCGATATGAAACTCATCAAAATAGGATTCGTTTTTCAATTTGTAAAGAAAAGCAATTAATGAAGTGTGTGACTCATGGAATCTTTACCACTACCGTTAGGTTTCGTTTGAAACGTAATTCAGCTCATATTCAAATATTTATTTGATAAATTTCCAAATATGATAGTTCAAAAATGGATTCAATACTTGATAATATTTAATTGATCTTTATTTTAATATTAATCATTAGTCTTCTTCTCTTCTTTTCCTCACCTTTCTGCCTCTCAGCGTCGGGTAAATCATTAATTTGTGTTGATTCTGTAATTTTTCTCAATATTGTATCAATTTCATTTTATTTTTTAATAGGTTAAACCTTGTGTACCTGACTTTGATGCTTCATGGTATCGGAACTCTCATGCCATGGAACATGTTCATTACAGCCAAAGAAGTGAGTAAAATTGTTGAATAAACTGATTTTTTAATTAGAAGTTTCTATTAACTGAGAATCCAAACTCTGAATAAAGTTCTATACGAGAAATGAGATAGCTGATGATTGAGTATTCAATCTTTCATGTTGATTTCCTCAATATTTTTTGGTACTTTCCTGTTAACGAGAGCTTTCATTTATCAAACAATTTCACCGATTTTCCTGTTTCAATATATCAATATCGACTATAAGAAGTTATATCAACTGGCAATTGAAATATTAAATGAATACTTGTAATTATTAATTTTGATTATTCTCATTGAAAAAAGATCTGTTAAATTCATTAATGTATTGAAGTCTCCTTCAAATGGAAAGTATATATTCCATACTTTTTCAATATCTGTTTCATCAGCTTTTGAACAAGATTTTATACCTTGTCTCAAATTTTAGCTGTAGGCATTCATTGTCTCATATCAATTGAGTTTTTCAAAAGAGAACATTACTATCGTATATCTTGAAATGTATGTCAAATTAGGACTAAAAGTAAGATCTCCTACTGTTAGATGACTGATTCGTTTTTTAATATGTGTAACCACGCTTTGTGGTAATATACTGATGAATATACATTTTCTCTTACAATTACAGTATTTTGAAGACTACAAATTGAGTGAAGATTACACCGGTGTTAAAAATGATTATGCATCGAACTTCATGCTTTACCTGACATTTGCATCTCAAGTTCCCAATTTAGTGTTCAATTGGTTGAACATTTTTGTAAAAATAGGGTAAGTCTGTTACTTTTTCAACCGTTCGTAGGCCTGTGCCATTAATTTCTCTGACGTAACTTGTCACAGGACAAACTTTAATCATGGATATGGTTCCGGAAAAACTAGCCAAATTTAACCATATTATCATTTGTTATAATGGATAGTTTTTGTTATCAGCTTTGAATTATATCAGCAACGAAATTCATGCTCTCAAACTGTAATACCATTTTTAATTTTATTCATGTTGAATATGTTCTAAGTAATGCACAATTAAATTCTGCATCAACCTGATATAAATCTTTGTATAAAACTTGAATAATTTCTCTAAACAATTTATTAGCTGTTATCTATAAACACTCTTGACATTCATAATCATTTAATGGATCTTGGAGATTTCAACATTATATTCAAATATACCAGATTATATTTGAAATTGTAATTGTCCACTTTGATTTTAATAAAACTTTTTTAAATTTTCAGTGGTAATTTAACAACACGTATAGTGTGGAGTATCTTCTTTGAAGTGCTGCTGTTTGTGTTAACGGTGGTTCTAGCGATGAGCGACTCCTCACAATGGCCGGGAATTTTCTTCTGGGTTACCATGGGCACTGCTATTGGACTCAATAGTAAGTATCATTCGTTTTCGTTCACAATTTTCACATATTCAACGTTGGATAAGTTGAATATTTCCATCAATGGTGTTTTCATCAATTTCTCCTGAGTATTTGAAAAATAATAGTCTACTAGGAACTAAATTTTTCATTTGCTTTCAAATCTTTTTTTCATTCAGTAACATCGTGGCTGTGGGAATCGGAGGATGGGAAGCCATTAATTATGAAACCATTATTAAAATAATTTCAATGAGACCTTTCAGTCTCCAATAAATGAGTAACGAGAGGAATCTAATCAACTACATTTATTTTCAACTGCATGCTCAGAAAACTCAATTGTATCCGACTAGAGAGTGCATAATATTCTCTTCAGAATTTAATTATTTTGCTTGCTAGTTTAGGTTTGATCAAGTACGTTTTTGTAACATTTTTCTTCGATCGATTAAGGTTACAAATAATATCAATGTTGAAAACACAAAAAACCGACAATTTATGAAAGATGAAAAACCTATTCATAAGTCTTCTAATTTTTCACTGTTTGTGAAAAGAATAATTTTAAAGAACAATTTTTAAAGAATAGTTGGAAGTAGAAAGAATTAGTGGAAGTTGCAAATTTGATTCTTTGGCATAGTTGAAAAATTTTGTTACGTAACGTGGAAAACTAGTCTTGGGCGACAAACAGCGACACAATTAGCATAATGTTATGTTTTTCTTTTTCAGTGGCGAATGGCATATATCAGAACACCGTGTTTGGAATGGCTGCCAAGTTACCTTTCAAATATACTGGAGCTGTTGTCCTTGGATCGGTGAATATTTTTTGAATAACAAGTTTAGAGGAATAAAAATAAATTAGAGATGTTCCAAGAGATATGATGTTTCGAGTTGAAATTGTGACTTTATCAGCACGTGCTGGAGAGGAAAATTAATCATTCTTCGTGAAACCAAAATTGGAAAATTTTGGTGAATCAAGTAGTATTTTGTATTATCAAGTGAATTAGTATTATTACTGTTATAAGCAGTGAAGGTGATATTATGTGAGAATAAACAAACATATTATACTTTGTATATTTAGTTCTGTTAATGCAGTCTTATTGAAAAGAAAAGCAGGACCTAGATCTGATGGCATAGAAATCTTGAGGAAACCATTGTGCAGGAAACTTGAAGAGCCAAAGACCAGGAAAAATGACACGAAATCCTGCTAAAAATGATATTGTTACAATCGTCAATCAATTGTTAAAACTTCAATCACAACAAGAATCAAAAGTAGCCTCAACAGTTGCTCCACTCACGGAAATCTCTAGTCAAATTTGAACGAAAAGTTCAAGGTGATAACACATGTCATATTCCTTAAGTGATTGTTTATTCCATTTAGGCTAGATGTTTTCTATTACAAAGATTGCTCCTCAAAAAGAAGTTTCTTTTTTGTTGTAGAATGTGAGTGGAACTTTCACTGCGATCATCAACCTGGCTTCAAAGTTTTTCGCACCGAACACAAGAACTGCAGCAATCTATTATTTTATTACAGCGCTGTTCGTACTGCTCGCCTGCTTTGATACATATTTCGCGTTGCCTCTAAATGTAAGTATAGCCTACATTTTTCAACCAAAATATTCAGGATTTGAGGGGGAACTGATTGCAACAAAAATGTTTTCTGGTGGAAATGGTAGCTGATACCTTCCTAGCCAACTTGTATAAAATCCCACTCCCAACTCGTGTCGGAAAGTTGTTTTTTGGTTGCCATATTAGAAAATCTTTGCTCATTTTTTGGTTTTCTTGAAATTCGGTCACAATGTTCGAGCTAGAATTCCTCGACTATAAATACTTCGACGTGATGGAATAATGGAATCGTTATTAATCAAGTTACATCTCACAATCAGTAAAATTTATAGAATCCCAGAATATTAACCAATATTCTTGTTTCCAATAGATAAATTGCTATGATTTTTTATTATTCATAAGAGAAAATGAGTGCTGTATATTAATATTCAACTGTTTCAATCCATCATTTTCCAGCGATTTTACAAATACCATGAGCTGCTGTCGCAGAAGGAAGCTCAGGAAAATAAAACAGCCTCAGGGAGCTCATCAAACAAGATACCATACTGGAAAATATTCAAACAATGCTTACCTCAGTGCTTTAATGTGTTCATGGTGTTCGTTGTTACACTCAGTATTTTCCCTTCTCTACATTCTGGTGAGTTGCTATTCAATTCAGTTACAGATTTTTCATCATTAATTTGTAGAAATTAGAAGTACAAATTATTCTCGCACCATTTATACTTTCCACCAACTACATTGATACGTGTAACTGTGATTCAAATGAACTGCGATTTCGAAGGATATATTTCATACTTAATTTTTGCACCAATACTGTAGTATAAAATTCACTGTAGTGTCCGATAGTGAAACACCATCACTAGTCTAAATCATTATTAAACTTCACTTTTATCATTTATCTTGAGAAAATACTTCTTCAAACGTTTACAAAATTGTTTTGCTGTTGAAAACTGGTGATATTGTTAACTGAGCAATATTTTCTTATCCAATGGAAGGTGATAGAGGTTAAAAACATGTCAGATGTCGCATACCAATACCAATGTATATATTTTTGTGAATTCCAGGTGTTCAAAAATCCGATAAGAACTTTATTGTTGGAGATGAGTATTATGTGAATGTGATGTGCTTTCTCACTTTCAATGTTTGTGCCATGATTGGCAGTTCTCTTTCTTCGTTCGGAACATGGGTGAGTAGTTTACTGTTTCATTTTTACTTTCCTTGCCCTACCTACTACCATAGGTAAGGAAAGTATTGCTTTCCAAAAAAAATTGAGGTACCACAATTTTAGGTTTTCTATCCGTTTCATGGTCCCCTGAGTCCAAAAAAGTGGTTTTTGGGTATTGGTCTGTGTGTGTGTGTGTATGTGTGTGTGTATGTCTGTATACACTATATCTCAATCCCTAATTGACCGATTGACTTGAAATTTGGAACTTAAGGTTCTTATACCATGGGGACCCGACTCTAAGAAATTAAAAAAAAATCATCGAAAAATGGCGGATAATATGCCAAAAATGGTGTTTTTCAAGATTTTCTCGAAAACGGCTCTAACGATTTTTTTAAAACTCATACCAAGAATAGTCCTATATAAGCCCTATCGACTGCCATGAGTCTCGTTCCTGGCAAAATCGCATAAGATCCGCAGCATTGTTGAGAAAAATGGATTTTGCAATATTTCGATTCCTAATTAACCGATTGACTTGAAATTTGGAACTTAAGGTTCTTATACCATGAGGACCCGACTCTAAGAAATTCAAAAAAAATCATCGAAGAATGGCTGAAAAAATGGCGGTTAATATGCAAAAATTGTGTTTTTCACGGTTTTCTCGAACGATTTTTTTTTTAACTTATACCCGGAATAGCCCTTTATAAGCTCTATCGACTGCCATAAGTCTCTGGCAAAATCGCAGAGATCCGCAGCATTGTTGAGAAAAATGGATTTTGCAATATTTCTATCTCGATTTTCTCAAAAATGTTTGAAACTATTTTCTTCAAACTGACACCCTAAATGTCCCCTTTGTGTAAGATTAGCAGGGGCGCCACCCCAGACTTGAAAAGTAGTTTGTAGATAGGCAACCCGCACTACATGAATCTGTATATAGGCAACCCGCACTACATGGCTCGGTAAGTGGAATTGAGTAACGCGGGCAGCGTGCTTGCCGCTCGTGTACAAAAATTGTGTGTCAATGCCATTCCGTCAAACTCGCAATAAAAAGCAATCCATATCAGGAATTAAGGAGACAAAAATCACATTTGGAAAAAGTATTGGTGTTTCATAATAAAATATCTGGTACCGAGCTTCGCTCTGAAGCTGCAGCCGAACTGTTGAATCACATAAATATGTTATTGTAAAAAATAAATTCAAAATTGATATGATCACCTCTCACAATTTTTTGACATGAACATGTGTTATAGACTTGAATGTAACTCCATTTACTCCAGCTGGATAGCGTTAGTCAGCTAACGATAACAACCATTATACGTAGTACTTGGGCTTATTCCTGAAGGAATATTTAATTCTTTTATTAATCCGGCCAGAGAGTTTTCCCGGACATGAGACCTGGTGCAATCTTATTTTTTCATCACGGTTATATTACATTTCTAATTTCAAGGAAACCGTTAGAGCCGTTGTCTAGATCCGTGGTTCCACATACACATATACAGAAACTGCTTGCTTAATATAATAGGATTTTCGGTAAAATACCAGAGTATGATCCATTATCGATTCCACCTCTTTGATCCGATATATTGGAATAGGTACCAAAAAATCTACTTTCATTCAAAATCAAAGTCAATTTGGCTAAAATCTAGCCGAAGCGCCGACAGGCGCGAGTCATCATGGGCTTGTGAAAGTTTCAAATTGCACACACGATTAGCCGAAGCGCCGGCAGGCGCGAGGCGTCATTTGCGAGTGCAAATTTCACTGTTAGTATTGGAAGATGAGCAAGTAATAGCGTAATGAAATTTGCACTCGCTGATGACTAGGTATGGATAATGGATAGCCTACTCGTATTAGGCTGAGCAAATGTGAATGGCAAGGAAAGTTGTGTGAGTGTACCACACCAGATTTTTATTATTTGGTTAGAATTCACTTATTCGTGTTCAGTATTGTTGTACAGTAGATGAACAAGATTGTGTGAGCAGAAAAAAAATTTGAAAGATTTTATTTTTCGTGTGTGATCGATATTTTAAATATATTTAACTATAATTTTCAAAATGGGAACGTTTAAAGAACACGTTAAAATTTTTGAAGTTTTCTTCGAAAATGATTATTCAACTGCTATTTCTGATCATCAATACTTTCCTTCCCATTCTGTATTTAAATAAAAATTACTAATTTTCAACATTCAGCAACATAACGGTTCGGTTCCGTGTGTCCATAGTTCCAGAAATTTGATTAATGCACTGCATTTCAAGGCTATACTATATTTAAGCCTTAAGAATATTGGCTCATTAAATATGATTGATTGTTATAATAAATGAAAATCAAATAATTCTTCATTTTGGCCATTCATAAAATTTGCATATGATGTATAATAATAATAGAATCTTGAATACATATAAATTCTAAATTTATGAGACTAATTAATAAGAACTATAATAAGATACTTCTTGCTAAGTTGATGATCTAATTTGTTTGCAAGCAGAAGCACGGCATAAGCATAAGTATAAAAATAGTTTTTTTGATGCTAATATTAACTACCTTTCATGTGATAAATCTATACATATAGTTGCTAAAAATAAATAATAATTCGAGCAACAATATTGAAGTTGCCATTGTCATTGTTCCTTAATAGTTTCAGGGCTAAGGTTCAACAACCATTTGTAAGTTTTTAATACCCTTGGAACTACACTTATTTTTATTGAGTATTCTTCATTTATTTTCTTTAATATTTATTAACTCCAATTATATTTTTTACAGCCGAAACCCAAGTTTCTTGTGGTACCTGTATTGCTGAGATTGCTTTTCATTCCACTGTTTGTGATGTTCAATTATCAGCCGATTGGCCAGACTCGTGTGTTGCCAGTTCTCATTGCGAATGATTGGATCTACTGGGGCACAGCCGTTCTGTTCGCTCTTTCTTCAGGATACTTGAGCTCTCTGGGAATGATGTACTGTCCGAGGTCAGTTTCAGCCAATTGACAAGTTGAATGACACATTATTCAACTAATTGTCATTGTTACATTTAGTTTCACTTAATTTACATTAACATTTACATTTACATTCACTTCATTGTTACATTTCTTATAAACTAAAATATCATACTTCATTGAAATAATTTCAAAACAATTTTCTCCCACAGTTGAAGTTTTACAACGGTTTATTCATATGAAAAATCATTCTAAAATGAGAATAATTTCAATAAAGTTGGGATCCTGGCTGCAAAGATACACCAAAGTTCTTTCTGTTTTGGAAGCTGATGAAGTTTTGCTTCAGTTTTTGCTCACTTCTATTGACATTTGAAAAACCAATTTATTAGAGAATTTCAGATGAATGAGTCAGAGAACTACAATATCTTCATTTATCAAAGATGATATTTGAACTTTACTTTTCTTAAATGATTTATAAGAACAAACAGTTAATACTATTGAAAGTGAGAAGAGCACTCCGTGAAATATTCCAATAATATGTTGTTGTTTTTGACATTAAATAATAATTGTTAATAAGAATTATTATTGTTCTAATACTTTTTATAATAATAATAAAGTTTTATTTATCAGGGCCATGCCCCATACAAAGAGTTGCGTATTTTTACAAACAAATGTACGAGCAAACAAATATATAAATAAATTTTAACATCATAATAAATTTACATGCAAAACCGTAAAGTATACGAATTAACAATAACCTTAATAAGTTAGGTACTAGCCTATTATACATGTATAATAACACTATAATACTTTTTATGTGAATCGCGTAAATTTTAAACAAACGCATACCTCATTGATTTACTTGACATACTGAACTCTCTTCTAGTTGTTGAATGATTGAAAATTCTATGTGTTGGTTATTTCAGAACGGTGGAGCCACATTACGCATCAACTGCTGCTATGTTCGGTGCTGCATCCTTGATCAGTGGAATCTTCTGTGGAATTCTTCTGTCATTCATCTTCCCCTGGTTTGTCACAAGTGTTTCATTATAATATTTTTGATAAGTTTTATATCGCGTAGTCATTTAGATTCTTTTGTTTTTCTGTAAATGTTTATAATTGCTCAATTGCAATAGATTTCTTATTTTCTTAGTAATATTGCTGTGTTTCTCATTCAAAAGATTCATTCTCCAATGATACTAAACATATTTCTTCAACTACAACTGTTACCAAAGTATACTTCAATTAGAACAGTTTTCTGGTAAACAGTATTGATAGATTTCATTTGTTATTGAAATGAAAATAGATGGAGAGAATGAATATTTTGAATAAAATATTCTTATTTGCTTTTGAATAGTAATTTGTACTATTTATAAAAACTTGGAATAATTTCTACATTTCATCAATTATTCCAAATTTATTCTACATTCTTGAAATTTTCAAATTTCTTGTTTTATTTTATTTTGAAACTTTTTATACATTGTTACGTTTTTGTACTATTTTGTATGATAGTTTATCTTATTCAATTAAGTTTCTAAAAAATAAGTCCACTGCCATTAGGTTTCATTGAAAGTTTCAACCAATATATGTATAGTAAGTGGTCGATGTCGACCTGTAAGTAGAGTAATGATAGTTACTGAACATTATTCGTAACATGGATGCAAGTGTGTAACAGATTGCAGGAATGTGCGAAATGAAAACTGCTTCATAATATTAAGCGAACATGTCTGCTATCAATCGAAGTTAAGTTTTTCCATTATGCTTGTTAAGCTTTCCATTATACTTACTAATGTAAGTAATCATTCTGATTTTTAGTTACAAAATGTTCTTTCAAGTAGGCTGATATTCAACAAGTCTCTCTTTTAAGGTTTGAAATTGTTTCAAATTATTTGACTTTCATACTTAATAGCTTTCTACTGCATTTATTTAGAAGAATCTCAACATTACATTATGATAAACATATACTGCACTATTACCAAGAACAATAAAGACAAAAATAAGTTGAAAACAAAATAGAAGTCTGTGAGACAGATCATTTTTTCGTAGCACTTGATATGTGTAATTATAAATTAACTATATTCAGTGGACTACTGGTGCTTATTTAATAAAATAAGACAATCTTTGAATCTAAATTTGGGAAAATCTTACACAGTGATCTCTTGAAATATCTGAAGTGCACCAAATTAGGAATAAATTCAATATTGAATAATTATCGCCATTTTAGCTTACACTCGTAAAGCACCAATCGAAATGCTTAGCTCTACTAGTAAAGGGTATGTTTCTAAACGAACATTATTACTTATAAGGTGTAATTGTATGTCTAATAGTTGATAGTTTCTCTATTCAAATAAGCCTCTGATCACATCAACAAGTCTTATTAATAATTACTTTGAGGAACTGGAGTCAGAAATCCAGCTCTTTATAAAACCATTCTGCTCTTTAGTTTTGGAAAGCATATGCCTAAACTCGACAAATCAAGTATTGAGTCATGTGGGATATAAAAATTGAAAGTTATTTTGGAACGATTTAATGAATTTTCTTCTAAAATAATCAAGTTGTAGTAATGATGTTTTGCAGACGTAAGGGTAACAATAAAATCAACTAAAATACTTGATCTTCGGTTAAAATATACGGATACTAGACGCTAGTATCCTAGAATACTGTATTAGCTTTTGATGGAATTTGTTAGTTTTTCAATTGAAATAAGTGCTTTGGATTTAAATGTGTATACATTTGACAATAATAATTCTTACTTATACATTCTTCATATTCACAGAATCATTATTTTTTTAAATATGTGCAAGACCTTAACTCAAATGATTGCTCAATCTCTGGAAGATTTCATAGAGCTTGTTGAAGTCCGATGATGCTTTGAATTATAGTGATTAGGTTGAGATAAAATTGGCATGAACTATGAATATCGATGTAGTGGAGGAACCAGTAATGTAATAAAGGAGAGGGAATGGTCTCCTATTTTGTAATATTTGTTGACTAGTTATTTTAATAATAATCCAAATGAAGCTTTATTGATAGTCTGCCGTGGCGGAATTCCCTCCATCTGAATTATTTTTATTACACATTGAAACTGAAATATTTCCATTCTCCAATTTAAATAATAAATACAATTAACTGTTGATGAATTTCGCTGTTAATATTAGTAAAATAATCATTAAGCCATTCCAGTCAATATAGTAAAGAATTCGAAAATAGTTCCCATTGTTGGAAAATTTTATTGGATCAGTTGAAATATACCTAAGTAGCATTTGAATTTTAAGATACGGTTCGCTTACTTGAATTAATGCTAGACGAAGCATCTTGTGTAGCACTGTCTTTCAAATCAAATTCTACAATATTTTAATAAGCCTATCATTTATCAATAATATTCATAGATTAGACAAGTTGAGATCGAAGAACTAGCTGCTCGCTGATGTAAATTGTGCTTATTAACGGTCCATTAGTGCTCTAGGAAACTGAATAAAATAAATACCGTAATTGTAATTTACTGTACTGTAATTGATAAAAAATCTCCACCTATTCATGAAAAATGTTATTGAATGGGTCTAATTTGATTTTACAGCTTTTGTGATTTTACGTCAAATAGTCACTTATTATTTACTTCGAGTCTAAAAGTTTTGCTCATCCATCAGTCTAGTATTGACGATTATTTCTTGAAATATTTTTATTGACATTTTCAATATTTATTAATGCCAAATTTGAATGTCTGAACCTCCCGATTATTAATTTTATTTTATAAAAACCTGTTAGGTATCGAGTTTCTTCTACTACTAATTAAATTGTGTGCATGCTTCAGTTCAACTCTTTTAATTCGAATGGATGAAGAATAATAAACAATATATTTGTCTGTGATAGCTCATGGTGTAGTGAAGAAAGTACAAACATGCTAATTAGATTCACTAAATTAATTGTTCCTTCTTCTTGTCTATAAAATTAAATGTAAGCAAATCTCAGTAATATCCTACACAGAAAATAAATAACCACCCAACTCTCTATATTGTAGAATATAAAATATAATTGCATATTATTATTTATGCATTTATCTATTGCAAAAGACTTTATAAATTTCTCAAGAGAAAATGATGTACGGTACTATATTATAATGATTATAAGCATTTTGCTTCAGGTACTGAAATCATTTTTGCACGAATGATTATGGTAATGTATCGTACTTATTATTTTGCACATTGAATATTTTTATATTATTCACTCACTATTGATATCAATATTATAGAACTGTAGGTCTGTAGTTGATAAGTGAAGTAAGCGTACCCGACTATTATAGAAATCGTCCACTGATGTCTTGTAGGATGTTCTTGTTATAATAATTGGTTTTTTTATTCAATGAATTTTATGAAGAAGTACAATAAAATTTACTTTGATGAAACTTTCTAATTTTTAAAACTGAATGATTGTTCTCATTCAGTTCTGGGTTAAGACATTATCTGGTAGGTAATAATACGTTGATCAACTTGGTTTTTATTGTGAATCATCTACAGAGATTAATCTATATATCTATTTATTAAAAATTATAAATTCTACCAGTCGATACTACTTTCATAAGAAAAAATATTGTTCTTGTTTAATCGAATTCGACTTCCTTCTTATTGCACTAAACTTTGTTAAAACCTCATTACCTGTAAATCAGTTGAAAAAATCTCATCTCTAGGATTTTTATTTTCCAGTCTTCCTTTTTATCTTCCTTTGATTTTTCTTGCTGTGTATTATTATTTTTTCCTATTAATTTAAAATCCATATTGTGTAAAGCCAAAGTAAGAGATTGGAATCATATCTTGCCAGGTAATATTAGTTTAGTTTCTCAGGTTTTATTTTCTAGATGAGTTGGTTGTAAATTTTATAAGTTTTTTGTTTGTTGGTTTTATATTTAGGAGTAAATCAGATTGACTTGAGTTGGATTGTATCGTTAACGTAATCCATACTATTCATGAGGTCAATCCATAGAAGTTATAGTAGCACTTAAGAGTACGATTACATAGCACTCAATGGTTAGCCCACCGAATCATCATAACGTCATTATTTGTAAGTTCATATTCAAATCCAAAATTGGAATAATCCACTTTATATTTTAATTATTGATAATTTGAATTCAATGGGTTCTCACTAGGATACTCATAATTGAAATAAGGTATTTGAAAGAAATCTAGATTTTTTTCTAAAAACGAGATAAATTTACTTTATACGAGAAATAATAATTTAATTCAATTCATAATAATTTACATAATAATAAATAAAAACTCGCAATTTCAATTCATGGTAGATGGAAGGATCTAATTGATGAAAACTAAGTACAATCTATTGATCAACCCCAAGATGACCAACTAGAATAAAATGTTACTACAACTAAGCATTTTCACATTTAACAAAGAATATGTTAACTGGGAGATCTTTTTACAATCATACAATTAGTATTGTAGATCATAACAAAAACAGTGACTCCATGGAAGGTAATTCTGAGGCACAGCAAATCTACTAAGGTGATTAATACTGTAATTACCCTATAAGTAACCGAATTTTTGACTGAGTTGAATTTGGTTATTTTACTAAATAATTTTGCTCTATGTTGATCACAAATTGAAAATAACTACGGTAATCTCTTATTAGATCATTTTCCATCTAGCAAAATTGTTCCGAATGCAGGATACCAGGATCGTGCCTATAGTAGTTAATAGAATATATTTTGTCTATTCTCAAAACTATTTGTATGATTTAATTTCATTAGTTCATTGTTATTTGAAACTAGTTATTTACAAATTAATTAGGAATTGAATAGCTTCTGATACATTTCAAGTTATTTGTAATAATATGATGCAGAATATTTTATTTCCACTTTAATAATATTGTTTTGATTATTCTGTTGTTGGATGAATTTCCTATACAATTTTCTCATTATTAATCCTTGTTAAAAAGACTTACTTTTCATTAAAAGTTTGTTAGTTTTTGTAAAACAGTACTTTTTAAGTTTTAAATATTGTAAAATTAGTTGTTGAGTTATATTGTCAGTTTGTAAATAGACATCGTTTGATATAATTAATGATTTGGCATAAACTAGATGATAGTTTTTGTATCATTATACATTATGTATTTTTATACAAGTATAATACTAAACTCACCACCAATATTGCAAATACTGTATACACTTGAAAAATAAATACCATCATTATATCATTTGTTTCATTGCTACATTGAAGATTATTTGAACGTTTAATCTTTTTCATAGAATCATAGCAGAGACAATGTATTAATAATACATTGTCTCTGATCATAGTCACCACACTTTAATTTTACTGCATTAATAGTACGGTGCAATTAGTCTTGAATGGGATCAACCTCACCGTCCAGAGAGAAAGTCCCCCTACAACGCCAAACTGTTCTATAGCATCCCTATATTATTTGGTAATACGTTACACCATTTTGATCGTTGGGTGTAGGAGGGCGAAGGATGCCAAATTTCGGTTTTTCATGAATGTTGCCGAACCAGGCGTCGGACGAAAAAATTCTTTGAATTTTTTGTGGAGATTAAAATTTGAAAGATATAAAGACCAATCGCAATTCCGTAACATCAACCTATTTCAAGTTACAATTTTTCAAAAGCTAAATCACTTTTTCACAGGAATGCAGGAAGTCTGTAAATTCAAATATTGGTATCTATCACATCCCATTTCAAAATCCATCTGCGAAATTCCTTTCTCTTCAAATAAGACCAAATCTGCACTTCCATGTCCAGTAATTTTTTGTGTTGCAGCGATTTTAGAAAACCCCTACACCCTCAAAAACCCCTAAAATTGCATACTATAATACAAAACGATATTATAAACGATGAAAAATATTGGGATTGGTCATACATCCAAATTTTGTTCGTGAGACTTATAAATATTGTTCATACGACCAAAAATCATAGGATTCATGGCGTAATTCAGACCAAAAGAAATCCCTGAGGAGAAGGAAATTGATTACATCTGAAATCAAGCATCCCAAGCCCAAATATTTCATTTCTTGCAGTTACTCCTATGTTGAAAAATGTCAATATATTTATGTTCCTTTTTCTAGATAACCAGTAGATATTTTGATGTTTTTTTCTCTGAAAGGCTCTTTACACCCAAGTGGGACTAGAATTATCCATTCCTGTCAACATTTGAGTAAAAAATGATAATTTTTTCATGACCTCTGAAAAAATTCATTTTTGAAATCCTTTTACATTTTTTACAATCCCATTCATGGTGTTATCTCTTTGATTATACAGTAGTTCCAACTATACATCATTGGTTTCTAAGAAAATGTTTTCGTAGTGGTTGAATGAAATCGTGGTACAATAAAACACAAGGTGTAACAGGTAATAATAAATAATTATTTTCAATAATTGTTTGTAAAACAAAATTTTACATTAATTACAATACATTCATAGAGCATTATGACAACGCTTTAGTTTCATTCTTAGTTCTATGTCATCTAGATCATTCATTTAATAATACTTTTTGCTTCCAATTACATACAAAGAATCTACAATGAGATAAACAGATAAAGCTGTCCGACATGACTATACAAGCTAATCAGGGGTCTGACTCATAAAGCTTATATACAGAAATTCCAGTAATACATACAATAAAACCATGTATTATTGAAACGTCATCTGTAAGATGAGGAAATTGAGATTTATGAAACAGGTCCCAGATCTTAGATACAAAATAATATCAACTTTTGAACACAACTTGTTCGAATAACAACTTCTAAAATCCAACGACTGTGACAGGGTGACATGCTACTACACGCACAAGAGACAAGTTTGGCTCTGAGATCTACTTATCAGCTTGGCTGATGTCCAACAGAGCGAAACAAAGTTGAGTGATCTGATGGGGATATCACTTCAAAGTCATAGTATCACAGTTCATTATTTATCGATAGCGGTTCTCCTACAACACCAAAATCTACTTGCTCATGTAAGGATATTTCCACTCTTTCAGAGGAACAAATGTTTCTTTGACGGACTGAGGTGACGCCCAGCGCAGCACGTAGTGAGGTCCACCAGCTTTGTCATTGGTACCTAAACAAAACACAATTATAGAATATTAGTATTAGTAGCTCGGACATATTGTCAGTAAAAATATGGCACATATTGTCAAAAAAATTGAACAGAGTTGATTGCCGATTAGAATTGAACATCATAGACCACAATTCATATTTAGGATATGATCTGGATTCCAATTTCAGTCAAGATTTAGAAGATTCAGGCTGGAAAAATTCCCCTACTTTCAAGTTAGAGTAACATTAAGGCCGGGCGTATGCTGGGACGCACTTGAAGCAGCCCACGCGAACTAGATTGGCTATTTCGCATGGAATGCGTTACGTGCGTCCCAGCATACGCCAGGCTTAAAATATGTGGTAGGGACTTTTTGGTAGGGAGCTATAATCTGTCCAAGCAGAGAAGACATTTAGACAAGATGGGAAAATGAGTACAGTTCGGTCAATATTGGTTCAAAAATTGTAAATTTGGTATCAAATTGTAGGAAACATTTTTATCTATAATTTGAGACCAAATTTACAATTTTTGAACCAATATTCACTGAGCTAGAATTTTCATTTTCTAGCTTAGTGAATATTATGAATGTCTTCTTTACTTGGGCAGACTATATACAGGTAAAGGTAACTCGTCTTCGCCATCCATCCAAGAACTGTCTCCGGCGTTCATGACTTAATAATAAGCACTTTATAACCTCTCTCACCGATCGATCAAACATAAAACATATGTCCACATTACTCATGATATAGGAAACAGGAACTATTTTATAGGAAACAGAAATAGGAACTTATAACTGGCTAGAAATCAAATACAAACTATAATACACAAAAATGAGTTATTTTTACCAGACATTCTGGCTCCTCCAAATGGTTGCTGTCCGACCACAGATCCAGTTGACTTATCGTTGATGTAGAAGTTTCCAGCTGAGTTCTTCAAAGCTTCCAATGCATGCTCCAGGAATGATCTGAAAAATAAGTCCAAGATATAGAATAAATGTAGTCAGAAAAAATATTCAGATGTGTTCCATCTTCATACAGATGGAAATTGGTAGTTTCCCAGAAATTACAATACAGTACATGACAGTACAGTACTATGTTATGTAGGCCTACACTTCATCAGCAGCACTCCAAATTTACTATATTATGAGTGACAGCATATCTGCTGAGAAGTGGTTCAGAAGATCGAAAAGAGTTACTGTCAATGATGGGTCAGCGTTCAGGGACAAAATCACAAGTCTTCATGACCATAAAGACTTTTAAAGACCATAAAGTATTTCATAACCTTTTCAACCCGTACTTATCTACCACATGTATTCTGTGAGTAATTGAATTACTACATTTATGATCAGTTGAAACTATTCTTAACAAAATTTTCAATCGAACTCGATTTAAAAGAAATGAAACGTGAACTCACTTGTCTTCGGCGAATACAGCACCAGTTAGAGCATAGGGAGTGCTGGAATCGATGAGTTTCAAAGTGTTTTCAACATCCTTGTCCTTGTAGACATAGACGGTGAGAACCGGTCCAAATATCTCTTCTGTCATTATCTTGTCGAGGGGATCCTTTGTCTGTACAATAGTTGGCTGGATGAAGTAGCCCTTGCTGTAAAGACAGAAACATACCAAATAAATTCGAAAATCAGTTTTTTAAATTCATTAAGAGTATCAATTCTTGAAAACATGAAGAAAATAAAAATGACGACATTAAACTATGGAATATTTCAACAGCCGATAAAATTTCCGTGAAATTTAGTAAATAAACAGAGGCAAATGGAAAGTAGGCTGCACTAAAACCATGAAATTACGCCATCCAGGTAGATGGCCATTTAATACCTCTAGTGTAAACAGTCGAGAGTATTGAGACCTGTTTTGCTGAAACCAGGGAAGAGGCTGAAGCACACGAGACTTATTTATTTATTTATCTCAACTCTTAGTTGATAGATAGATAGATAGATAAAATGACTTTATTTTACACTTTGTGAAAATTTTACAAGAGTTTGTGGGCGAAGTTGAGGCATGCAAGCCCCCTCTTCCACTTTTTTCAGTATTTCAGTATTTTATTGCCATTAATATAAAATGTTACAGTACATATTACAAAATCTTCATAATTACATAAATAGAGTTAAGGAATATAAATACAATATGATTATGTAAATGTAAGAAATATTAAAGAAAATGAATAAAAAGTCTAGGCTTCACCAGCAAAAAGAATATCTTTGCCCGCTGGTGAGTGTTGCAAGGAAAAAACAAAATTATATAAACTTGAAACATAACATAATTTAAACATATTTGAAGTTAATCATAATATTTAAAAGTATTACAATAAGAAATCATTTGTAGCTCAATTTCAGTAGAAAATTACATTATAATTTTAGATAATTGTTCTAGACACTTCTTCATCAATAAATTAATCACAGCATGACAACCCACACTATAGTGCCACCAAAGGAAGCGCTATAAAAGAAAATAATAGGAATAGAATGTAAAAGTAAAAACATCAAATTGCTATATTAAGGGTGTGAGAATATTCTCTTTTTATCCATTCTTTCATGCTCTTTTTGGAAATTTTGCGATCCAGATCAAAAGGAACTGTATTAATCAATTTACTACTTGTGTATATTAGTTGTCTTCTGATCAATGAAAGTCTAGTTATATAAATTTGAAATTGTTCTGTTACATTTGGTCTAAAATTATAAATGTTTTTGTTCAGTTTTGGAAATTTATTTTTATTTTTCACTGTGTATTTCAGTAGCACCCCGATATAAAGCTGTCTCACTGTAAAAACATTAAAATCTTGGAAAATTAAGTTTGTTGGGAATAATCTTGATCTATTTAGTATTGTTTTTATGATATTTTTTTGAATTATGAAAAGATTCTCTATGTGTACGTCATATGCAGCATATGCGTATGCGTCATATTACTAATCCATAATGTAAAGCTGATTGAACCAAAGCATGATATACTGTTTTTAAGTTATTTATATTCAATATTTTGTTCAGTTTATAGAATTTATAGGATATATATTTCAGTTTTTTACAAAGAAATTATATATGTTGTTGCCACTTCAAGTTTTCATCAATTATTACCCCAAGATATTTGGTATTATTCACTTTTTCTATTTCTGGGCAGTTACATATTAATTGGTTAGAGCAATGTGAATGAGTCTCAATTTGAAATGATTTTCAGGAGTTCCAGCTGAGTTAGGTGAAAATGTTATATATTTTGTTTTATTTACATTTAAGCTCATGGTATTCAAGTCTAACCATTTCTTGATTGTTATTATATCACTTTCTGCGTCATTGAACAAGTTTAACCAATTAGCACTGGAGAAAATGATTGCTGTATCATCAGCAAATGACACAATCTTGCCATTTTTCAATTTCAATTTTAGGAGGTCATTCACGTAAAGTAGGAATAAAACAGGTGATAAAACAGTACCTAGTGGTAGACCATAAACAGTTAGATTTAAGTTGCTCTTTTGTGAATTCAAAGTCAAAATTTGCGATCTTTCATGTAAATAGCTTTTGAATAAATCTAAAGTAATTCCTCTAGATACCATGAGTTTTGAAGGGTATCATAGTTTTTGAATTGTAGATTGTCTGAATAACCACTTTTCGGTATGGCTTCCGCATGTTTCTTACCCACTTCAGCAAAGTAACTGTTTAATTCAGATGCTTCTATTTTAATGTCTACAATTTTGTTGTTGGTTTCGTCTATGTTATCGTTTATGCATTTCCATAGAGTTCTAGGATTTTTACCATTTCTATTCATTTAATTTGTATAATAGTTATTTTTTGTTGAGATTATCAATTTATTCAATGTGTTTTTATATACTCTCAAATCTTCTCTCAATTTATGATTGAATGGTTCTTTTTTTAGTTTTTTGTACATTTTATCTCTTCTATTGATAGCATTTATAGTTGATATGACCGGCACTTAATAGTTGATACGATAAACTATAAAAGATATAGAGTACACTTTGGAAATATTCTTGTACTTGCATAGCAATGTATTTTAGATTTCTTGATAAGAAATAGGATTAACACAAACATGGATTTTATTCGAATTGCAGAAATTAAAATTTGTAAAGACTGATGAGTTATCGCATAGAAATAGTCAGTCGAAACCAAATTTATATTCAAATACTTAGTCATTCAATTTCAAAAATAATATTAAACAGCCAGGTAAGAACAGTGATAAGAGTTGATCCAGTTTTGTATTTACCTGTCATCGTATTGGCCACCAGCGACAATTTCCAAATTGTCAGAGCTCTTGGCATGATCAATGTAACTCTTGATACGACTGAAAGCCTTGTCGTCAATAACTGCAGAGGTAAATGCATCGAATTCCTTAACGTCGGATACCTTCAATTTCTCTCTTATCTCAATGAGACCACTCTTGATCTGTAACAGAAAAATAAAAAATTACTTGAATGATTTCATAGATTCGTAATAGATCTGTTCAAGACTTGTGGAATTCTCAACAGAATTCGAATATAATTTTGTTATAGATCATTTGAGTTTGTCCTTTGCAAACAAACCTTCAATTATACATAGTATCTATACATATAGTATAGATCTATACATATGTATAGTATCTATACATATACATAGTAATTATACGATCATCTAAACGGCAATCAGAAGGTAGTGGATAGCCTATAAATCATAAGGTCAAGTTATTCATGTCTTCCTCAGCTTCTAGATTATGTTCATTTTAATCTTTTCGCAATGGTACACTCAATTTCATACAAAAAAGAGTCAACCCCCTTTTCGTCAATACAGCTTCCCAAGCATCAATCTGAGTAACATAGAGATGTTTGTGTATTGCATAATATAGTTACCGAATGGTATATCAATATTACAATCAGGGGTGCCTATCCCCCCCAGTGTCCATGACGCCAATCCCCCCCGAATGAACCAAAGATCCCCCCCTCATTTTTGGGTCTTCATTTCAAATAAGTGAGAGTGAAATGTGAGATTATTGAACAACAAGTAAGTTGAATGTTGGGGCTGTACGCTTCACCAACTACTCCAGGGGCAAACCCAGAAATACATTTTGGGGGGGATATGAAATCAGGGTCGAACCTAGGAAAACCCTTTCTCCGAGAGGGGTGGGGGGTTGTTGATTGCATGGAATATCTATAATGTATTCGCCTTCTCTCAACAAACATAATCATATCTTTTTGTCGTGTAGAAAAATTCATTCATGATTAAATAAATTATTGTAGATAGCAGAGGGGCCCTGAAGGGGGCCCCACGTATTTCTAAAGAAAAACGTTGCAGTTTTGAGTATTTTTACGAAAGGAATTACGATTTTTCAATAGACGCTAAGAAAACTAAGAATAGCCTACTACTTGAACATAACCACTTTAAAACTACTCTATTTATGAGAGTTTGATACAGCCCACAAGGCTGATCTGAATATTGTGAGTTCCTTGGGGTCAAAATTTGTCCCTTCATAATTATCAAGGTATGATTCTGTCGTTATTGCGTGTTTTTGTAACATTCTGGTCACAGTTATATAGTTTAGATTCTAGAAGTCCCTATAGGGGCCCCAAATAACGTTTTTCCAAAGAATAGTTTTCTCATTATCTATAGTGTTCAAATACAATATAATTCTGTTCACATTTGAATGATTGAACCCTTGTGCAACACAAAACTAAGAATATCTAATTTTTTTATGTATTCTTAGCTAAGCGGATTTACATACAGTGTATTTTGGTTTCATTGGGGGCCCCATGTTTCTCCTTGACGGTTCCTTGTGAATCATCTAATGTCATCCACAACATGCTGATGTTTAATAAGAATAGGAATTATTATTAATTATCATATTGTTTCAAAGGGTTTCTCATCTCTACAGTTTGGATGGATGGATTGAAAAAAGCTCTTGGACTACCGTATTTCTAAATTCTGTATGGATGGCCTGTTTTCTACTAAACTCTTCGGAGGGACATCTCCAGACCTGTTTTTGCTTTCTAAATCTGGAAATGAATATTTGTAGGAAGAGTAAAAGCAGATTAGGCTATAACAAAAAGTTACTCATAAGTTACAATATCATATCAAGAATACCTACTTGACAAATTATAAGTTTAATAGACCTAATAGTTCACACAGTTTGATGAAGCTTACATTATTGCACATGAACTTTGCATTCTTCCACTGTAGCCTTCAAATATTATAATTCTTCGATTGTCTTAGGCCAATGTAGAAAATCCTGGGTTTGTAACCCAAATTTTCTCTTTATCGGAGTAATTATTGAATTGTGCCTGATTTATTATTCTGTGAAAGTTATTCATCTATTCCAAGACAATTAGATTACAATATAATTGAATTACCCTGATCTATTCTTCTTGTTTAGGCCTATCGTCATATTTGTTGACGATTTTTTTAGTGGGAAATTTCTTCGAATTCGAGTGTTTTCAAATGAGAAAAATTAAGGAACTACAGAACATTTCTATCAATATTTTTCATCAAGAAACCATTCAACGCTCGTTTTGACCCGTTATATGAAATTTTTAGTAGAGGGCCTCAATGGTCCCAGTCCGCCCCTGCCTGTGTTATGTGTATATTTGACTTGCTAGGAATAAACTAGATCTTTACATAAATCTATCTATCTATATTTTTTTTCAGTTACACCGGAAAACCGGAACAACCGGAAAATGAAAGTGCCAGAAAACTCAACCAAAGTCCAGAAAAATAAATTATATTCCTGTTAATAAGTGATTTAGTCAAGTGCCTGAAAAATATGTGGTCTGATTAATCATTATTGCACTCAATGAAGTGTGGAGTACTGCAGGTTTAGGGTCAAATAACAAGCAAAAATGCGATTTTTCTAAATAATAGTATTGAAAAATTCCGGGGAGGACCCCTGGACCCTTCTCTTGGCTGGGGGGGGGGGAATGCATACCCCCGGTGTGGAGCCCCCAGTTGATCAATCGCCAGGGGCCAGGTTGCACCAATATTAAATATATTAATATTATGAATATAAATATATTCCCATGAAATTTTCATGGAACATTTTGTAAGGAAAAATATGCTTGTTGCATTCAACAAGCAATCAACATTCAACATTGAGAATTGAAATACTTGGGTTTGCGATAGTTAATTCTGATTAAATCTATTTCCTCCTCCAGATTTCCCCCGCGAGGGGAAACTTTTTTCAAAAATTAACCTAAAACTACATTTTTAGAAGTTCCAAGTCTTATTAGTGAAAACTTTGGCAACTCCAACAAAGTGCATTCTATCTAGTGTAAGATGAGCCCCAATTTCGGGGGGATGTATTCCCTCAATCCCCCCCTGGGTTCGCCCCTGCCAACTACAACTTTAGGAGTCTTAAATACGAAATATTATAGATTCAAGCACGTACCTTAATTTCCCAACTATAACTGTTATTTTTTACAATTATTATTAAAGAGAATCGGTCCTCAGGTTAAAATTAATCCCCCAAAAATTTGTATGACGCCATTGGCGTCTCGTCCCCCCCTTGTAGGCACCCCTGATTACAATACATGTTTGTGTATATAATAGAAATAAATGACCTCACAACGTTTCAACATTTTCAACCTGGTTGTACACTAGATAAGTATTTTCGTCGACTACACTAAAAGTAGATAATAAAACTAAAGTTCCCTTTTATCAACTGTATTAGCTAAATGAAACAGCAGACGCCAAGACAGGACAGTCGACGAGCGGTCTACGAGAGTATACCACATCAAGAACAATCAAAGGCTCAAAAGTTTCGCTCTCGTAGACCGCTTTTAAACAGCCCTTGTTCATTCTATTATGAATATATAAGTCATTCGCCAACCTCCAGTTTTGGTGACATCTAATCTTCCTGGTTGTGCATTAGAAAAATATGTTAGTCTACTAAAACTAGACAAAAAAGCAAAAACTGCCTTATTTTCTATTTGCTGCTTGTGTGATGCAGTTACCTTGGGCCAGAGCGATTCGGGAACATACATGCGGGAGCAGGCGGAGCACTTCTGGCCGCAGAACTCGAACGCCGAGCGGATGGTGCCGTTGACAACGCTCTCGACGTTGGCCGATGGGTGCACAAAGTGGTAGTTCTTGCCACCGCACTCGCCGATCAGTCGCGGGAAGTTGCGGTACTTGTTGATGTTCTTTCCCACCTGCGACCACAGCCGGTTGAATGTCCTGCAATACCAACACCAATGCTCCGCTCAAGAAAACACTCAACTATTTAAATATTAAACAAGGTCATTCACGGCATTCTTAAATGACAATAAAAAATACATTTGTTTTGAAAACTTTCTTTCAGTACTCGTTGAATCGTGGCATTTTCGGATCTTCATATGGGAACAGTAAAGGCAACAATAACTGAACTCTGTAACTTGTCTCTTTGGGACGGATCGTTTCCAGATTCAGCGACATTCCTTGGTCCTTCTCGGTCTAATGACTTGAATAAATTTGATTTTACTGTGGCGGGGTTCTCTGAAATAACGAGGAAAATAAACAAAGAATATTGGAGGACTAAATATCGTGATCCGTCAACACGTCATTCAGATTGATGACAAAGAGCTGAAGCCTTCAAAGAATGCAACAAGAATGTACAGCCCAAAATGAACATCACTTATTGGACATGATTGTTCGTTCGAGAGTGCGTAGAAAATACTATGATTTAACAAATATTTCTAGATTTCTACACCAATAAATCGGATTTTAATTTTTATGGTTTTAAAAACGTCATACTCCTGTGAATGACCCGAAATTTTACAAAACTCCCACATTGCAATTTGAAGCTGTTGAATTGACAATTTTACAACAATTACAATAATTAAAAACAGTAATATGTTTTTAGAAAATGGCGTACCAAGTTCTAGAATAGCAGGCCTAAAGCATTGATTATGAAAAACTGTTCAAGCAAAACAATGAACTCTGATGGTACAAAAGCTTATTTGAATAAAACTTGAGGTAGGATCAAACTTATTAACAGCACGCAAAAATTTCTCAAATGAAGATTCTTAATTTTCTCAAAATTTTGATGCATCGAGAAATATAAAAAATATTATGATTCATTTCATAAATATATTAATATTACATTACTCTCAACTATCGGTGATTGAAATTGAATATTAAGAGTCTTATTCACATACATAAGTGATAATCTCAATATCAAGCAATAAAATTTCAACGAAAAATCACACTCATTAGCAATCTAAAAAAACTCTAGTTCCAACAAAGGCTGATGAATACAAACAATCCATTTCAAATGACACGTACGAACGCCTTCAAGTAAGCCCTATGAACTCTGCAGAAAGTGTGCTTTGGAAATAATTTTTTTCATAACTCATGAAGAAATTTATAATCAATAAGTCATTTTATGATTCAAATATATGAAATCTCAATAAAAACTGTTCAAATATTCTTTCAATTAATCGTGAAGCACTGAATAACGCGAATTAGAACAACCAACAGTAAGACTTTACTTTGAAAAATTATTACTATTGTATGTTTCTGTTAGCACATTGTTATACCTTCTTCAGTTCAAAAAAAAAAAGAAATAAACAAGACAAACAAACATCATTGATTTGTTATTTGGAACAGTAAAATGCATGCACTTAGATTCAAGCAATCGGTAGAGCAAAAAATGGTATACAATATAGAGACAGTTTTAAAAAGATGAAATTGACGTGTCTCTAACAGAGTGAGTGATACAGTATCAACTTCTTGCAAAATTATCATTCCAAAACATTTCACGAGACATAGGTCTAAAAGTTGTGATGTTGATTAGAAATCACTAGGTGCAAACAATATGAGAATCCCCCCAAAAAATCAAGCATCTAGGTGAGTTATTTGAAAGAGTCAAAGGAAATGCCAGAAGATTGTGAAACATCAATTGAGAGGGTTGATGGCAATGACGAGGAAGTAGGGCTCATAGAATGAAAAAAAACTCATGGCTAAAGTACAGCACAAACCAAAATACTATATTTACATTCCACAATCGCTTGACGTAAGTTTTTAAACACTAAACTGAATCAAGAGAAGACCCCTAAGCTGTAATGGCAGAAAGGGGGAAGAAGAAGAAGAAGAAGAAGAAGAGGAATCAAGAGAGGGACGTTTTCAAGTACAAGCAGAAATACGGAACAGAAAAATAATTCAAGAAATAGAGTCATTGGATTCACGATTCACAATTTTTGTCACAATGACAATAATTGATTTCAAAACCCAATACAGCGCAACCATACAAATGGATTTTCAATGAGTGTGGTTGCTTTGTGATCGTGAAGTTAAGTCACGAACTCTGTGGTCTGTTCTTGGATAGGTGATCAGTATTTGGCCAAGTACACATTGGCGAGGTGGAACCTACCCTTATGGGTCTCCCCACCATTAAAAGCGTACGATTTGTTTTCAATTCAACAGACAGCTTACTCAGGTAACATGCAATGGGACATGACAAATAAGCTTACTGATAGCTAGAGTATAACAAATATACTAACTGTTAGAATGTTGAATACTAACGGAACAGATCCGGTGAAATTGATTCCGGCGAGGTGGGGGGAGGCGGTGATGGTGTCGCCGAAGACGGGGCCATCGGTCGGAACGAAGTTGACCACGCCGGGCGGCACACCGGCCTCCGTCATTATCTTCCAGATCAGGTAGTTGGACAGCAGAGCTGTGTCCGAAGGCTTCCATAATGTCACGCTTCCCTAAAATCATCAAAAATTCTCAATGCACCTGCTACAGAAAATAAGAGTAAGCTTATGCCTATTGTAATATTATTGGATTTTCAACTGCTGATGATGCCAAAATAGATAAATATCATGATGTTATCTGAGAACAAAGAAAAATGCTAGATGGGTAGGAATTTAACCCTTTTTGTATCACTCCTACCCACCTATTTCAAATAGATTTAAAAATTAGATGTACAGGGTGGGGCAGGAAAGTATCCCTAGTTTTGAGATGGCACTGTGAGTGCTAGGGGCATGCTAGAAGAGTGGGATTAGGCTTGAATGAAGCTGTCGTCTACAAGGTTTCATTTGGTACCCCTATAAGTCGTAGACATGGCTTGGTTGACTAAGGAACGCGCTTTTGCCGTCGAGGCGTATTTTTCACAAAATCAGTCTGTTATTGCAGTGCAGCGTGCGATGCGAACTTGCTACCGGTCAGATCCCTTGTCTTAAAGCTGTTCCTGACCGTGAATCCATTTTGTTGTGGGTAAATAACGCATATCCTTCTTATTTTCCGCTCCAGAAATGTGAAAGTGCGCCTCGTCACTAAACAAACCCCGAGTACGTGAGTGATTGAAGTTTTCCATGCCTGCATTTGATGCTGCCAGTCCCGTTGGGTGAGTTTTTGGACAACTACCATTTTTCCATGGATGAATGTGAAGTTACCCATGGAGAAGAAGACGCACAGTGCGACTATAGACAACACCAAGGCGAATTATTGAATATTTGTGCATATTCAATTGAGGAATTTCAAACCCATTATGAGATACAAAATTAGTTTATTCTGTTATAGTTAATTGATTTTTAACTATTGCTGACTAATTATTTATTTATTGACAAACCCAAATACCCCTTTTATAGGTGGTCAATGGATGATACATAATAATAATGCACGCTTACGAGCTGAATGCTGAGGAGACTGAAAGGTTGATCTTCTGACACAGCTAATGTTTCCAAACTCTCTTTTGCAATACACTTACACGGAACTTATTTACTCACGGCAAAGTTGATTTGCGGTCAGGAACAGCTTTGTGAATAGGGGTTTGATAACGAGTCCGCATCGCACGCTGTAGTTCAATAGCATACTAATTTTGGCAAAAATACGCCTCGGCGGCAAAAGCACACTGCTCAGCCGACCAAGCCATATCTACAACTTATAGGGCTACCAAATAAAAACTTTGAATTTTCTGCGTCATTTGAGCCCACTTCCACTCTTCCAGCATGCCCTCACTACTCACAATTTCATCTTAAAACTGGGTATACTTCCCTGCCACACCTTGTACATATAGCTATAGCCATAGTCTGCTTGAGTACACTTTTCTCTCTTATATGTAGCTACTACACTGAGCTAATTATAAAAATTCATTTACTGCCACAGTATCGCGTTAGCTCTCGAACAGTGAAGACGTACGTAGTGTAGAAGTAGAAGTAGAAGTAGTGAGTCAGCAGTTAGTTGTTCACAGTAAAAGTGGAACAAAAACATTGCATCGAAATTCGGTTAACAACCGCCGTATCTATGCCAGCTAAGTGACCTACTTTCGCGCGGCCTTGTGTTTTTCGTTCGCGTTTCGCATTTCCGCGGTCGCGAGGGCCAATTACGAGGTCCTTCCGAAAAGTATGTTCGCAAATTACGGACAATGACAACGTCAAGTGGGAATTTGTTAAAACTAAAACGAGGAAGATAAAAACGAGATCATGGACACCACCAACACAACTGTGATCCAGTGTTCACCGGATCGTTATATAAAATCTAATAAGCTCCAATCTGCAGCAGAGACGGCGCTCTTCCTCGCCTGGAAGGAGTCGGATGAGAATAGGAAGCAGTTAGAGAAGAGCAACGCAGATCTTATGCGGAAAATAGAAGATTTGGAATCACGATTCAAGAAAATCGAACACAACATCAATATCCAACAGCCAAGCAGTCCAGTAGTTGTCGAGAACTACTCAACAAACGAAGAGGAGTTGGCAAAAGAGACAGAGTGGATCAGAGTTCGCAACAAACGTGTTACAAAGAAGAGGAAATTAATAACACCTTGTCTCCTGAGCCGAAGAAAGAGCCTGCTGGTAGTAATCGCCAGGTAAATAAAATCGTTGCAACTGAAACGTCCAACGTTAATGAAGAAAATAAAAAGAAAAAGGAAAAGTTACCTCCACCCATCATAGTAGACGGTATTAAGAGTTTGGATACTCTCTTGAAGAGCCTGAAAAAGTGTCAGCAGCTGAAAAATTCAGGATAAAGCTCTTGAGTAAAGAGTCTTTCAAAGTAAATGCGATTGACTCAGAAGCATATCGTAATATTACGAAAGGATTGATAAATGATGGCCATAACTGGCACTCATATGAAAACAAACAGTCCAGACCAATAAGAGTGATGGTAAACTCCATCACTCCTGCAACACAGAATCCATAAAGGATGGCTTGTAGGCAAAAGGATTGCAAGTATTAGAGGTAGTAAATAAGCTAAAGTGGAAAACCAAAGAGCCATTAGACATGTTCATGGTTTCATTCAGTTCAGAGAAGAATATAAAAAAGTGTTTGAACTAGGAAATATTCTGGGTTGTAAAGTGGAGGTTGAGGCATTGAAAACAATCTAATACCACAGTGCAAAAATTGTCAAAATTACAACCATACCCATAAATATTGTAATAAAGAAGCCAGGTGTGTCAAGTGTGCTGGTAAACATGAAACGAAAGATTGCCTGAAGCCCAGGGATGCCCTACCAAAGTGCATTCATTGTGGAGAAGGACACCCAGCAAGCTACCGCGGATGTGCTGTGGCAATTGAGTTACAGAAAATCAGGAACTCAAGTAGGGCAACCACAAAGAATTTACCATCGAGAAATGTAAATAATTCTCAAGCTCAAACTCCTATTAAGTCACATGCTGAAATACCAAATAAGAGAAGACTGACCTTCGCCGAGATCGTTTCCAATGAGAATAGGCAACAGATTAAGAAAGATGAAGGAGAGGAAAGAACCCAGAAAATTCTACAAATCATCCTAACCAAACTTGATAACCAGCAGAGAATTATTTCATACCTTCAGTCTCGCTTTGAGAAATTAGAGAATACGAGACAACATAAGTAAAAATGACTCATTCACTAAAAATAATAGAGTGGAACGCAAACGGACTCTTACAACGACGACAGGAGTTGGAAGCAGTCCTAAACATAGATAATGTAGATATATGTCTTATCTCAGAGACTCATTTTACTAAGCAGTGTTACATAAAATTCAAAGGTTATAGGACCTATCACGCCCTACATCCTAGCAACGTTGCAAGAGGGGGTAGTGCAATAATCATTAGAGATAACTTACAACATAATGAAGAAGCTAAAATTGAAACTGAGAGAATACAATTAACAGGCATATCTGTACATACGATAAATTATAGATTTGTAGTTGCAGCTATCTACTGTCCACCTAGATATTCCATCAGAAAAGAAGAATATTTATCAATGTTCAACATTTGGGAGCTAAATTCATACTTGGAGGTGATTTCAATTCAAAGCACACTCACTGGGGATCACGACTAACAACCCATAAAGGAAAAGTTCTTTATGAAGCAATGAGAGAGTCAGGATGTGAAGCTCTTTCAACCGGTAAACCAACTTACTGGCCTACGGACACAAGCAAGATACCTGATCTTATAGACTTTTTTATAATAAAGAATATTTCAGTGAGTTATTTTCAAATTGAGGAAAGCTTCGATCTCAACTCAGACCACTCTCCTATTATTCTAAAGCTGAGTGACACTATTTTACAGAAGCAAAGCTCTTATCCTACTCTAGTTAACATGCATACAGATTGGGATGGCTTTGCAAGAATGTTGGAGGAGAGAATTCATCTTAATGTGCCTTTAATAAATGCAGAGCAGATAGATGAGGAGTTGGAGAAATTTGTAACTGATATACAACAGGCTGCATGGTGTAATACTCCACAAACAAATAGAAGAAGAACAACTGGAAATAACTATCCAAGAGAAATAAGAGAAATGATTGCAGAGAAAAGAAGAGCTAGAAGAAAGTGGCAACAATCACGTTCTCCCCAAGATAAGAGATTGTTAAATAATCTAACTCAAGAGCTGAAAGAGAGATACAAGCTATTAAAAATGAATCGTTCAACAGTTACCTGAGCAGCTTAACAGGAGAAAAGAATACAGATTACTCTCTCTGGAAGGCATCTAAGAAAATAAAAACACCAATCCAACAAGTTCCACCTATCAGAAAGCAGAACAGAGAATGGGCTAGAAATAACAAAGAAAAAGCGCAGACATTTGCAGACCATCTTGAGAAAGTTTTCCAGCCACACAATGAACCTCAAGAAGAAGATGTAGAAATTGACGAAAATGTTGTGCAGGAAAATCAAGATATAACACATGTCACAGTGGAAGAAGTTAAAAAGGAGATAAAGCTTATCAGTGCAAAGAAAACTCCAGGATTTGACCTGATAACTGGCTTAGTCCTAAAACACCTGCCAAAGAAAGCACTCATCAAGTTAACAGACATACTGAATGCTTCATTCAGACTTAGATTTGTACCAGGAATATGGAAAGTAGCCGAAGTTATAATGTTGCTCAAGCCAGGAAAAGAACCACATGAAGTAGCTTCATACCGGCCAATTTCATTATTACCTGTGTTATCAAAGCTGTTTGAAAGAATATTGTTGCGTAGGCTCAAGCCAATAATCGAGAGTAAGCAATTAATTCCTAATCATCAGTTTGGTTTCAGAGAAAAGCACTCCACAATTGACCAAGTACATAGGATAGTTAATTTGATAGAGAAGAGCTTAGAAGAAAAAAAGGTTTGTGCAGCAGTTTTCCTCGACATAGGGCAAGCTTTTGACAAAGTATGGCATGAAGGTCTTCTATACAAACTGAAAAAAATGCTTCCTAAGCAAATCACAGAAATTTTGCAATCATATTTGACTGGAAGGTACTTCAGAGTCAAACAAGGAGATTCATATTCTGAGCTGAGAGAGGTAAAAGCAGGAGTACCACAAGGAAGTGTTTTGGGGCCAGTACTCTACCTTTTATTTACGAGTGATATTCCAACTATGGAGGAGAATACCACAGCCACATTTGCAGACGACACCGCCCTACTAGCAGTCGACAGCAGTGTTCATATTGCAACAGAAAAGCTCCAAAGATCTGTTGACAAAATTCAAGTCTGGACCAGAAAGTGGAGGATGAAACTCAATGAGGGCAAGTCAATCCATGTTAACTTCACCAACAAGAGAGTTGAGTACTATCCAATTAGTATAAATAGAATCAATATACCACATGCAAATTCTGCTAAATATCTAGGCATGACTCTTGATGCTAAGCTTCGCTGGAAAGAGCATGTCAAGAAGAAAAAGAAGAACTCAGCATAAAATACAAGAAATACTACTGGCTTATTGGAAGAAACTCATCACTTTCAATACCAAACAAAGTGCTCCTGTACAAACAAATCTTCAAACCTGTTTGGACCTATGGC
The DNA here is from genome assembly GCA_017141385.1 of Sogatella furcifera. Lineage (NCBI taxonomy): Eukaryota > Metazoa > Arthropoda > Insecta > Hemiptera > Delphacidae > Sogatella > Sogatella furcifera. The sequence goes on from CM029548.1 coordinate 28,079,306, forward strand.
ATTCAACTATGGGGCTGCACCAAACAGAGAAACATCACCATCATACAGCGATTCCAGAATAAGGTGCTCAGAAACATCGTTGATGCTCCCTGGTACGTGCGGAACAGCGACATCCATAGAGATCTGGGAGTCAACCTGGTATCCAGTGAAATACAGCGGTATGCAGAAAGTCATGAAGTACGGCTCCACCAACACAACAACGTCGAGGCAATCCAGCTGCTGGACAATGAAGGATTGGTGCGGAGGCTCAAAAGAAGGAAACCATTTGAATTAGTGTAGTGCAAGTGGTGTTCAGTGAAAAAATCAGAGCAGTGTTTGAGTGAAACATAGCTTAAGTAGTACAGTCAATAGGTGTACATAATATTTTTTATTATCAGTAAGAAATTCTATTGAGAATTTCACTGTATTTAATTCATGATTAGCAAGATAGGTTAGAAAAAATTTGCTCATTAGTCTCAAGACTAGATAGCAATAGTACTTACAGAAAAAAAAAAAAAAAAAATTTACTGCCAGATCCAATGCTTTCAATCGGTTCTCCACTATCAAACTAATTGAAGTTGTAGCCTTGAGCCTATGTAACACGCGGCGAAGCTAGTTTACTAGTTTGTATTAGTTCTAGCAAGACAGTTAGCAGACAGCTGATGTCAAACTAATACTTTTAGCTAGATAGAATACAAACTAGCAGGGCTTGAGTTGAGGGGGAGCGACGCTCCCATACCTTTTTTACCAAGAATTTTTTTAGAAACGATTTTTCGTGTTCTGTTATTTTAGTCAGTCACTAATTCTAAAATGTTCAATAACTTTGTATATAGGCTAATTAGAACATAATGTTGCTAGATGTTTATTCAGAATTATAGGTGGACGCTAATGCATAAAGTACCCAGTCCTTAGGCCTCGGCTGGATTCTTATAAGCGGCGTCAGCGCAAGGTGCTACTATCTTTGCCATTGCCAAATAGAAATTTCATCATGTTGTTATTCTCAATCCGGATTTTCTAAAACTTGAAGAAAATTTAGGCCTATGTGGATTATACAGTGTTGTTGAAAGTTGAAATGGTAAAAACCATGTCTGGTCCAAAAAAGCTTTGTGATTCTTATTCGTTCTTTAAAATTGTATTATTAGTTTTTTTTTAAAGCTACAAAACATTGCCCAGATTTGCTAAAAACGTTCCAATTCAAGTGTGATTTTTAAAAATGTCCTGGGGGAGGGCCCCCGGACCCCCCTCCCCCTGGGGGTATTCCATACCCCCCAGACCCCGAGCCATTTCACCCACCGATCCCATACCTCTTTCTTTACAAATCAAGCACTGCAAACTAGCATGATCGCAATCACCAGGTCTAAGCATTTAAATCTGAATTTTAAAAAACTCGGTTTTATAAGCACTATTTTTTCAAGGAGATTCAACCATTTGAGGATGAACATACATAATTTTCCAAATTATTACCATATTGAAAAATAATAAAAATTTTAAATTTGATAATTGTTCAAGGGCGAAATAAAAAATGGCTTTAAAACCAGTACATGACAATATCACGTTTCTGAAATAGATGCTCAAGGGGGAGTAGATGTTCGTGGATAGGGAAGGATTATCATGACTTATGAGACATAAATGTAATTGAAATTCTAAAATGGGTTCATCAATTTCAAAATCATGTACTGATGGTAGAGAAGATGGTATTTGAAAAACACAATACTAATTTAATCAGTATACCGTACGTTGTACTAATATGGAACTTTTTGAGTGGTTGTGAAGGTAATATTGTGGTGGTTATCCATATTGAATGAAAAGGCGAGACATTTTCAAACCACCAATCTACAGAGTGATCGTAAAGTCACGCAACCCAATTTTTGAAGCAATGTAGGAAAGACAGGTAAATTTGTATGATTTGGGTGTGGGAATTTTTCGTCCAGTAGTACAGCAGGTGACAGAACTGCTAGATCACGCCACCGGGCGACAGTTAGCCAGAAATCAGTTTGTTTGTTCAGTTCGAACCGCAATGTCTTTTAAGCCAAAAAAAAGTGTTTCTGTTGTTTTGAGTTATTGTGGATCAAAATCATACGCAAAGCGTCAAAAACTTTTCTCCAATGCCTTTCCAGATGCTAAAGTACCAAACAGATCGACCCTATGACGTTTGTTTCATCGTTTTTGGGATACAAGTAGCGTGGATAACCGTACCGGCCGACCAAGTGTTTTGACTGATGACAGTCTGCAGACGATAAGTGAAGTTCGTTTCGTTCTTCAAAATAGTCTATTCGAAAACTTTCTACCCAGACTGGACTGTATTACGAGTTTAGGAGTTTTCATAAAGCCACTAAGTAATTGAAATTACATCTCTACCGGATTAACGTAACGCATCACCTCCAAGAGCCAGATAAGGAGAAACGGTTGCAGTATTGTCATTGGTTACAAGTTTCATTCGAAATGACATATCTCTTCTGGACATAGGTTTTTTCAGCGATGAAACTTGGTTTCAGCTGAGTGTATATGTCAATAATCAAAATTGCAGGATATGGTCTGCACAGAATCCACGTGAATTCCATGAACAGTCATTACATTCTCAAAAAATTGGGGTGTGGTGTGGTGCATCTCGTTGGAGAACTGTCGGGACTATCTTTTCAATGAAGACAATCACAGCAGAACGTTATAAAGAAATGATCATTAGTATATCATAAACTTTGAAAGAAAAATAAATAATTACAGCTTTCTAAGACTGTTTTTATTTTGGGTTGCGCGACTTTACAATCACCCTGTATTTAGTTAAATACACGATTATCAATCTCTGGTAAACTAAAACTTAAAGTACAGAGAAGCAGTATTTATACTAACTGTAAAGCACCGCTATTGATAGACGCTTGAACCAATGACATTGAATGTCTGCCATTGGCCTAGACAAGCTCCTCCCCAGATTAATCTAATCAATCGGTGAGTATAAATACTACTGCTCTTTAATGTAAGTTTCAGTTTACCAGAGATTGATGATGGTGTAACAACCGAAACTGGTATCTAGCTTTTCTAATAAAAAAGTGGTTTCATCTTGTCCTTTCATTTAATAATATGGAACTAATAATGGTTAGACCAGAGCAAACCAATGTCAGTGACTATCAAATAATATAATTATTCAACTTTATAATTGTTCGATGCGACGTCTCATTTGTAAAATTGAGCTCACCATTAAAGCAGGCGTGTAAGCGAGATTGCCACCAATGGCAGTGAAGTTGAATGGTGACACAGCTGCCACAAATCCGTCCAGTCCTCGGTACCTCATCAAGTTCAACGTCGTTTTCGGGTCCTCGCTGATCGGCTGGTATTTCATCACTTCTTTGGCAAAGTAAGCGTTCAATCTGCACAACAAAACAAAACCGTTTAATTAATTGCAATCCTTATCTCCGCAATCGTAGATGTTCGAATACAAGAACGTGTCTAAAAAACTTCAAGTCAATGCAAATCCCTTATCTGATCATTCACACAACTAACTAGTGCTCTGAATACCTTGAGTCTTCAAAACTTCCGTTTGAAGGTCAGTACTTATTTCATGGAGATTGATGCCATAAACTAGTACATACAAGGACAAATATATGATGCAATTTTTGCATGGAACAGTCCTAGCAATTACTCGCTATGAGTAAAGTATATAAGACAATTTTAGTTCATGCAATCTGAGAAGACACACTTTTACAATACACTTTACGTCGTACCAGCATGTCTTCTCAGCATAAACTCTACTTGTGTCCGGCAAGTAATTGCTAGGAGTTTTTCATGCACAATTTGTCGCATATCTTTGTAAGGTATACACTAGTTCAATTAGTACAAATCTCCAAGTGGGCATACTACCACAGAAGTCAAGCTGAGTAGACACGCCTTCATAAAACACTTTACATTATAACACCGTGCCTTCTCAGCTTTTGAATTGAATATTGTAGCCTATGTACCTGATGAAGTCGATGAGTTCGGCGGCCGAGTCGATTTCGGCCTGCACGATGGTCTTGGCCTGGCCGAGCATGGTGGCTGCGTTGAGCTGCATGCGGTACTTGGTGGCCATCAGGTCGGCCGCTCGCATCCAGATCTTGATTCGCTCGGCCATTGGCACCGCGTCCCATTTTGGCTGCGTCTCCACTGCCACACAGATCGCCTTCTCAACCAGGTCCTTAACAAACAACCACACATCTTTGTTATTGGTATTTTTCTAATATTATTTTTGGACACACCAAATTTTGAATAGGAATAATCTATAATTAGATCTGAGGTGATGCCCACATATGTTCCAAGCATGTGAGTGGCTAATTAGAGGGGTAATGATGACAGATGACGATGACTTTACGTCTCATCCGAAAGACCATATATGTGATAACGCTCTGTTTAATGGATAATATCTATCATATAATATCTATCTATTATACTAAAGGAATAGGGCTATAGAAAGATGGGTTCAAGAATGAAATTAAATGGATGATTATAAATTCCGATAAAAATAGTCTGTTTGAGAGCGTAGAGCAATTCCTAGTTTCTATAAGATCAATACATAAATTGTTATCAATGATAGAACAAATTGTATTTTATACTGTAAACATCATGGATAAGAAGTTATATTCATACTTGAATGATGGTTTCAATAATATTACGTTTTCGAAAGAGTGCTTTTTCAAGATAATATATCACTCAATTACCAATACATTTATAATGATTTTGAAAATTATCAATTACGGTAATTCACAAAATGGTATTTGTGTTTTTATAAAGTTTAAATCTCGTTTCTTTAATTATGAAAAAATCATCAAGATTCTGATTGTACACTTTCATGCTAGTGTACAGGACATGATGAATAAAAACTTATATTAATCTAAAAGGTAAAAAAGCAAAAGTCGCAAGAACTAATCAAATTTCTCTTCCGAAATATTATTTTTGGACACACCAAATTTTAAATTAGAATAATCTATAATTAGATTAGAGTACTTTGGTGGTACTGTGTACAAAAATAGTGAAAATATTAGGAATATAGGAGTATTTTCAAGGAAACTATTGGTAGTTAATGAGTTGGAACAGCTGATAACTTGAAAATTGACTGTTTGTAACATTTTTGAACTAAAATTAAACTCAACGACAACATGTCACCGAAAAATAAATTATATATCCTGGTATAACAACGATTTTCGACTTGGTTTGTCTAATACAGACATCTAGTCTAGACCAAAGCAACAATTAGCTACACTAATATTGATGTTTGTTATCATCAACAACAAATAATTTACTTGACAGTATCATAATTCTATTTGATATACAGTCGTCGATTCAATTAATGTACTGTTATGCTTACTACACCAGTGATAATTATATTAAATTGAGCAATAACGGAAAAAATTATATGAATACTGTATCGTCATTCAGAGAAGTACAAATTTGAACAATAATTTTCAGTACAACCCGTGGTATGAAGGCATTTCTTCGTTTCTATATTGATTGTATCCAAGAATTAAGGCAATTGCTTACTTTAATTTGAACTGATACAAAATCAAAGTATCAAGAATGTACTAGTTTGAATACGGCGGTAGATGATATAATTTTTCAATAGCTCAACAGCATCACTTCATGGATGTGATTCTTTCAAAATCCATCAATTTCAAACAAATTAAGCTAAAATTCAAATTAAAAATTATTCCACTTACGGGTGTAGCCCAATAGAATTTGGCGAGTTGTTTCTTGTGGTCATGGGGCTGTAAAATAAATGAAAAAACTGAATGTTAGAAACTTACATACAATTTAAACAATGCAGGATACTCAGAATAACCTCAAGAATGGTCTAAATTTGAAAAAATATGTATATATATAAAATGTGATTCAGTTCAACAGATGAACAGATTTAGCTTAATGACTCAAATTTCTTACAACTTCATTCCTGGTTTTTAAAGAATTATAAGTTTACTAGTTATTTTTTACTGAAAATGTTTCTAAACAGATATAGGTCAATAGATTCAATATACCTTATTTTACAGATGGTGTTAGCTTTTTCAGCTGCTTTTATCTATGTAAAGCAGTGATATCAGGACAATTTGCGAGTGGTCGAGCTAGAGGCGCTACGTTACCGATACGCTCTTGCATACCGATTGCAAACAATCCTGACATAGTTAAACATGATATAACACAGAATTCGCCATCCATCGATCTCTTGTGAAATTTAATTAAAAAGTAAAAAATTACTAAAAAACACATGGAAAGTGAGATGTCAAATTTCAATTGACTACAAAGTCTATTGTCATTGGAAATCTTAAAATAACAAGAAATCAACTTTTGGTGGATAATTCTGCATTGAAATAGACCCAATTTTTGCGTTTTTCAATCTCCATTATTTTAATCTTATACAAAATATAAACATAAATTTTTCAATTGTCATCAATTTGAATGTTCTTTGTGAGAATTTCACACAAGCATAGCAAGGACGTACAGCCGAGTAGAAGAAGAGCAGAGGACAAATAACCTGGCACTAAAAATATAGCATAAGCAGTTCAACCCAGTTAAAAATAAACTTGGCAGAGTCTTAAGAATCATCGCGGAAATAAATGGAATTGAACAACATTCTCTTAAACATTGATGGTGCATGTAGTTTCCGAAAATATTTTGAACGACATTATAATCAGGTCCCAAACCAATGAATAACTAATTATTTGCCGTTGAAAAGCTGACTTATAGGATTATTGCTATTAATAATCAACTTATAAATGAAGTAAGTTATTGATATTGTAATTTCTGTAGTTTTAACGTGACTTTTGTAAATGCAATAGTTTGTAAAAAATATAATTCTTGAACTAATTAGCTCTTGGGAAAAAAAGAACCGACAATTTCAAATGGTTAATGAATCAACAAAACATTAAAGCTTGATATATTTTCAACTCCTCATAATCATTTTTATGAATGAGAACCCCCAGAATTTCTTCAAGCAGATGGATACTTACCAACACTTGATATTTAACTTCCTTAGTCCTGTACTCCTTTTCGCCAATTATAATGGGAACATCTTCAACCTTGGAAGACATTTCTTCCAGAGCGGCTTCCAGCTCTTTGCGTTCCTTGCTACCGGGCAAGTAACCTTTAAAAATAATAATAACAAGAAAATAAATAAGCATACACTACTAGTACTTTCAAATGCATCACAACCGTATAAGAACCAATTGGAAAGAACAGAAACTTCAAATTAGTTGGTTCAAGTTTGTGTTACAAGCTTTATTGATAAGTTCCTCCTAGATTTCAACCCTCACGTAACTCCTAGCAAAAAAAGAATCGCCGAGTTGGTGAAGGCCCGCTTTTCCCAATAAGGGGTTACACAGAGCTACGGCTCAAGTAAAATCAGATTATATACTGAATCAAATTCAATCAGCTGTTACTCAAGCCATAGCTTCACTTGAGCCACATTGGGGAAAGCGGGCAGATATGAAAACTTCTTGGATTTCTTTAAAAAAAGACAAAGAAACTGGTTTCATTACACTTTGCAAATAAAAAGAGTGTTCTCTACTTGAAGACGTGATTGGCGGTATAGCAAAAGATAGGTAAATTCTGTTTTGATCCAGAATGTTTCCGGGTTCTTGAATCTCTAAAGGTATCATTCCCAATCGGCTTTATCTGCGCTGCTCGAGCTGCCCGGCTCTAGCTGCAATGTATAACTATCTCAGCTTTATTCATATAACTGTATTTTAAATTTTCACTTTGTTATTAGAGCTTCTAATGTATAATTAATCAATAAATGGTGAAAATCACTTGAAAGTGTCTTAAAAAGAGTGAATTTCACTATTTATTGATTTATTATACATTAGTAGCCCTAACAACCAAGTAAACATTTATAATATAGTTATGTGAATAACATACGAGCCACGCGGCTCGAGCTGTAGCTTGGGAATTACACCTTTACGTTTCATTTCACTGACAATTATAACAATAAAAATGTAAGTCGATTGTTTAGTAACAGCCAAGATCTGTCTTCAATGAAATTTAAAATTTATGTTCTAATTTTTTGTGGTTTGCTTTTGGTGTTTCATAACAATGATATTGGGGAGTCCGATCTCACAAGGTGTCAAATTATCTATCGATAAATTGAAAAACTTCAACTTCAATAAATATGAAGCAAACCTAAACAAAATCCTTAATATTTTTTGTTGAAATTTCTAGATCTAGGGAATTTTATAAGACCGTAGGCTACATAATTTATTATTCTTCAAACTATAACATGATAATTTATTGAATGCATCAGTTTAGAATTAGAAAGATTTGATTAATTTGACAAATTCTCCCCCCAATTTATGAGGTCAATGAGGAAGGGTCACTCGATTAATTTGTTTCACCGATAAATGACAAATTCGTTGATTTATTACTAATCAATTAATTATAAGTTTTGATGGCGAAAAATATCAAGAAATGAAATACAGTACTAGAAATAATAAAAAGCTGATTGTGAATAGGAATAACTCTACTGGCATCATTGGTAAGCGAAGCATTTCAGTAAACGGGACTGTTATTATTTTGTCAAACGGGATGCATTCTAAATGAATAACATTGTTATTTCAAATAGTCTGGCTGATATTTTTTCAATAAGTTGTTTATCAAAAAGGTTTATGTTCTAGAATTTTTAATATAAGATTGAAAAAATACAATTGTCTGCGAAATAGTTATTTGTGTAACTAGTGCCTAAAGTGGTAGATTGCTGCATCGAGTGAAACAGTTTTTTTCACGAGCCAAAGGCGAGTGAAAAAAGTTTCTCGAGTGCAGCAAGTACACTTTAAGCTCGAGTTACACATTACATTTTTCCTACAGTTACCATCAAATGTGAAAAAAATTAGAAGGATGTTGATTTAGAGACCTATACATATAAATTGGGGGTTGTAGGGTCATCAAGAAGGGTAATTATATTATATGATCTCACTCAACTGATTATAATATACTATGTACAAATGGACTAATAAAATGGACTGAAAGAATGGACTGATAAAATAAACTGACAGAATGGACTGATGAGATGAACTGTAAAAATAAACTGATGGAATGGACTGACAGAATAGACTGATGAAATGAACTGACAGAATGGACTGATGGGATGGACTGAAAAAACGAACTGATAAGATGGACTGAAAAAACAAACTGATGAAATGGACTGAAAAAAAACTGATGAAATGGACTGACAGAATGGACTGATGAGATGGACTGAAAGAAATGAACTGACAGAATGGACTGATGAGATGAAATGAAAAAAAAATTATGAAATGGACTGATGGATTGGACTTACAGAATGGACTGAAAAAATGAACTGATGAGATAGACTGAAAAAATAAACTGATGGAATAGACTGACAGAAATGGAATGATGGAATAAACTGACACAATGGAATGATGGAATGGACTGACAGAATAGACTGATGAGATGGACTAAAAAAATAATGAACTGACAGAATGGAATGATGAAATGAACTGACACAATGGAATGATGAAATGGACTAACAGAATGGACTGATGAAATGATCTGACAGAATGGACTGATGAAATGAACTGATGGGATGGACTGAAAAAACGAACTGATAAGATGGACTGAAAAAACAAACTGATGAAATGGACTGACAGAATGGACTGATGAGATGGACTGAAAGAAATGAACTGACAGAATGGACTGATGAGATGGACTAAAAAATAATGAACTGACAGGATGGAATAATGAAATGAGCTGACACAATGGAATGGACTGACAGAATGGACTGATGAAATGAACTGACAGAATGGACTGATGAGATGGACTGAAAAAAACGAACTGATAAAATGGACTGTCCGAATGGACTGATGAAATGGACTGATGAGATGGACTGAAAGAAATGAATCGACAGAATGGAATGATGAAATTAACTGACAGAATAGACTGATGAAATGGACTAACAGAATGGACTGATGAGATGGAATGAAAAAAATAAATTTATGAAATGGACTGATGGATTGGTCTCACAAAATGGACTGACAGAAATGGAACAATGAAATGAACTGATGTAATGGAATGATGAAATGGACTGATGGAATAGACTGGCAGAATAGACTGATGAAATGGAGTTACGAAATGAATGGACTCATAAAATAAACTGACAGAATGGGCTGATGAAATAGACTGACAAAATAGACTGGTAGAGATAACTGATAGAATGGACTGACAAAATGGTCAGATAAAATGGTTTGAAAGAATGGACTGATTGATAATGGACTGATGAAATGGACTGACAGAATGGAATGTAAAATTGAAGTGACTTATAACATGGACTGAGAAATTCACTGATTGAATGGACTGATGACAATGAACTGACAGAATGGACTGAAACAATGGAATGATGAGCTGAACTGATGGATTGGAAGAGTGGGCTGGTAGGATGCACTGAATAAGTGGACTGATAAAAAATACTGACAGAATTGACTGATACATTGAATGTACACAATCCATCAGTTTTGGAAAAACATTTTCAAAAACTTCCTCTTCTGTGATTGGTTGAAAATCTGGAAAAACCAGATTACTTTACGCACTAGTGCGTAAAGTATTTTACACACTCGTGTGAGAATGGCCCATTTTAGAAACTCTATTCAGTGTGTAAAGATGGACTTTTTTTGCTATCTGTAGGAAAAGAAACATATTGTAGCTTTATGATTAATAAATAAATCTGATATTAAATCGATTGAACAAAGCAATTCAGAGTAGTTGGGAGTAATAATATGCGGTAATGTAACACAGTTTCATTCAAATTTGTATATACATGTATGTAGCTTTCAAGAGCTGAGATGACACCCCGTTATAATTCATAATGTATTGTGACGACGTGTCTTATCAGCTTGCGTCAACTTTACTTGATTAATGAATTATCCAAAAGAATGTGAAAGAGATAAGATTTGTTTCATCGAGTGTTGAGGCAAGATAAGGGGTTCAAAGGACAGATATAGATTGGTTCCAATGCAGTATATCTTATTTAAAAGTCAAGTGGATGTGTTTCAGATAGGCTACCGAAACACTCAAATTCATTTCTAATAAGACTATTCGAGTGAGAGACTATTGAGAAGAAACACCTCTTGTGAAATATACAAAGTGAGCTAGTAAAGAATTTATACTTTATAAAAACTACTGGATTACCGTCTGTAAGAAATTGGTGAGTAATTAGATTTTTAAGCACACTGTAAGATGGACATCATCTATGCCAGTGCAATTTATATTTTTGCCAGATAAAAAATATCGAAAAATCATAATTATAATTCTTGAATAACTTTTAAAATAAGAATTCAAGCAAAGGAAATTCAAAGCACTCCAACTTCTGGCTGGTTCTGTTTCTCTTAACTTATTGTTGAGATTCTACAACACAAATCTTTGTAGTTAGTAACAGTTCGTTAGGTATTGTAAATAGTTCAACTGGAGGTACTATAGACTTGTTGAAAAAATATGAGACACACAATTTGAAATAACAATGTTATCTATCAATTTAGAATGTATCCAGTTTGACAAAATAATAACAGAGGCAAGTTTACTAACATGTTTTGCTCGCTCATTCATGATGTTAGTAACTAGTTATTAGACATTAAAGTAACCTAGTAACCAAACGAAACTTTAATGGTCTTTCAAGTTAAGCGATTTCAGGACAATTACAGAAATAACTTCATCACTATTCACTAGAACATGAACTTGAGTGAAACATCAACAGAAATCCAATTGTACTCACCAAGAATTGGTTCATTTTTAACTGTGAAGTCTTCTAGCTTTTCTTCTTTCATGACAACACCCATGACACTACTCCGGTGGAACATCCTGGAAAACAAAAATTCAATCATATTATTATATTGATCAAGTCAATGCGCGATTTCAATTTTCATCAATGGATTGATTGCTTGAATATCTGCATTAATAATCTATAGAATCTTGATTTATAGATTTATTAAACCTTTGAAAATTTTCATTTTAACACTTTTTATCAGAAATAGGTGGAGTGAAATAGAATTATCAGTTCTAATGAAGTGAGCTAAAAAAATGAAATTGAATAATGCATAGGGTAGAAAAAAAATTCTAATAATACTACTTCAAGTTCCCAAATTTAAGGTTTTACATTGTTCGCTTCAACATAAGTCGTTGATCTATCACAATACTTTATTCAAAATTGCCTCTAATCTAATTCAACACCATTGAGTATTTTATACTTTCTTTAATCAGAATTTTACAGCAAACTAATCGTACAGCCTAGTCTAAATTACAATTTAGAATTATTTCAATAGTTTTAACTCAATAATATTTATGGAAAAAACTTGTTAGATTTTATTCTTGTTAGAGCTTGTTGAAGCTAGAAGAGAAACTTGTTAATTTAATTTTTCCAACTATGAAAAGTTCACGTTTTTCATGTCATTCATTCAGCAAGCCGGTTTCCATATTCATAACAAGGACGTACAGTGCAAAAGAAAACCAGTAAATTTACAAAGCCATTATATGCTCACTGTATCCAAGAACTGATTAGTATAGCAATAAGAAACTTTTTCAAACTCCTGTAATACTAAACGTTGTCATAATCGCTGACAATTACTATCATAAAATCTTTGTTTCAGTAAGCTATTTTCAAAAGAATATTTTCTTTACACGTGAAAAACATGACACTTATTTTTAACGTTGAACTTTGAATTCTGTGTTGAAACCATTAGTGGGCTGTACCGCTGTAGGCTGGGTAGGCTACATGAAAAAGTTCAATACATAGAAATTTATCATTCGAATGACAATTCCTACTGACAATGAATCTATGATTAATTATTGGTTAACGTGCAAAAATAGAAGTGTACAATAACTGTGAAAGTTTTTTTAAATTTATACTAGCCTATTTCAGGTATCACTTGGAACCGAAATATGATTCATTGAATTTAAAACAAATCGTATCAAGCCGGAAAGAGAAAAAAGGAAGAGAAGAGAGACAAAATATTGACCAAAGCCTGAGTGTGAGAATCACAGTTTTACATAAATGAGTAGGTTCTTCAAAGACTAATCTATTCAAATTCCAAAGATGCAGCCTCTTCATTTTCATGTTACTCATAACATATCAGCAATAATTATTACATAAACTGGTGTACTGCAAATCTTGAAGTTTCTTTTATTCATCTATTTCTATTAATTTTTTGAAGTTGTAATCTTGAATCTTAATATTAATTTCTCAATTATAACTAGGGAAGCGCATGCGGAGGCAGCCGCAAATTGAGCGGAGCAAGCTTTCTTTTTGTCCAAAAGTTTTTGAAACGTGTGGACTCGAAAATTTGATCCCGGTATTTTAAGCCTAGCTAAACCTAGCTGATGGTGAAAGTGGCTCATTCTATTACCATGTAATGTTATGAAATGAGAATATAAAATATGAGCAACGACCTTTAAGTGAATCTTTTCTCAAGTGAGTGTTTATTTTGGTAAAATAAGGCAAGATGAGAAAATGACTCCAGCTTGGTCAATATTGGTTTAAAAAATATTGATTGGGCTCAAATTGAAAGTCAGAATGTTTCCTACGATTGAGACAGAATCAATAATTTTCAAACAATATTGAACGAGCTGGAGTCATTTCCTCTATGAGTGGTTCAACTTTGTAAATACAGCATTTGACGTACCTTTTTTGGTCTCAAATGTGCTCTGATTGTTTAAAATAATTATTCAGTAGCAAATTATAAAGGAAAATCAATATAAACTTGAAAAATTGCGAAAAAATAAGCCTATTGGATAAAATTTGGGCAAAATTTTGGTGTATTTCCACAACAAGCTTCAATTGTTTGTTAGCATGTTGAGAAATATTGAATGAATGCAAATGAATAAATAATTTTATTAATAAAGACATCAGGTAAAAAACCATTTTGCCTCCTTCACACAGTACAATATAGTTATTTGTATATCAGTACGCAAAGAGTGATTTTGCTGCATCAAGAGAAACACTTACGCACGACCCGCAGGCCAAGGTTGGAAATGTGAAAGGTTGAAATTAAAATTAAAATAGTCATCTCAGTTATTTATCATTGAATCCTAATTTTTAATTTTTAATTTTTAATTTTTAATTTTTAATTTTTAATTTTTAATTTTTAATTTTTAATTTTTAATTTTTAATTTTTAATTTTTAATTTTTAATTTTTAATTTTTAATTTTTAATTTTTAATTTTTAATTTTTAATTTTTAATTTTTAATTTTTAATTTTTAATTTTTAATTTTTAATTTTTAATTTTTAATTTTTAATTTTTAATTTTTAATTTTTAATTTTTAATTTTTAATTTTTAATTTTTAATTTTTAATTTTTAATTTTTAATTTTTAATTTTTAATTTTTAATTTTTAATTTTTAATTTTTAATTTTTCTTAATTTAATTTAATTTTCTCTTAACCAAACAAATATTAAAATGTCGTTTATTTCTTCTATTTCTATGTAAAATAATATTAAAAGTTGTTCTAAGTTGAAAATAATCGGCAAAAAAAAATGTTCTACTCAGGTTTTGAGCCCCCCTGATTGGTAAGCAGTGAAATACTAGTCCACGTCGCTAACCACTGGGCTATGAGGCTTCGATAAGAAGCTGATTCTGCCAGTGATACCAACATGATTTCAAGAGCATAATAGACATTTCTGACCAGGAACGTTTCTCAAAACTGATGTTAGGTTGCAATCCTGCAGTGCAGAGAGCATGAATATAGCATGAATAATGTGTATAGTAATAGTGTGTAAGCAATCCTTTTTTTCCTTTTTTCGTCCTTAATATGCAAATTTTCAAAATGCTCTATAGCCTATAACCTGGTCGTCCATGTCTACTATCACCATGGCAAGTTTGAATGAAATCGGTCGAGCGGTTCCGGAGGAGTAGTTATACAAAGAGTGACTTTCCTAATCCATTAGAGCTTCGCTTCGCTCCGCTCAATAATCTTACTCTTAATCAAGATTTCCTTCCTGTTGAAATTATATTTTTGGACAATTATTCAACTATTAATTTCGACTAAGTTAACCGAGGGCGAGAAGTTCCGGTCTTATAATTGAATTTTAGAGTTCCTGGATCGAATCCAGTTGACGGAGCGGATGTTAACCACAAACGGTCCACTCTCATCTGTCTTCGATCCCAATTGCCTAAGAAGTTCCCCTCACCATTACCCCTTTCATAAAAAAAGACTAGAGCTCATGTTGGCATCAACTTCAGAAAGATCTTCTCATCCAATAATAACCGAAAATTTTCAACAATGCATGAAATATTGTAATAAAGAATTATATTACGCCATCACTCATCCCATAATAAATTTTCGGTAAACGATAATCACCGAAAATAGTGGGAAACAGCGTTAAGTTACCAACTATAGGATATCAGAGCTCAACTTTGAGAATCGGGTCACACAGACCACCTGTTTCAAATCCATCAGAGATATTGGCGCATAATCAATGAACAAAAACTTGACTAACAAGTTCCTCTTCCAGGAATCAATGAACTCTCGATCAGAATTCTCAGTTATGAAACAAAAAGTCGACAATTCAGAAGCAGACGAAATGAATGATAAGTTATTCAAGGTCGAGACTGATCAATAATGAAATCACAGGATGGACAACATTGAACTCATCCACTTCAGATCAATAAGTGTCAGCTGAAAGCCGAAAAGTAGGCCAGTTAGGACACACACCCACTTGCTACCATGTGCGCATGCACGCTTCTATTTAGGGCAATAAATTATTTACTCTCATCGATTCAACACAAAATTTATTCGTAAAAATGTGAGAAAGATGGACGTAAAACGTGCACAAGATTACCATATTCACGGAGTCTGAAAACATGCCAAATTGACTTGCTTTTACTAACTGCCTCGCCTATACTACTTTTTATACTACTGGGGTTATAATTCCATTGTATTTTCTTCTTCTAGTTTTAGTTAATAGCATTAACATTGTCTTTACTTTGAGTCAACATTATTTTATAATCTTACCAGATAATAAGTAAGCAACTGTGATACTGTGATCTAGAATACCGTAATGGAAAGTTTACTTCTCAAGTTTAATATTTTTGTCGGGATGTGTCCAAGAAAAACTGACAAATTATCAAGATTATGAATCCTGTATTTGGAAAAGCACTTTATTATCTTAAAATTTTTTTTACCAATTCCAGGGAAATCAATCAACCAATCAATATTACCAATCCCAGCCATCAACAAAACATTTCAGAAAAATATTTTAAAACAACATCCTTCAATCATAATGCGTGCTACATCGATTATTCAGAGTCCAATAGCAAAGCTTTTTAATAATTTACTTCAAGAAATATAGAGAAACCCCACATCGACTATAATAGAATACAAAAAACAGAATCATATCAAACAGAGTACAGTATCAACTGGGTACTTCTTATTTCTTATCAATAAATGGAATAAATAATTATTATAGTATTCATTTCTTCCAACACCTATTGTTCTGTCCAAGAGCAATTTTGTAAGATTCAATAAATTTATGATAAGATAAATAATCAATCTTCTTCCACTTTACTTTGAAATAATATTTCCTCCAAGAAATTTGCGCGAGACAAGCTATAATTTTTTCCTAAAAGACCATGCTCTAGCTTTTTAAAGAAGAATATTGTTGTACGGATTCGTCCTGATTACGTAATTGACGCTTGAAGAAAATCAGCCGGTGGACTTTATTTATAAACCTCAACACAACACACTATCACAGTTTTAGAATAGCTTGAATAGTAGTTTTACTGTTATTGAATAGTAGTAATGACAATATTGTTATTTAGTTTAATAATTTGTAGTTTCTTTTCAACAATTATTGTGGAATAGTTTGAATAAATCATCAATCACTTTCCACACAATAAAAACTCCATACTAGATACTTCAAATCATTATCTAGTGCTACTTTCAATCAAAGTCAATCAAAATGATATCATTGATATAAGATTCTCGAGAAACGATTGAGGATTGATCTTTTTCATAATTTGAAAAAAGTTATGAGTCGTCCATCACATCAATGTCTAGCTAAAGCGCAGATGGGAATAGGATATTTCCTATTTTACTAATCAGTAAGTTATTTTCATTTCTCAAACTAAAAATATTTATTTTGTTTTGTAAAAGTACTAAAATCTAATAAAAAATCATAAAAAATTTACTTGAACAAATAATAGCCAGAATCAACAAATGTCAAAAGGTGAGGAAAGGTCACCAATCAATCAAGAGATGAAACGTCCAGTGAGTTACTATTTCTGGATGCTGACAGGTGTTAAAATCTAGTTTCCAAATGCAACACAATAAAATCAATTTTAATAATTGAGATAACTTGCACACACCTCACGAAAACCCGAACAGTAGCGACGGGTGATATCATTTTGAAGGAAATTCCTAACAAATTTGAACAGGAGCAACCGGTGAAACTAACTGAGAAAATTTGGTGAAGCGTTCAGAGCAGAGGTTAAAACAGAACGCTTCTTCACGTGATGCCAGCTGGCAGTAGACCTAACGCAAAGCAAGACTCACTCTGTGTCAAGGTCGACAATCCACCGGGTTTTTTCTTCATAATTCTCAAGTATTTCTCAATAACTTCACCACCTATTTACTGAAATTGAATGATTTTATTTCACCAATATGAAAAATTTTCAAACATACAAAAGTAGCCCAACATATAGTCAGTCCAAGCAAAGAAGACATTCTGGCAAGGTGGGAAATTGACTTAAGCTCGGTCGATATTGGTTCAAAAATTATAAATTTGGCCTCAAATTGTACGAAACACTATGATCTACAATTTGAGACCAAATTTATAAGAATAATAGAATGCTTTATTGACAAAAATTTAATACAAGCATAAATTATCAAACAAAACCACAAGCTTGACTTCTAAGCCGTCAGCTGAAGAAGGAGTTTTATACACTAATACTGAAATATTTCTGCATTGTATTCGCTTTAACTACCAAATTCATAATTATTGAAACAATCTAGAGTATAAATAATAATATCATTTTCCCATCTTGCCAGAATGTCTTCTTTGCTCGGACAGACTATACCTAATAAACTTCATTATTAGTTGAATGGAGAAAAATGGACTGTTAAATTAAGTATTATCTCAAAATGTGTGAAATGGTTGGCACAGAATATTTATCATAGGCTACTACAAATAAACCAATAAATTATGTTACTTTCTGGATTTTCCAAGAATATAACTGTTTGGAATTGTTATTTTAGATGGATTATTATATTTAGATACTCAAGTACAAGTACAGTATGATTCAATACAGAACGAAAAATACTAACAACGAATATGACAAACATGGAGTAAGTTAATGAAAAAATATTCATAATAACTATTAATTGAGTATTGAATGCGCCATCAGCCAATCCAGCCACGAACCACATCAGCCACACTTACTCTAAAGTATACCTCTTTCATTATACACATTTTATCAGTAAGAAAATTAAATAATAAGTACATTTACTTGCCCGGTATCACTATTTTCACCCATTTTAAATGAGTCTTCTCTAATGGAGCAAACTACACGAACTTGAAAGGTTAAAGGGAAAATGACGGTAATTCCTATACAACAAGATTGGAATTAGTTCAAATTATTCTTTCAACAAAAAGTTGGCTCGTGTACCACTATTTTTCCTGAAAATGGAAAACACTGTTTTAAAGTGTCACAGTGTGTTTAGTAACAGTTAAATTGAGGTTAGTGGTAGCATTCTATACTATCATTAATCGTAATTTAAATCGATTGGTAATGAGTGAATTCTAATGAAAAATAAGATGAGTCTAGTATGTCTGTATACTTGTGCCGCCAATCTCTCTAACTTCGAATTATACAAGGGCCAGGCATAATCCAAATAAACTTTAATCAATCATCAATAAAATTATTAGATCTCCTACTTGCGAGCAAATTTTATAATTTAGCAAGTAGTATTTTGGCATATTTTTAGCATTAGTTCTGTATATGAAACATTATTTCATATAGACCTTTTCATGATATATTCATGTTCTAATTAAATTTGTTTCATTATTTGATCAATTGTATTGTTGTGTCTTAATAGAGAAATATTTGATTTCTATTTGATTAGATAATTGTCAAAACGATGGATACATGATATGATAGAAACATAGAATGAGAATTATGATCTCAAAACCTTCTCTCAGGAAAAATTGAAGTATTAATTTATTTCGAGTTCCAGAGATCATAGGGTTCCTTATTTTATTCAACAATCAACACAAATGCAGTGGTCGATAATATTTTTATATTTTAGTATGAAGAACTTATGATTTCAACTGAAGTACTTTGAGAAAGACAATATCGTGGTGATGTACATAAAAGTACTATAGAAAATATGAGGAGAAAATACTGCTATGCAATATTTAAAATGTCAATTGATTGGAGCGCCAAAATTAATGTCAATTCATTCTTTAGTTTTCAACAATAATGAATTGGAGATAAAATTATATTGAGTACCAACTCAATAGAAGAATGTGAATACTTTTGAAGAAACTGACAAAGTTTGCTTGAATTTATGCAGCAGAGAAAATAAATGATCAAGCTCAAGCCGGTTGGCCTTGTGTTAATGTGAAAATGAACAGCTTTCACTCCAATAAGGAAGTCTTTAAAACTCTGCTTTGCTTTCATTGGATGCGTTTCAAATGCATTTCACCTTTGTCATTACAAATCTCAGCTTTAGAGAAAATATAATTAATAAATTTCAAATCAGATCAATCAATAATTGCAATAATAAAAATAAATTGACTCCAAAGCTCTGTTAAGTCAAAACTGAGAGGGATCAAGTTTAGAGTTACAATTTTTCCAGATAAGACTAACCAGAAACCCCCCCTCCCTCCAGTTTCATACGAGTACTCCATTCGCCCCGGTTGGCTGTTGAGCCATTGAAAAAAAATAAGTTGTAGTGAAATAAAGTTAATAAGGTTTTCTTCGGGGTTTTCAGATTTACTTTCCTGAATCGTTCAGGTATTCAGAGAGTATATGTAATTTGAGTTTTATTAATTCGTAATATTTAGAGGAAACATCGAGACAAATTACCGTATAGATCTTGATATTTTTTCAAATTTCACACTAGCTGGCGTTGGAGATGTCAGCTTGAACTTCATGGTTTCTGGCACACCTCTTCCATCGGAATGCAAACAAGACCCACACTCAGCATATCTGCAACCTGTCAAGGAAACTCCCCGGTGATCACGACCCTGTTTAACTACTGGGCTTTGTCTTGGACTGTTGGACAGTAAACTCAACTGGCCAGAAATATTCAGCAGGTGACCACAAGACTGCCCAGAATTTTTTTCTGCTGCTGAAGCAGATGGGTCATGTGACCTGAGCCTGAGGCCTACCTAGTTATGGTGTATCACGCGATCTTCCACTGTCACGTTTTCTATGGCTTACTCATGTGGACAAAGATTGTGGACAAACTGAAGCTGCAAAAACGGGCGGTCCAAATCATCATCGCAAGCGAATATCGTGATCATTGCAAGTCCCTTTTTGTTATACTTTACATTAGAGTCCATTTTCTACTTCTCTGTCTGATGTTAGTCAAGAAGAACCTGCAGAACCTGTTGACTCGGACTGAGGTGCATCAATATAATGATGAAAATAAGCACGTCTGAATTTAAAAATAAGATTGAAGTTTCTCTGTACTAAAAAAAACTGATTAACCTATATGGCTACGGTTACTCAGCATAAGCCAATAAATTCATCAGACTAAACTGAATAAACAAAAATATCAAAAATTACATCAAACTCTAAAATTGTTAGAATTGTTAAAATTGCCTGAATCAAAAATTCCAGAAGTACTTTGGCTTTGAGGTTATTAAATCTTTGAATTTACTTAATTACACCTTCTCATTACACAACAAAACTATAACTTAATCACTTTTTTAACTAAATATAAAATACAACTTATCAAGAATTACAAATTAATTTCGTTCGATATGAAACTCTATGAAAGTAGGATATTATTCACCAAAAATTCACAAGTTACCACTTGTGTGCCCCAACAGCTGATTCGATACGAATAGTCATTAATCTATGCCTAGTAATGATGTTTAATCAAAAGAGTAAGAGATAGATATCGTAATAGATGATTTACTAGTTGCTGAAGATTCATCTTTCATTAGGTTACATAAACCGCCCTCAATCTTGCAATCTTAATCTATGCGACTGACTGCTATATAAGGAAATAATAATAATAATCTTAGATTGGGCAAATTTTAGAAAGTTTAATGAACACGACAAGAGTAGAAGCCAAGGCATTCTTATTCAAGGTCTATTGAATATAATACCTAGCCTAATTGAGTTCGTAGATAAAAATTGAAGTGATAAGAAGTAGGATATTGTGATATTGGAACTGACCTACCCGTATAGACCTTTATAATTACCAAAAGACTGCGAAATAATTATTGTTATTGGCTATACAAATTTAATGTAAAAATATCAAGTAGCCTACGTTAATTTACAATGAAAATCAGTACCGAAATTCGGTACGGTATATACCGAAATTCAAATCAAGTCCTTTCAATCCTATAATAGTCAACTATAACACCAAGCCCTCTTTTGAATGCCTAATCAATAATTGAATTAAAGCAATGCAGAGCAGATATTTAGCATCCTAAGAAGGCCTATCTTAGGAACAGGCAGAAAAAATAATAACATTTTATCTTACAAACTTGCGATATCATTTTTAATTTTTGTATTTTAATTACATCTTCAAGTTAACTTATCTATCTTGTAAGACCGCCCATCACATGATCCCGAAAAGCTAAAAATAATTATCATCACGAGAAAATAAAACTGAATAAAAGACTATAGCAAATTGAAACAGGAGAAAAATATATTAGGGTGGTCCTGAGTTCTAAATAAGTTAACCGTACTTGAATGAATTAGCAATTCAACATACCTGCGGATGCCCACGAAGACAGTTTGCCTACAAGCGATCATCATTTTGTCATATAATAAAAATCGTATCAGTCGTTCAAATTGAAAAGGAGAACTTCATATTATAAAGACTAGGTTTTAAAATGATATCAAAATAAATTCACAGTTTTCCATCACACTACACTAGCTCAAACAAGATCTTTCACAATCCAATACAAATGCACTTCGTTCTCTTCTCTTCTTGTGAACTTGCAATTTGCAATCCTTTCCTTTCTTTCTATTTGTTTCTATATCACTCTTTCTATCCTACATACAACTATAGCGACGCCAAAAAATTAGGCGATTCTGTCTGCTCCTTGTGCGTTTCAACAGCTGATAATCTGATATAGTCGAAGAAGTTGTCTATTTCACAATAGATGCTGAGGTTACATCACGTACAACAGACAGACGGAACCGCCTACCTTTTTGGCGTCAGTTGTACATCTGTTCTGTAAAGTCCAGTACCAACTGTCTAGTGTTCACTCTAGAACTGAATCTGAAATATAATGTCATTTGGCCGCAATATTACAAAATTTATATAACATTAGCATAGTTCATGCTACAGTATAAATAATTTTCCAATAAAATGATGAACTTAAACGATTTTCAACTTGGAGCTTCAAATTCCAAAGGGAAGCCATTCGTAAATTATTAGAAATATATACTTTATTGCATTGAGGAATATTTTTAAATATATTTTTTAGCAAAATAACATTTGATATTCTAATGGATAAGAAATTCATCCACAATCAATAAACAGAATCATTGATTTTATAGATAGGTCTAATGTTGGTGCAACTGTAATAAGAGAGTTGGCGGATGAATTTGAAAGTGAGAAAAATTTTACTATTGGGCAGCAGAAGATCACTCGAAATGAGAAAACTCTATTATGTGAGTTTTATGAGCTAATCCTGGAAATTTTTTCATGTCTGAATGACAGAGGTACCGAAAATTGTAATACTAATAACAAAACTTCCAATGTTCATTTTTAATTGAATAAATTAGCAAACTAGAATATATTTTTGTACCGTACACCAAGCGCGCTGCCCACATTTACATTGCCCACGGTACCCAGGGGTGCCTACAAGGGGGGGACGTGACGCCAATGGCGTCATACAAATTTTTGGGGGATTAATTTTAACCTGAGGACCGATTCTCTTTAATAATAATTGTAAAAATAACAGTTATAGTTGGGAAATTAAGGTACGTGCTTGAATCTATAATATTTCGTATTTAAGACTCCTAAAGTTGTAGTTGGCAGGGGCGAACCCAGGGGGGATTGAGGGAATATATCCCCCCGAAATTGGGGCTCATCTTATACTAGATAGAATGCACTTTGTTGGAGTTGCCAAAGTTTTCACTAATAAGACTTGGAACTTCTAAAAATGTAGTTTTAGGTTAATTTTTGAAAAAAGTTTCCCCTCGCGGGGGAAATCTGGAGGAGGAAATAGATTTAATCAGAATTAACTATCGCAAACCCAAGTATTTCAGTTCTCAATGTTGAATGTTGAATGCAACAAGCATATTTTTCCTTACAAAATGTTTCATGGGAATATATTTATATTCATAATATTAATATATTTAATATTTATTATTGGTGCAACCTGGCCCCTGGCGATTGATCAACTGGGGGCCACACACCAGGGGGTATGCATTCCCCCCGCCCAGCCAAGAGAAGGGTCCAGGGGTCCTCCCCGGAATTTTTCAATACTATTATTTAGAAAAATCGCATTTTTGCTTGTTATTTGACCCTAAACCTGCAGTACTCCACACTTCATTGAGTGCAATAATGATTAATCAGACCACATATTTTTCAGGCACTTGACTAAATCACTTATTAACAGGAATATAATTTATTTTTCTGGACTTTGGTTGAGTTTTCTGGCACTTTCATTTTCCGGTTGTTCCGGTTTTCCGGTGTAACTGAAAAAAATATAGATAGATAGATTTATGTAAAGATCTAGTTTATTCCTAGCAAGTCAAATATACACATAACACAGGCAGGGGCGGACTGGGACCATTGAGGCCCTCTACTAAAAATTTCATATAACGGGTCAAAACGAGCGTTGAATGGTTTCTTGATGAAAAATATTGATAGAAATGTTCTGTAGTTCCTTAATTTTTCTCATTTGAAAACACTCGAATTCGAAGAAATTTCCCACTAAAAAAATCGTCAACAAATATGACGATAGGCCTAAACAAGAAGAATAGATCAGGGTAATTCAATTAGATTGTAATCTAATTGCCTTGGAATAGATGAATAACATTCACAGAATAATAAATCAGGCACAATTCAATAATTACTCCGATAAAGAGAAAATTTGGGTTACAAACCCAGGATTTTCTACATTGGCCTAAGACAATCGAAGAATTATAATATTTGAAGGCTACAGTGGAAGAATGCAAAGTTCATGTGCAATAATGTAAGCTTCATCAAACTGTGTGAACTATTAGGTCTATTAAACTTATAATTTGTCAAGTAGGTATTCTTGATATGATATTGTAACTTATGAGTAACTTTTTGTTATAGCCTAATCTGCTTTTACTCTTCCTACAAATATTCATTTCCAGATTTAGAAAGCAAAAACAGGTCTGGAGATGTCCCTCCGAAGAGTTTAGTAGAAAACAGGCCATCCATACAGAATTTAGAAATACGGTAGTCCAAGAGCTTTTTTCAATCCATCCATCCAAACTGTAGAGATGAGAAACCCTTTGAAACAATATGATAATTAATAATAATTCCTATTCTTATTAAACATCAGCATGTTGTGGATGACATTAGATGATTCACAAGGAACCGTCAAGGAGAAACATGGGGCCCCCAATGAAACCAAAATACACTGTATGTAAATCCGCTTAGCTAAGAATACATAAAAAAATTAGATATTCTTAGTTTTGTGTTGCACAAGGGTTCAATCATTCAAATGTGAACAGAATTATATTGTATTTGAACACTATAGATAATGAGAAAACTATTCTTTGGAAAAACGTTATTTGGGGCCCCTATAGGGACTTCTAGAATCTAAACTATATAACTGTGACCAGAATGTTATGAAAACCTGTGAAATGCTGTGAAATAACGACAGAATCATACCTTGATAATTAAGAAGGGACAAATTTTGACCCCAAGGAACTCACAATATTCAGATCAGCCTTGTGGGCTGTATCAAACTCTCATAAATAGAGTAGTTTTAAAGTGGTTATGTTCAAGTAGTAGGCTATTCTTAGTTTTCTTAGCGTCTATTGAAAAATCGTAATTCCTTTCGTAAAAAATTTTGTCTGCTCGGTCTGCGCTTCAAAAGCTGATGATGCCAATTATAGTTTTTATTCAGATGATGTTTATGTAATCAAAATGGACAATAACGTAGACGCTTTACATCAGATGTTAGTAGGTTATATCAAGTATAATTCACAGGCAGACAAACCCGTCTAATTTTTGGCATCATCTAAAACGTATTAGAGCATTGGGAAGCCATATAGCATTTTTAGCTATGCAGGGGCGGATACCCTAAAATATTTAAAATGCTTGGAAGAGCGGAAAAGCCATTCTTAAGATAATTATGCTTCTGGGATTAAAGGTCATCCACTGTCAGTTCGGACTGTGACAGTTGAAAACAGTGGCGTAACAGTTTTTTTCGGGCCCCCCTGCAATAGTTATTTGTGTATCAGTGCGCAAAGTGTGATATTGCTGCATCGAGAGAAACACTTACAAATATTAAATTTTAAATTTCAAGTTTTAAATTTTTCATATTAAATTTCAAATTAAAAATTAATTTTTTTTTCATATCAAAGAATCTTAAAAGGTCGTTTATCACTTTTATTTCTATGTAAAATAATATTGCAAGTTGTTCTAAGTTGAAAACAATCGACAAAAAAAATGTTCTGCTCAGGATTCGAACCTCCCCTGATCGGTAAGCAGTGAAATACTAGTCCACGTCGCTAACCACTCAGCCATCGCGGTTCGTTAGGGGTTATTTTAGGTTAGCTTTTGCCAGTGATGCCAACATGATTTCAAGAGCATAATAGACTGAAATGATTCTCAAAACTGATGTTAAGTTGCAAGTCTGGAGTGCAGAAAAAAATTTTGCGCACTAGAGCGGAAAAGTAGATTTTGGGTATTGTAATCAATGCAGGAACAGCAACTTTCTAACGTAGCTGTAGGAAAACATATTTTCGAGCCCGCATATTTTCTGAAGTCTCGTTCTGTGATTAAAAAATTTTCCTATTTGAAGAAACCATCTATTAAAATTACAAATTTATGATTTCTTATCCAGTTGTATCCTTAATTGTTGAAATATTGTGTCTTTTAAGCATATTTTCCCAATTATTCCAATAACCGTTGAAGTTACAAACTTCTTACAAGTTTCATTGAATTCCGCAGCTAATTTTACATAGGGTTTAATAATTTCAGAAACAAATAAAGCCTCTAAGAATTAGAAAAATTAATATTAAAAAAATATATAAATTTTTCGCCATTGTTGTCTCGATAACAAAGCGTTTCAGGGGGTGAATCTCATGGAACTTTTTCCCCTATTTGGTGTAAGGAATCTGCCTGAGAAGTATTACTCATTTCTCCTGAAACATCCTGTGGGCTATATTTAATGAATAAATCCAATTAAAAACTATAGATTCAAATTCCAAAAAATGATAAGGTTTTAAACTCTAGGTTGTCTAAAAACGCGAGTTTTCAGTTACATTTTCCCCCAGACCCCCCGGAATGTTCCCGACATAATCCCCCCCTCCGAAAACATGTCCTGGATCCGCCACTGCTTACATAAACATTCGAGCATAAACATAGTACCGGTTCGTGAACTGTAGCAGACAGCGTGGTGGTGGACATTTAAACGTAGGGGGGGGGGGCGCCCCCTCAGAACTATGGAGAACTGTATTTGGTTTCAAATCAAATAATGATAATAATATCCATTGAAAAACAACCGAATAGAAATGAACAAATCAGCTGAACAGAAATCAACACATTTATTATTTTTCTCTCCACTTTTCCATCTTACATGAACTGTCTCATAAAATTTTCATTATTCCAAAACTTGAACAGTTTAATATTTACACATTTTATTATCTTACATAGGAAGATAATCTTAGCATATGCTATTTACAATTTACAAATTTGGCTTACTGTAACTTAAATCACGAAATAACTTTATAATGTAGACGATTATCGTAGTTATAATAATATTTACAATGAAATGCTTCGAAATGCTGATGAGAGCTGAAGAGTTGGCTCCAACATTTCTATTGGACGCTCCCAGGTTTATGTTTCTCAATTTCAAAAACAGATCATTCCATCTACATTGCATAAATTATACTACAAACAGAATAGTATTGATCTAATATGTTTTGTATTTTGTCTTATAGAAATTTTAAAACAAGGATTGATGATAAACTAATTTCAACACCAATTGTGATTTGGTATTATGGTATGGACTTGGTAATTTGGTTTGTGTGTTTTTTCTTATTTTTATAATACTCATTCGTTACACTTAAATTTGATTTATATTATATTCGATATTAAAAAGTGTAGACTACGGTGCTATCATTTCTATAATAATATTTCTACCTATAAACTAAGGAGTAAAATATACTTTTTGTGTAAAATGTGCAGTGCAAAGCTTCCAAAAGCGAACATTTAAGTTCGCTGTTTTCAAAATTCAACTCTCATTGAAAAATACTCATATCCAAAAGTCATAATCATCTCACAATTTGATTGTAAAGTTACTCTCTGATCAATAATATAAGCAAAAATATGTATTGAACTATATAGCTGTATAAGCTCATCAGATGGAGATGTACATTTTATTCCATCTACCCTGTAGATGAAAACATCCAACATTTAATTCAAAGGAAGAAATTTAGTGTGAATGGTTTTTTTCAATATTTATGCATTGATTTAAGCTGATGAAGAGGAATAATTATATTTATTACAATAAAATTCTTGTAAGTATTTTGCATGTATAGTTTGTCCAAGCAAAGAAGACGTTCTGGCAAGATGGAAGAATGACTCTAGCTCGGTAAATATTATAAAGTTGGCCTCAAATTGTAGGAAATATTTTGATTCACAATTTGAAACCAAATTCAAATTTTTTCAATCAATAAATGAAAGAGCTGAATTCTTTTTCCCATCTTGCCATAATGTCTTCTTTGCTTGGACAGACTATCAGGAAACACTTGAAAATAATTGAATTTCTTAAATGCATGAAACAATTGCTCGAAAATATTGTATTTGATTTCTAAAATCATACGTCAAATGTAGAATCATCCCATGTCTTTTTTTGCTAAAAGATCTCGATTGTTTGATAAAGTTGAATGCCGTCCAATACACAACTCTCTATTACCTTGTACAATGTTTATCATCATCATCACCACCCTTTGCATTGTTACTACTAGTTGGCGCTTCATTGTGATCGTTGTTCGTTGGAGTCGGAATTGTTCTTAGAGAATTGCTATGGTTTGGAATTGACAAGTTTGTGAGAAAAGGAACGGATATGTTGGGCAGGCTGGCAGCGAGCACTTGGGGATGCCGCCTGCGGTCGTGGCGTTCATCGACTAGGTGGTGCAGGGCGGCTTGAACGAGGACCGGAGTGGAGGCGGCGGGGTCAGGGGGCTTGTGGCCGGAGCAGAGACACTGCACGCAGATCGGCCTCGGTCGGTGCAGGTGCTGCACTCTGTGCTGGCTCTCGCTCCAGCTGTCTGAAGCGGACGAATGCAGCACGGGCTTCCAGCGCACCCCCTTCCACTGTCCCGAACTACTGCTTTGCCTGCGCGCCAACATCTTGTGCCAGGTTCTTCGCGCCGACTCGTTCAGCGTCTCTTTGCTCGCACTGCGTGCCACAAACTCGGCTGATCTGTCAACAACCGGCTTAGCAGTAACCGACGACACTGATCTCTGCACTCGCTTTGCCACCTGATCAGGTTGCTGCTGTTCAACACAGTTCACAAACTCATTCATCTCGTTCGTTTGGAAGCCTACTGTTGAAGAGAAACTTTCAAGAGTAGAATTCGACGGCCAAGCAAATAGATCAGACTGATTCTGAGCCGAACTCGTCGGCCAAGCGAAGAAATCCGACTGATTCTGAACGGAGATTTCCTCGGCTAGTTCAGCTTCGTGTCCCATCACCATTTCCAAACATTGCTCCACATTTTCTTCCACAGAAGGAGTTTCGTGAAGAAGCTTGAGTGAGTCGATCCTGTAAAAAATGAAACCTAATTAATCCATACATGTAAAATACCTTTTCATTATAATATGGAACATGTAATGATCTCGGAGTGGAAAAAGTAAATGAATTATTATTTTCATATCGAATAGGTTTATGGAATAAATCTTCATAATAGGATATTTTTATTCTGCAAATAGTTCCTGAAACAGGGTGTCCACGTTTCAATTTTCTTTCAAAAAGACTCACAAGATGATACTTGTTTCAAAAGGAAAAATAGAAAATAAACTTAGGTCTCGATAATGATTCAAGACCTTTCAATTTGATTGTTTCATGGATGTGGAGTAGTAATGTAGAAATTTAAGTTCTATGCCCTTGAATTATTGGAAAGAAATTGAACTGTGGTCCGGTAACACATTTTCCAGCCAAACATGATTTATTCTCTCACTGCAAATACAACTCATAAAAATTACAAAAACCATGTTTACTCATCTACAACAACTTCAAGACAAAAGTTCATCTTTGACTAGCTAATTAAAGTATACAAAAAGGTATGAACATTTGAACATATTATCAACGAATTTGCTTCAACGCCATTATAAGAAAATATAAAAATGTGTTTGGGTATTTGACGCCCAACTGAGCAATAGTAGATAATATTTCAAATATTGAGGGGAGGAGACACCTCTTACCGCCAGATACCTTCAGCGGTTTGGCTGCTGTTTCCATTCTTTCCTTTTTTCGCCTCATGAATACTGCTGAATGAGGTCTTGGGAGAGCACTGCCTGGTACTGCCTTCTTCCTCCTCATCTTCTTCTATTATTTCCGGTAAAAACATCGATTGTTGTTCCTCTGGTACTCTGAAACAGTAACGAGTTACAAATAGAATATTTATGTTGAAACAGTACTAATACATTTTCAAGTTGAAAATTTATACAAGTTGAAATACTTTTTCGCATTGAGTTTTATGGACGAAAAGAATGTAACGAAATGCCCGCTACTTTTCATTAAACATTAAGATATTATTTTCTTTAATAGAAAATTATTTTCTATAGAGTAACAATAATAAAATAATGCTGGGCTACTGGGTGTAAAACTTTTCACCTAAACACAATGGAAGTATGAGAAAGCAAGTACGTGCACCTATCGTCTGCTTAATTATAATTGATTCCCAGTTCTGTCATTAGTTGTTTGATATTCGTTGACTATTTAATAAAATTATGACTATCAGTAACAGATAAAATTATTTTCGGAGAAATGGAATACATAAATTTCAGTAATACGTACATGCTATTAACAATGTATAATTCAATATGTGTATAATAATAACACTGGATGCTACTCACTGCATGTCATGTACAGATCCGCGATATGTTTTCTTTTTGTAAGCGAATGCCGCTCCGGTATATGGAAGAGAAACGTCAACATCATCAAAGTACTTATCTTTAACAAGAGGTGGACAACGAGTCATCAGTGTGTCCACTCCCAAATATGAGACCTGGAATTGGAAAAAAGTATTAGTAATCAAGGACCTGCAGGAATGACGGCAGTAAAAATGACACCATAAGCTTCTTGACCATGATTTTGACCAAGCTTCATGACCAAGATGCCAATGGTATCTTGAACATCGCAATAATTAGTGGAAAAGTGTCAGTCAGGCATAAAAAGATGCCCAAAAAGCCAGACTCTTGCTTAATGTAACCCACCATTAATGAATTTCGGCAATTAGTCAAGCAGCTCCTGAGCCTATCCTCCCATGAGAATATTATAAGTACTGAGTAAAATTGAATTTATGATTGTTTTTAGAAATGTATAAAAATTCCAATGCTAGGTCGCACCAGACCTCGTAAGCCAAGTTACTAAAGATTTCAAATGTAGGAACCAGAA
This sequence comes from Sogatella furcifera, assembly GCA_017141385.1. Taxonomy (NCBI): domain Eukaryota; kingdom Metazoa; phylum Arthropoda; class Insecta; order Hemiptera; family Delphacidae; genus Sogatella; species Sogatella furcifera. Next base: position 28,110,256 of record CM029548.1, read on the forward strand.
ATATTTTTTGTACTGTTATTGCGTATGAGCAGTCTGTTTAGCTCCGAAGCTGCCAGATAGGGTTCACTCACCCTAGTTGTTAGTGCAACTTGTTCAACATGCTCATGCAGAGCAGGTATCAATTTGCACTGTCTTGATTATACTCTTGGCTAACTGTGCTGAGTTGGCAATATGATATTTATGATTTGATCTAGTAAGGATTCTTGAGCATTTTGATCATTGTTTTCAGTTCTTCCTCCATCAGTGGCGGCGCTACAGGGGGGCCAGGGTGGGCCCGGGCCCCCCCCCAATATTCTCTCGGGCCCCCCTCTGGCCCCCCCAATCGAAACTAGAACCATCATTTGAAAATATTATACAAAAAATATCACAGTAGGTACTAGATTAATAATAAAAATAAAAACTTTCGGAAACAATATTAACTCTTGTAATTAAAAGTAGGCTAAGTATCACAGAAAATAGAGCAGACTCAACTACCTTTTTGTTGAAATAGGCACTGTCCAGAGTACATAGCCACAGATTGCATCTATACAGTTTTATATCTCCAACAAAATCTAAATATTGAGGATACGCAAGGACTGAGAAATATTCGAAACAAAGAAAGTTCTATTATTCATAGTTTCAAGTAATTTCATGGAGTAGGTCCACGGTAGCCTAAACTTGTTATAGTCTGGGCATGCTGAGAAGAAATCGTGTCACAATGCAATTCATATAAAAATGGCGTCTCCTCTCAGCATATATGTGAACTTTTGATACCAGCAAACTCATAGCAACAAAATTTTGAATAATATTAAAGTAAAAAATTGTTTCTTTCATTTTTTATGTTTTTTAAAAAACATAAAGAAACCATGGTTGCTGCTCAGTTACATCTAAAATAACTACTTGCTACTCCTAAACTTTACTATGTAATATGCTTTCATAATGTAGGCCTAAAATCAGTAAGATATGCTTTTTCATCCTAAATTGTGAAAGAAAAAATATTGCAAGTAGCCTACAGTAATTTTTATGTTGCCTATAGTAAGCTAGGCCTACTCAATAGCTAAATAAAAAGTTGGTGTGATAGATCATTATTATGAATCATCAAACCACAGCTTATGTGATGGTGTTGTGGAGACAGCACCGATTTCCAAATATTATTGGAAAATTGAAATAACCTAGATCTCAATACAACTCCTTCATACAGAGTGACACACGTGAAATGGACGGTTTTCAATAAAATAATACTTAACCAATTTTCAAATTAATGCATATTTTTACACAAAATTAAAGTTCATCATGTGCCATTTGAGTTGGCAAAAATAAAAGCTCATAACCCGAAATTTCAGTTTTGTTTGAAAAATAATAATGTCCATTATTTCGAATGCAAGACTCAACTCTCTTCTCAAAATCCTCCATCACATGGACTAACATTTCTGCAGTGATAACAGAAATTTCTCCAACGAAATTTGGACGAGTTGAAGAAATTGCTGATATCACTACAGTGATGTAAGTCCGTGTGATTGAGAATTTTGAGAAGAGAGTTGAGTCCAGCATTTGAAATGATGGTCATCTCCTTGACGACATTATTATTTTTCCAAGTTAACTGAATAAATTTCATAAATCTGAGAGCTTTAATAAGCTTTGTTAACTCAAATGGCACATAATGAGCTTTGTTTGGTGTATAATTTGCATTAATTTCAAAATTGGCTGAGTATTATTTCATTGAAATAGTCCATCTACAGTGTGTCGCTCTGTATAGAGGAATTGTATTGAGATCTAGGCTATTTCGTTTTTTTCCAATAATCACAGTAGTTCCGTATTCAAAACTACTCAGTTGTAATTGCTCATACTTATACAATAATTCCTATTATTTTAAAAAATCTCCATGCCTTATAATTTTTTGTCCACTATAGCCTACTTTTGTTGATTGGTATATATAGGCTACCCTACAGTGAATTCATCATTATTTGAAAAATGAACAACAAAAGAAAAACGGGGGTAGCCTACTGCACCTTTGAGGAAGCCTTCAGTTCAGCTTTCAATTCATTTCATTCCACTTCAGGTTTTCAAACTATTCTCAAATTTTCAAATATTTTTGAATTATTCTTATCAACATATCAATAATCTATCTGCCATAGATATAATAATTATAATAGCATATTATTCTTGATTTGAATTAATTATTCAGGCTATGATAATATAAGCTATTATCAAGTACCGTATCAATTATTCTCATCTTGAGATTGTGCATTTACTATTAAGACCAAATAATCAGTCTGATTTTACAGTCTCTATAGTATTTACTATCCTCCAATCTCATAGTATTTCTAATTTCACAAGAAATTTCTTCGCTGTTATGATGCAATAAATAGCCCAGGCAAATTAGACTTGTAGCATCTAAAAAATGATGGATGGCTGGAAATGATCTTGAACCACTTTGGACATCCCAAATAAGTTTAATATGAGTTTGCGACGCTTTCTGAGTGGCGCGTAATACAGGGTGCCCGAAAAACCACGGAAAATTTGTTCATTTTCTAGTTTTTTGCAACTCACGTCAAAACCAAGCGTCGGACAGAAACATTTTCAATTACAATGTTTTAGTAAATAGAATTCTTGAGCGATTGATATCAAATCCAACCTTCTGTGATAAGCGACAACCGAGTTATGATTTTTTTTTAATGCTGTATTTTTTTTAGAGAAATTGAAGTTTGACAATTTTCAATTTTTGATTGCTCATATCTTCTGTACGTTTCATTAGAAATGTGAAATTCAAAATCCCTTTTGGGATAATTTTATCCTGTACAATTCAAGACCAAATAGAACTTTCTATCTTGTATATTTTTTGTGCTAGAGCTCTCAACATATTTCCTTGTACAACAAAAAATACAATATTTTCAACAATAATGACCAAAATAAATCTCTATATCCTTGTATTGGAGTTTTCTACCAGAATATTTTTTATTAGATCATATTTCAATATAATACCCACCATACCGTCCTCAATTCAGGCTATTTCCAGTTAGAAGGACACTTTAAGTATAATAAATTAAGGACACCCGTAACATTCGTAAAACTCAATAGATCTTAACAAACTATAGCTCATTGTTTCCAGCTCATCAAGGCGGTTCAAATGCATATATCATTTGTTAAATTAGATAAAAATTGAAGAATTTTACGACCTTGAGTACTTTGAGTTCATTCACATTTACCGGGGAAAAGGCTACTATTTGTGTTGAAATGTGTCTATCTTGGAAGCGATTAACAGTAAAAATTTGTACTTGGGCTTAAATTGTAGAGCATGAGCTCCTCTATCATTTGATATGTAGAAATCATGAATTCAAGTTGATAAGGTTAGATTTATTCATAATTGAAAAACATAAAAAATCACTTTTTCAATTTTCCCTACTATCACTATATTCAAAATTTGATTCTAAATGAAGTTATATTAAAGTTATCAACGCGTTTCTTTATATTAAATAATAGATAATTTAATTCTGCACAATTTGAGAACAAAAATGCATCAATAACTCAAAAATGTCCCACTTTAGAATCAAATTTTGAATATAGTGATAGTAGGGAAAATTGAAAAAGTGATTTTTTATGTTTTTCAATTGTGAATAAATCTAACCTTATCAACTTTAATTCATGATTTCTACATATCAAATGATAGAGGAGCTCATGCTCTACAATTTACTATTTTTTACTATTAATGACTTCCAAGATAGACACATTTTAACACAAATAGTAGCCTTTTTCCCGGTATATGTGAATGAACTCAAAGTACTCAAGGTCTTAAAATTCTTCAATTTTTATCTAATTTAACAAATGATATATGCATTTGAACCGCCTTGATGAGCTGGAAACAATGAGCTATAGTTTGTTAAGATCTATTGAGTTTTACGAATGTTACGGGTGTCCTTAATTTATTATACTTAAAGTGTCCTTCTAACTGGAAATAGCCTGAATTGAGGACGGTATGGTGGGTATTATATTGAAATATGATCTAATAAAAAATATTCTGGTAGAAAACTCCAATACAAGGATATAGAGATTTATTTTGGTCATTATTGTTGAAAATATTGTATTTTTTGTTGTACAAGGAAATATGTTGAGAGCTCTAGCACAAAAAATATACAAGATAGAAAGTTCTATTTGGTCTTGAATTGTACAGGATAAAATTATCCCAAAAGGGATTTTGAATTTCACATTTCTAATGAAACGTACAGAAGATATGAGCAATCAAAAATTGAAAATTGTCAAACTTCAATTTCTCTAAAAAAAATACAGCATTAAAAAAAAATCATAACTCGGTTGTCGCTTATCACAGAAGGTTGGATTTGATATCAATCGCTCAAGAATTCTATTTACTAAAACATTGTAATTGAAAATGTTTCTGTCCGACGCTTGGTTTTGGCGTGAGTTGCAAGAAACTAGAAAATGAACAAATTTTCCGTGGTTTTTCGGGCAGACTCAGAAAGTGTCGCAAACTCATATTAAACTTATTTGGGATGTCCACAGTGGTTCAAGATCATTTCAAGCCATCCATCATTTTTTAGGTGCTAGGCCCTTTTTTTAGTCTAATTTGCCTGGGCTAAAAGGAATCTGTATCTTCTCAAACTGTAATTTTCAAAAAAGTCATCTTTCTCAAAAAATTTATGTTATAATTCCAGTATAAGTTTTTCAAATAATTACAGAAAATTCCAGTGAAACTCATAATATAGTCAAAAGTAATTAACTACGGTATGTATGAAAATTTATAAAAATGTAATAAATTGTAGAGCATATAGGGTAGTGGAATATATCAATGTATGGCACTTCAAAAAAAAAATCATGGCAATAAAAATACTACTTGGGCCCACCCTTGGCCCCTCCATTCATTGGGGGCTAACGCCGCCACTGTCCTCCATCATTACACATCTCCCACTGAAATTCTACCATAAACTTCAAAAGGTTTCTGTCTTTTCTTATTCTAATTTATAAAACATTATAGAGCCTGAAAATTATGGAAAATTAATTAATAGAAATTGCCTATTTTCACCTTCGTGTGTCTATCTATCAGCCAATTCAGTTCAAAATCTTCGTCATCGTCACCAAAGGGATTGATCAGTTGCTCAGCCACCTGTCAATAAAAGCAAAATATTTGTGATTTTGAAAAGTTTCAAAAGACTACATAGCTGATTTTACTTCATAATTTCAATACCTGAAGCCCGGTTATGGTAATTTTCTTAATTAACCAAGATTTATTTATAAAAAAGAGCCGGTACCAATTGGGGTCAAATTCCACTTTAATAAAAGCTGTAGTCGGATTTCAAATACAGGAAAAAAAGGAAATTAATATGAAAAATAGGAAAGTTTGTACAAAGAGAAAAGTCTGTTGGAGTTCATTCTCATGGTATGACTATTTTCAGTTTCAGAAATACAATAAATTAGTAAGATCAATATTTTCAATTAATTACTGTAATTCTACTATATTACATTCATTTCATCCTGGATATCAAGCACCTAGATCCACAAACGATGAAAATAATACATCATCAAGTTCAAGTACTACATAGATTATTAAAAATAGTGTACCGGTATCATAATACTTAGTTTCATGTTTTGTTGAATGTTTTCTTTCTCGTTGATCATTGTTGATTTCAGAGGAGCTCGATTATTGAGAACTACAATCATAATTTAACGGAGGTTAGTGGATTAAGATTTAATTAATATTCGAGCAATTGGCTAATAGAGGAATGGATAATAGATATACTAACAAATAGTCATATTTACAATAGTAATACAATTGATGGACAGAAGACATGCATCAGATGTAATGGATGTGAGGGCTTATAGGGGAGCAGATGCCGATTCTGATCACTACCTAGTAACGGCGGTGTACAGGCAGAGAATATCACGGCTGCACGCATTAAGAAACCCTAGAGTGGAGAAATTCGACACAGACAAACTTGAAACAGGGGAAATAGCACAGCAGTATGAGGAGAAAGTAAAACAACTGCTGGAGTCAGAGGGGGAGGAAGACAATGGTGTGGGACGTGAATGGATGGTATTAAAGAAAGCAATGACAAGAGCAGCAGAGGAAACATTGGGCAGGAGAAGACCGCTACAGAGAGAAGAATGGTTTGATCAAGAATGTAAGGATGCAATCAGGTTACGGAACGAAGCAAGGCAAAAAACAATGCAAAGAATAACCAAAAATAACAGAGAGACATTTATAAACGCTCGGACCAGGGCGGCAAGGATATGTAGGGTAAAGAAACGAGCTTGGGAAAAGAAAAAGGTTGAAAAGATATAGGAACAAGCAGAATCCAGGAGAATAAGGGAGATGTATAGCCTGATAAGAGAAGAGAAGAGAGGTTTCCAAGCAAGAGCAGTTCTAATAAGAGATAAAGAGGGGCATTTGACTGGAGATCCATCTGCAGTTCTAGACTGCTGGGCAGAATACTTTGAGGACCTGTTGAATCCCGTCAGTGAGAGGGATGGGCACAGTGACTGGGAGGAACAACAACCCATTGCAGGTCCGGAGCCTGGGCTGGAGGAAGTCAGGGAAGCAATAAAGGACATGAAGAACTGTAGAGCACCAGGAGAAGATGCATTGCCAGCGGAACTATTCAAAAGCGGAGGAGAGGAGGTCTTGAGAAGAGTACATGCCTTGGTTTGCAGAGTATGGAGGGAAGAAAGAATGCCAGAGGACTGGAAAATAGCACTACTCTGCCCAATACATAAGAAAGGCCCAAAATCTGACTGCAGTAACTATCGGGGAATTGCGCTTCTCAATGTGGCATATAAAATCCTCACAAAAGTCATAGCAAGAAGACTGATGCCATACGCTGAAAATGTACTGGGAGAGTATCAGTGTGGCTTCAGACAGGGTAGAGCAGCTACTGATCAAATATTCACCATCAAAGAAATACTTCAAAAATGTTATGAATTCAATATTCCGGTTCATCAGCTATTCATAGACTACAAACAAGCATATGATAGTGTTGACCGGACGTATCTTATAGAAACCCTCAGAGAACTGGACATACCAGAAAAATTAATTCGACTAGTGATGATGACTCTGACAGGAACCAAAAGTAAAGTTAGCATTGCTGGTAAATGTTCACAAGAATTTAACATAACAACAGGGCTGAGACAGGGTGATGCTTTATCATGTATGCTGTTCAATCTCACCTTGGAAAGAGCGGTCAGAAAGATTGGTTTGAATGCCAGAGGTACACTGATGAATAGAATGGTGCAGTGCTTAGCATATGCGGATGACGTTGATATTCTAGCCCGAAGGGAAGAGGATCTGGTGGATAGCTTCAAAAAATTGGAAGAAGAGTCTCAGAAAGCAGGCCTAAAGGTCAATGAGAACAAGACTGTATACATGAGAATGGCTAGAGACCAAGGAAGGACGCCTGAACAGCTGGTAGTGGGTAGACATAGGTTCAAAACCACAGATTGTTTCAAGTACCTTGGATCCCTGATCACAAGTAATAATGAAAATCAGGCGGAGATAAAAGAGAGACTAAAAGCCGGCAACAGAGCATACTTCAGCCTACAGAAGTTAGTGAAATCAAGGTTGTTGAGCTGGAGTAGCAAGATCAATATCTATAGAACAGTTCTGCGGCCAGTGGTAATGTATGGATGCGAAACGTGGGTACTTACAAGCTGTGACAAGATGCTGCTAAATAGATGGGAAAGGAAGATATTGAGAAGGATATTTGGTCCAGTACAGGAGGAAGGTATATGGCGAATACGGAAAAATGATGAGTTATATGAACTGTACGGGCAGCCAAACATTGTTGCAGAGGTTAGGAGTGCAAGAATTCGATGGTTGGGCCATGTAGAAAGGATGCCGGAAACCCGGGTAGCGCGCATGGCTCTACACCAGCAGCCAGGTGGGCGAAGAAAGCGAGGAAGAACACGGAAAAGATGGCTAGACGATGTGGAAGCAGATCTTCGATCCCTGGGCGTAAGAGGATGGAGAGAGCGAGCGCTGGATAGGGATTCGTGGAGGAGGCTTGTGGAGGAGGCCAGGGCCCTACAAGGGCTGTAGTGCCAAATGATGATGATGATGAATACAATTGATACGTTTGTTTAAACAAATGTTCAACAGTATATTACAAATTTAAGTATTTACCTTCAGTAGGCCCATGAAGAAGAAAAACTGGAGAATTGTGAAGACGGGTATGTACCTATCAATTTCCATTTGTAACTTTTTACTAATATTTACAGAATTATCGGCATTTTCTACATACTGCCGGCCAACTAGTGCTGCTAGGAAGAACGAGTAAGTAGCTAATGTTACAACCTGCAAACAATAGAGTAAAAATTATAACAAAAAAATCATCTGAATTATTTTTTATGGTACAAAAAACGTAAAGAGCTCCTATCAATATTGAATAATACAAATACTGAAGACAGCTATTTGAGAAAATTATAATGGCATTTGTTAAATTTATTGTTCTGCAGGAGGAATGATTGACCGCATCGACACGTATTCATTATAAATAAAAACTGTAAAATATAGAAGTGCAAAAAAGAGTTTTTATGTGAATGTGTGTAAAATATTCTTCAGATAGCTCTTGATAACCAATATAGAAGGCTAAACCAACTGGCCATTTAGAGAAAGGATAGCAAAAGCCTATACCCACAATGCTTTCTCTATATCGTCATACTTTGGCCTGTGCGTTGGTAATGGGAAGGATGATGATGAGAGGTGAATGGACCTACTGCTTTAGATGGGTTCCGAACCACCGAGAACAAAAAACCTCAAAAATCGCTTCCCGGTGGTTCGGAACCCACCTAAAGCAGTAGGTCCATTCACCTCTCATCATCATCCTTCCCATTACCCACGCACAGGCCAAAGCGCCCATGTGGGAATCACCCTAAAAAAACTTTCTGCAAGAATATTTTATTTAATCTCAGTTAAAATAAAATATCTTATTAGTATCTGACTGGATGCAATAATAATAATAGAAACCTTTACAAGGAACGTTTAAGAGAAACCAAATAAGAAATTGCATTGGTTTGGCAAAAATATTGCCATATTGCCATATGGACAATTCTCACGTGAAGGTATCAAAGAGTCAATATCAAATCAACGATTTCAGCTTGTTATAGAATCGTGAGACGACGAAACAAATAATATGAAAAGTATAGTGTTAAGTTGATGTTGGATAATAGAGAAAAATTAGCCTATTTTAATTGTATGAATACAAATTATAAGAAATTCAAATGGTTTTTTTCATTCATCAATACTTGAGCTACAAGCGGTAGAAAATAAGAACACATTATAATGGATAATTTGGCATTCCTATTTCTTGTCAAAATGGCCAGGAGATCGTGAGATAAGTCTGGCCGCCAGCAGTTCTAGCTCATTTAGTGTGAGCCAAAGGTGCATGTGTGACAATGTCACAGACGCGATGTACTGTAATTTGCAATTGTTAATAAAGCATCCACAAAGGATTAATCTGAGTGCAAATGCTAGATGAGAAAGTAACTGAGAATACAATAAAAATGAGTTGATAAAAAATCGATAACTAGATTCGAGTGACTCACCTGTGTATAGACTAAGGGAATGCTTATCCAGTCAAAGCTCCAAAGGAGACCACATTTCGATCGAAACTCGTTGAACTCCTGAAAAAAAATCAAGATTTTCACTAATTCATCTAAATCAACAACTCTTATTACAAATAAGAAACAGGTAGCAGAAGCATACAAGTAGAATGAAATGAGGTTGCATTGAAAATTTCATCAATGGAGCTGTGTTCTGTATAGAACTAAGATTTGCCAATAGGTTTTGCATAACCCGCAAACATTGATTTTGGATTTTTGGAGAATTTTTAACGAGGACAATAATATACATTGGTTATTGGTATCATATTAAGCCTTCCAATCCCTGAATGAGATATATATATATATGTTGTATAGAAAACATTGTAGAAAAGATTCATTGATTTCTAATAGTAGGTACGTTAAAAAATCTATTTTCTCATCAATCCTTTATAATCACAAATTGATAACTTTAAGAAACCGTCTTAATATTTCAATGATATGTATGTTTTAATGGCGGTATTTTATTACAATTTCAAATATTCTACAACGATTCTTTGAATCGTATTTAGAAATCCAGATAAAGGAAAATTTCAATAATAATCACAGTAATAACGCAATCTAATAAAAATATTTTATGGAATTGCGAGATTAAGAAATATTACTCCTAAAACTAGAACAAATCAATTGGACCTTGATATTACGCATAATTCAGTTTTCATAAGGAAACAAAATTTGTACTACAGTGAATTTAGATAATGTGGAGCAAAAACTACTGAATAATATTACAGAAACGGGTTTAACGGTTTGAAACGGAATTAAGTGCAATATTCACCTCAACAATCAGTTTCAGCCCTTGAGGATCAGTGATGCGGTTTGTTTTCCTGGCTTGCTTCAGAAGACATATAAACCACGAGCAAGGAATCCAATAGGTATTGAACTCTTTACTTGGAACTGACTGGAATAATTGCAGCTCAACCGCTGTTATGAAACCTGAAAAATATCCAATTCCATTCAACATAGACAAATCAAACCATGAAAGTATACCAAAATAATTTTAAACAAAACTAATATTGTTTGGAAACCAAGCCCGACACAACGCGACAAAATATTCGATCTGAAAGAGTGAGTGAGTAGGTGAGATAAATTCACAACTTTGTATAAAATGCGCATTGCATTGTGGATGTTGGGCGTTGTCATGTTGTGTTGGGTATGAACACACCCCAAAGCTGTGTTATGAACACACCTCAAGTTACATTGTTATAACCGTATTATTGTTTTTTGAACTATATGTTTTTCTAATCAATATAAAATAAGCCTTGGAAGTTACTAGAAAGCCAACTCGCCCAAAATCGCTTCCTGTTGATCCACTTGAAAGTATCAAATATTCAAACCATCGAATATTATTAGCCAATGATAACTATGCAAACTTCATCTCGAATATGAAACGGAATTGAAACTCACTAGGATACAACTGCATTATCCACTATAACTCAACTTGGAGTTAATGATAAACTGCAAGATATGAACTTTATTATTGGGGTTCATATGATGTAGTGGCAATTTCCGGATTGTATCATTTTTCAGGACCTATCGTCAGATCACAAAAAATAATACCTAATTTATTAATGGGACGTATTAAATATTTTGTACCTCAATCAGTGGATAATCCAATATTTTTTCATAGGTGAAGATAACAATTCAAGAAGCCGATGTTGTGGCAAGAAACCATATTCCTGTACCATACCAGAACATTTAGTTCTACAAAACAGAGGTGCCCATCCCCCCCATGGACAGAAGGCAAATCCCCCCCATTTTTATTCGGTAACCTGTACTCTCCCAATATAAGTTCAATTAGCAATTGTAACCAGCAAATCTATATCTATAAAAGCGAAATGGCACAGACTGATTCATCACCAGAACTAAAAATCCACTGAACCGAATGCGTTCAAATTTGGCAAGCATGTTCAGTTGGACGTTTAGACGCGCGCTAAGAACGGATTTTAGAAACTTTCCAAGGCTACGCAAAATATTGAAGTTTTTCTATAGTTTTTCAGCGTTTACTCAATTTTTTCGAAAACCAATCGGTAGAAAATGTTGATATTTGGTAGGCAGGTTCAGATAAGGTCTAGAAATGTTGTGTTAAAATATTTTTGAATTCCGTTCAAGATTACGCCACTTATCAGTATTTTTTAAATTGTAGATGTATTGCGGGTTGCATATCTTCTGCCTTCATACAACCAATTCTTACTGTAAATTCAATGGTTCAGCGAGATTGTAGATGAACTAATTTGAAAGATATTGCATCAAGTTTCAAACTATGTCCGATATACTTCCCAAGGTTACGCTCAATATTAGCGTTTTGCTATTTTTCGGAATTTTCGGAGCTTTTCTTGGATTTTTCGAGAATAAATACGTAGAAAATGTTGAAATTTGATAAACAGGTCCAGATTAGGTCTAGAAATGCTGTGTTCAATGAATTTTGAACACCTTCTGAGCCGAATTTGCAGGCGAGCGAAGCGAGCCTGTTTATCTCAGCTTACACTGACAGAGGTTATGCAGCCGAGCGAAGCGAGCCTGTTTATCTCCCTGACACTGCTGATACTGTCGGGGGTCCAGGGGGCGGAGCCCCCTGGCTAGGCGGAGAAGGCGAGCGAAGCGAGCGAAGCGAGCCTGCCGGCTAGTAATAATATAATTAAGAGGAACTTTGAAGAATTCTGAAGAGTTAAAAGGCGTCCAACAGTATCTACTCTATTTATGATTTATGTATGATTTGTATTATGTATGATTTATGAAAATAAATCATACATTTTCACATACAAAATAAAGTCTTCTCGAATGAATTTTTGATGTCCGAAAATCAGAGAAGTCCTTCAAAGGACTTATTAATTAATATATTATATTTCCCTTTGCCATTAATTCAATGCGTCTCCATCAATTGTTTTATTTTACTTTCAGGAAGATTACAAAATACTAGCATCAAGCAGGCATAGTTTTAATTAAGGTGCATAGGATCAATAAATTTGTCACAAATGAAACTGTCACAAATATAGAGTTATAGAGTAGATAGTGAATCATTTGAATAATTATTGTTTGTTCAAAAATTATTGTGTAGTCAGTTCCCCCTGTGGGTGAGGGGACTGAGTCAAACAAGATGGACTCAGTATACAAGAAGATGACTAGCCTAGAATACACCCACAGTACCCCTGCTTGGCGTAAGAGGCGACTAAAAGGGAAGCCCTTTCCAGAGCCCTTCTCACAGCATCCATCTAACTTATTTATTATTATTATTTTTTTTTCCATCCTTGCTCTGGAGCTTCCTTTAATGCTATAGCGGAATGGCAACAATAACTGCCAACAGGATCCCTTTTCAACCTCTCAATTATTTCATTTTTCTGTTGTTGTATGTTTAGTTGCCCTTTTCATTTTATTTATTTATTTTTATTTATTCATTTATTTTTTTTCTGTATAAGTCTCTATTGAATCCTGGTCATATCCGTCGAAGGAGTTGGGGTTTTGGTATTGGTTGGATATTGGCGATGATCAGCACAGATGAATAGATTGTTTTCACTGCAATAAAAGTAAATTGGGGTGCCTAACGGTGTAAGCCTCAGAAAAGCAGACCGGACACAAATAATGTCTCCCGGTCAGATGGGCCGAAACAGCCCTTATCAGGGCTCAACACAGCTATCTCAAAATGGTAATGACAATACTCTACTTGAAATCAGACATAAAAATCTCAGAGTAGCTCAGCTTAACATTGAAGGAATTTCTAGGTCAAAAGCTGAAATATGTGGAGAGATGATGAGGGACCTCAACATTGTTGTAATACTCCTGCAAGAGACCCATGTTGCTACAAATGCAGAAAACAGGTTGAAAATCCCAGGCTACTCATTGATAAATTTTCTTCCTCATGACAAACATGGCCTTGCAACATATATTTCCCAGGACAAGGCCATGTTGGGTACAGCCACAGATGGTAACTGCCACTCCATTGGGATAAAATATGGAGGCATAAAAATTTTCAATGTTTACAAGCCCCCCTCAGAAAGGTGGAACACTCCTCCACTACCGGCTGCAGAACATCCATGCATATATGCAGGGGATTTTAACTCACACAGTCCATTATGGGGGTATAGGCATGTCAATGCTGATGGAGAAGAGTTAGAGCAGTGGATGGAGGGAGCTGGCTGCTTCCTTGTCTTTGATGCAAAACAGGGCCCTACTTTTCACTCTGCATGCTGGGGAACAACATCCTCACCAGACCTCTGCTTTGTGACATGTTCAGAGAATGGTAGGCCATTGATGACTGAAAGAACAATAGAATCCCGATTCCCAAGAAGTCAGCATAGTATTGCAGTCATGGAGCTTGGATTGGTGTTACCATCTATCCAAAACAGGGCAATGCCTCGGTGGAATCTGCGTAGGGCAGACTGGGCAAGCTTCACAGATGTGATAGAAAAGACTGTTGGCAGGATTCCGGTGTCTATTGAGAACTATGATAGATTCGCCAAACTGATCTATGTGGCGGCTAAAAGATCAATGCCAAGAGGACATAGAAAGAATTACATTCCTTGCTGGAGTGAAGAGTGCAGTGAGCTCCTCAAAGAGTACAGAGACTCACACAGAGATGAGACTGCTGACCAGTTGGTGCAGAGGTTAGATGACGAGAGACACAATAGATGGGTAGCTGCAATGGAGAGCATGGATTTTACCCATTCCAGTAGAAAATCATGGAATCTCCTTAGAAGATTGGGAGCAGCAAAAGTGAGCATGAATCATGCTAAAGTCTCACCTGAACTGATAGCTGACACAATATGTGAGGTTGGCAAAATTGATGTGCCTCATATAGACTCACTGCACATGAAGCGACATCTGAGAAGAGAATTGCGCAGATGTGATGAGAGATCTGACTTTGTGAGAACGGTGAGCTGTAGTGAGGTTACAGCTGCAATTAAAAACATCAGGCAGGGTAGAGCTGCTGGAGTTGATGGCATCCTACCTGAATTCATTAGAAACCTGGGACCCAAAGCAATATGCTGGCTAACAAACCTCTTCACAATTGTGATGGAGCAAACCAGAACACCGGTGATGTGGAAAAGAGCAAAAGTGGTTGCCACTCTGAAGCCAGGAAAAGATCCTAGTGACCCAAAGAGCTACAGACCAATATCACTCCTGTCTGTTATCTATAAGCTCTTTGAGCGTGTCTTGCTGACCAGGATTGTAGGAAGAGTGGAGGAGTGTCTCCCACATGAGCAGGCAGGATTTAGGGAGGGCCGTAGTTGTGAAGAACAAGTGCTATCCATCACAACGTATATAGAACACGGTTTTGAGAGGAAGTTGAAATCTGGAGCAGTGTTCCTTGATCTCAGCTCTGCCTACAACACTGTCTGGCACAGTGCACTGCTGCTGAAACTGGCAAGAACACTGAAATGCAGAGCAACTGTCAACCTCATAGGATCACTCCTATCAAATAGAACTATCAGAGTGGCACATGGTGGTATGGAAAGCTCTGTGAGGAGAATGCATAGTGGACTGCCTCAGGGTTCTGTGCTGTCCCCAATGCTCTTCAATGTGTACACTGCTGATCTACCTACCACAGGAGCGCGAAAGTTTGTATATGCAGATGATATTGGTTTAGTAACACAGGAGTCCTCCTTTGAGGCACTGGAAGCTACACTCAACAGAGATTTGGAAAGTCTGGCAAATTATTTTAAAAAATGGCACCTAAGACCCAACCCAACCAAGACAGTCACAACAGCCTTCCATCTCAGTAATTGGGATGCAGGAGGAAAACTGAATATTGTTTTCTGTGGAGAGAGACTAACACACCAGGAAGCCCCTCGATACCTGGGAGTGAGACTTGATAGATCTCTAACATACCGTCATCACTTGGAGGGAGTGAGAGACAAGTTGAAGACCAGAAATAATATTATAAGCAAATTGGCTGGAACAACCTGGGGCTGTAATGTCAGAACACTGCAAACTTCCAGTCTTGCCTTGGTGTACAGTGTGGCTGAATACTGCTCACCTGTGTGGGCACACAGTGCTCATGTGGGAAAGATTGATGTGGTGCTGAATGAATCTATGAGGAAGATCAGTGGTACAATAAGACCAACAGATATTAACTGGCTACCTGTGCTTTGTAATGTCCTGCCACCAGACCTTCGCAGATTGAGCAAGATGAGACAACTTGTTAACAGGGTTGTCTCAAGAAATGAGTTGCCAGTAGCTAAGGAGCTAATCAATGCACCAGCAAGACGTCTAAGATCTAGGAGGTATCTGAGATTAGATGGTCAGAATGACGAGGATATTGACTCACTTTGGAAAGAAAGGTGGTCATCCTCATCTGTAAAAAATAAAAACCTGATTAACGATCCAAATAGAGAGGTGCCCGGGACACTGCTCAACCGCCGGCAGTGGTGCTGCTTGAATAGGTTTCGGACATCTGCTGGAAGATGTGCCCAGTCTCTTGTTCTGTGGGGTTTTACATCTGACCCACACTGCGAATGTGGCGAGATCCAGACAATGGAGCATTTGGTGTCCGACTGCCCCCTGTTTCCATGTGAGGGAGGATTGCAGGAGGTGCATGCGGCAAATGAGTTGGGAGTAAACTGGATTGATGGTGTTTTGCAGAGAGTAGATGTCTGAGGCAGATACATAAATATCATTCCGAACATACTCAGCTTTTTGCGGCCGAGTGCGGTGTCACTACCACAATTTTACTATATGACTTATATTATATTTTATATTGACTCATCTTGAATTTTACTTATTTCTAACTAAATGACAAGTCATTTCTGACGCTTCTACTGCTGTGTTTTTGTGTTGGCCCATTAAGCATAAGCCTATATATATAGTGCTTGACTTGTAAAATAAAAGGTATCATTATGGTGGCAGGAGCGTAGGGTGGAGGGGGGTCCGGGGGTCCTCCCCCCCCCAAAAAAAAAGAAATTTCAACTCTTCAAAACCCGTTTTCAGAGTAATTTTAAAGCTTCTAGTTGTGTATTTTCAACCATCATTTTCCAATATTTTCAATATAGAATTAGAATTATTTATTCTCCCTCTCAGAAATACCGCCAAGATTAAGCCCTAGATGTAGTTAAGATATAATCAGTATACAAATTGATTTCATCAAGTTCAAACGTTTATCTACAATGTATTATATTTTTGAATTACATAAAAATTTGAGGAATTTCCTCCAAAGTTACACAGTAATTCATTTTATTCATTCAGATAGCCTAGGTAATGATGAGAGGGTGAGTAAAGCTCTGGCTTGGGCCTACGTTTCTGAGTAGACAATTGGGGTGATAAAATGGAGGTGATACAATGGATGAAGAATGCAGATGTGGAGTCTAAGGGTGATGTTAAACAAACAATAAATGAATGTAAAGACTTTTGCTTCCGAATAAATAAGATAAGGTTTAATAAGAAAAACGAAAAAAATAATAGAACATATTTTCCTATTTCTTTCAAAAAATATTATATTATATTCATTTTTCTAATTTGAATAATCAAATACAGATAGGATATTTTCCATGAGTATTTAGTGTATGAATTTAACACTGAAAAATTGAGGGGACATTATGAAATCTACTAAGATATAGGCTAAGCGGGAAATAAAATCCCTCCTAAAAATATGAAAATTGGATATAAAAGGAAAACTTCTTACGAGTTTTGATAGTGAATGAATATAACACAGAAAATCAAAGCATATTATAGAATCCCCCCAAACTTGAAAAATATAAGCTGAAAACAGAATAAGTTACCAATTAAAATATAATAAGGTATTTTTACGAGTATGAATAGTCTATGAATATTGTATAAAATATCTCAAACTTATAAAATATAAGGGGGAAAATTCCCCCCCCCCAAAAGTAGGATAATTGGATTTTTTTAAATAATTTCATTTTGGGGTGAAATTTATATGAGTGTTAAATTTGTGAGTAGTGAATGAATATAACACAAAAAGCCATTGAGGTCATTACGGGGCACATTGTAAAAAATAAAAGACTTGAGAATTATAAAAGATAATAGAATAAGATGTTATGGCGAAAAGTTTTCGCGAGTTTTGATATTCTATGAATTCAACATGGAAAACATTTTGAGCTTGATTAAAAAAAAACTCCCCCAAACTTACAAGATAAAGGCCTAAGCTAAAAATGGAATTCATCCGAAAATAGAATAACTAAATTTTAGAAAAATAGTGAATAAATGTAAGAAAAATCATTCAATGTAGGTCAGTAATCTTTCGTCATTACTTTATTAGTTTGATCGTTTGATGAAACAAAATGGACTATTAAACAGATTTTTACAGTACCTAACATTTGATTTTTAGTGAATAAAAATGTATTTGATAAATAAATTTTTCACAAAATCATACTACTTACTCAGATTAATCAAACTAGATAAAATAGGTAATTTGGAATAAATAAGTTGATGATGGTAGTTTCTTACCAGCTTGTACAAGATGGTCCATAGTGGGAAATCGGCGCTTGACGGCAGAACTGATCGATCGCAGGACGAGAATGAGCGTGAGGTTGAGGTAGCGGATGAGGGTGCGGCGCAGCATGCGGCCGTGCTCGTCGTTGCCGTGAATGTAAAGGGCCAGCGAATGCATTGCTCTGAAAACACACAACAAACTCACTACTGTAATCCGAAAGTGATGCAGTAAAAAATCTTCAAAATTTTTTAATCGATTTTCTCTGAGCCCATACAGGACAAAAAATAGAAAAAGTCACCGCGCGCTGTGAATAAAATTTCTGTGCCAACACCGCCCATAAGAGTCTAATATATTTGATAACTTTCTTCTTCCATTATTTTATCTGAATAGCAGGAAGCGAATCAAAATGAGCAGTAGAATGTTTTAGATGACAATGAATTTTCGCTGTTTAAGGCTGGCCCAACTTTATCTAGGTCACTGGCAAAAGTATTCCATTCACAGCTCACGCAAACCATAGCTGCTCCAATAGTGTTTCAATATTTCTGGGTTTGGCTACCTAGATAAGTAAGTAGATTGGCGTTCAGTAGAGTTTATTTTGTCATCAGAATAACATACTTAACCGATTGCAACCAGAAATTCGACTCCAGGTTTACTTAACCTTAAGCCGGTAGTTTATCATGAGGGTCTCCTCACCTATTAAAGTCCTATATATTTAATACAATAGACAAGCTATAACTGACCTCTATTAACATAACTATACTGTATACTTCAGTTTTTTCTTTAAATTTTGAGAAAACATGGGACCCCAAAACCTTGAGAAATCTTGTTGACCTGCTCATTTCAATACGTAGTCTATTCTATCACCCTCAAGTTTAACTAAACTCTCTTTCAAAACAGTACAAAAAATTATATATATTGAGAAAAAAATAATTCAATGATGCGTAGAATTGTAAAAGGGAGACTAAAATGAACTATCACTACACAATAATAAATAAAATTGACTACTAAATTCTTAATTGTGACAAGTAAAAGTGCATCAACTTAAAACATAACCTATAAAAAGTAAACAAAACAGCCGGCATTCAAATGTCGATACCTATCGCAAAGTCGATGTGATCGAGGAGAATCGATAATGTGAATCAATAATCATAATGACCGCGTATTTCAAAATACCGTACCGGCAATAAGGCCGGGCGTATGCTGGGACGCACTTGAAGCAGCCCACGCGAACTAGCCAATCACAGCTCATATTGATGACAAAAAAAGAGCTGTGATTGGCTAATTCGCGTGGAATGCGTTACGTGCGTCCCAGCATATGCCTGGCCAAAAAGTACGAAAAAAATTCGTTCCGGCAGCTGGCCGGAAAAAATTCATTTCCTAAATAAATACCAGGTTCGCTTTCTAAACAAATCTGTACTAGTTTTATTCGCCTGTAAAATTGATTTTATCATACTGTAAATTTAAAAATGACAATTATTAATATATTATATCCAATTTCCAAAACGAATGTTTCCGCTATTGGATTCCGTTTTGTGGTAACTATCTATTAATTCCATATTGTAAGTGTCATAAAGCATCACTGACAGTGTTAATAATGTTTGTAAGTTCCAAGTGCTAAATTTAGAATTGGGACAGTGCCTTCTTGCTTTATTTTTGAAGGTGAATAGTTCCTGGTTTTCAATTTTAGCATCCGCCCGATATTGTTGTATTGTTCCATAAGAGGCTCTCTCCTCACAAAGATTTTTTAGGCCACATGGAATTAATTGGTCCATAAATCAAATTAATATGACACTATACAGGGTTTTCAGGAGAAATGTGCAATACTTCTCAGGCTGATTCCTTACACCAAGTAGACAAAAAAGTTCCATGGGACCACCAACCAAAAACGCTTTGTTACTGAGATAACAATGGCGGAAAATTGAGATTTTTTGAAATATATTAATTTTTCTAATTTTTCAGAGGCTTTAGTAAGGTTCTAAAATAATCAATTCCTATGTAGAATTAGCTGAGGAATTCAATGAAACCAGTTCCAAGTTTGTAAGTACAGGGTGATTCATATTGAACTTTCCGGTTTTGGATGGGTATAGCAAGAAGAAGGGAAGGAGCAGAAGGGTGGGGATGGTGTCATTAGACGCACCATGACATGCAGTTTTAGGGACAACATCGTGTCTTGGTAGGTGAAGTTTATTAAAAATGGCGGCTCCGTGATCTCAACACAGCGTGCGTTCCGTTTACATTTTGCTATTGGTCGACGTGATCCCATTCCCACTGGACCAACAATCAGAAATTGGGTATCAAATTTTAAAGCAAAATCCTCAGCATTAAAAACAAGACCACAAGGCCGAATTAGGACGTCAACGTTAGTGGAAAACGTGGAGAGGGTGCGGGCTTCAATTCAACAATCCCCTTGGTGTTCTGTTTGGAAACTTGCCGCTTCAGTAGTGTCCGCACTCTATCCACGTTTTCCACTGACGTTGACGTCCTAATTTGGCCATGTGGTCTTGTTTTTAATGCTGATGATGTTGCTTTAAAATTTGATACCCAATTTCTGATTGTTGGTCCAGTGGGAATGGGATCACGTCGACCAATAGCAAAATGTAAACGGAACACACGCTGTGTTGAGATCACAGAGCCGCCATTTTTAATAAACTCTTCACCTACCAAGACACAATGTTGTCCAGACCAAGCCATTGCTCACACTAAAACTGCATGTCATGGTGCATCTAATGACACCATCCCCACCCTTCTGCTCCATCTCTTCTTCGTGCTACATCCTTCTAAAACCGGAAAGTTCAATATGAATCACTCTACATAACTATATCATATCTCTGTATAACGGTTATTGAGATGACTGGAAAAATGTCCTAGAAAACGCCATTTTTTAAACAATAAAGGTTATAACTGGATAAGGAATCATAAAATTGTATTTTTTAAAAACTTAGTAGATACTAATGACTTTCACATTTACAACAGTACTCACGATTTTGATGCTTGTCGGACGCGTATCGTGGCACTGAGCCACATCTTCAGCGTACAAATTTTCTTTAGAATCCGACTCTCTTCAACTTCCATTAATAAAAAATACAATTTTATCATTCCTTATCCAGTTATAACCCTTATTGTTAAAAAATTGCGTTTTCTAGAATATTTTTCAATTATCTCAATAGCCGTTATAGTTACAAACTTGGAACTGGTTTCATTGAATTCCTCAGCTAATTCTACATAGGAATTGATTATTTTAAAACCTCACTAAAACCTCTAAAAAATTGGTATATTTTGAAAATTTCCGCTATTGTTATCTCGGTAACAAAGCGTTTTTGGGGGTCGGTCCCATGGAACTTTTTTGTCTACTTGGTGTAAGGAATCAGCCTGAGAAGTACCGTATTGCACATTCCTCCTGAAACACTCTGTATATAGTGTTCCAGGCTAGATTTCTTCTAATAATATATCAGCTCAGCCTACACTATCAATCTATTCTCTCTAATAATAATAAATTTGTTGTAACCAATTGAGAATAATTGAGAATTCATTCATCAGTTTATTTGGTAGATTATACAGTTTTAGAAGTTTTGGATGAAATGATTAGTAGAAGTAGGCTAATTGGATATTATAGTAAACTCCAGTTCAGCCTCATTTTAAAAATGTTGTTAAACAATAAATTATTATTGAATAGTAATATAATAAATGTTACGTACAGACTACATACTTGTCAGGCCAAGGAATGGCTACATACTGCTGCCACCATCTGGCTGCTACGTATGCAACGTAGAAACCGAGCACGAATGAAAGTGGAATGAGGCTTATGAACATATCACAGTAAATCACGACCTTCTCAAAGAGCCTGAAACACACAAAAAATAAACATTTCCATTAATACATTTTAGGAATTTAGTAGAGCTTTGGTAATCCTAAAACAACTTTAAAAATGCGTACCTAATAAAAGAAAAACTTACAACTGTGAATAAGCTGTAAGTTTCTATTGATAAGAAATTACGTGGTGATGAGAATGACGAGAAAGGTGTAAAATGGGAAAGATCAAGAAAGATAATACATTTGCATGATAATGTATTTCCAAATTTATTGGAGCGGTGGCATGCGGCCCTTGTAGCGAGTCATTGCAGAGAGCTTCAAGGGTTTTTTATTTCACCAATCTATTAGTCATGCGTACTAGAATAATGAAATGAATGAGCAAGAGCAAGGAAAAATCAGAAAGAAAGTAGGCCACTGGCGGCTCGTGCCCACGAAACTGGTGAAGTGTTGTACAGTAAAAGATAAGGGCACTTCGCTTGTTTCGTGCACATGAGCCGCCAGTGAAGTAGGCCTACACTCTATAATCTCTATTATAAACCTGATATTCAATTATCTATACAATCATAGAACCCTGTATTATTACGGAAATCCGATCTTTTTAAAATAAAAATTGAAATCATTTGCTTTAAAAAAGTTTAATTGGTACAGAAATACAGTTTTTTAATCTTAGCATTATAAATTATGGTATATAGCAATAATATTATAGTACCATACCTAATGTTCATTTCAAGAAATACTTTGTTGAATCCTTTGCAAAATGCAACAGCCATTGTTGCCTATTAAAAGAATATGAAAACTTTACAGTGAAATCACTCATATATGTTTTTGACGTTATAGCCTACTGATCCATAAGAGTAATGGACTTGAAAGTTCCCAAATTACCATAATCTAACAAGTATTTATGTATCAATGGAACTCTTTTTACAGCAAATATTTAATGTTTTCAATTATATTTTTGAAATATCAGTTTCCCCTGAATGACTTGTATAAACAATAATTCCATCTTGACACTTCATTTTTTCATTGAATTATAATTATAGCCTACATAATAAAATCAAAATGATAGGTATTAACTTCCAGAACTTTCTACTCTTCCTCCTGCATAATTCTATATTAAGAATATTTTATTAATACTCTAATCCTGTGGTTTAGAGCTAATATAAGTATGGTGCTTCCAGTGAGCAGACCAACATTATAAGAAATACTAATAATTCAAGTCAAGCTGATTAACATAGCATATTCCAGCTGAGTATTTCCCAATAAATATAATAATATTTCAGGCTTTCTATGAATAGACTATATGGTATATAAATAGGCTGGCCAGCTTTGACCGAGAAACTAAATGCAAAGCAGCACCAAATCAGACAATCAAGATGATTGAGATATTTTAGTCAGTCGATCGTCCTTCAGGGAAAAGAATCTGAGTTTTAACTGATGAAGTAATTGTTATTTTTAGTTTTTGTTGGTTACAAAGTCTTCGAAATGCTCGAGCCTAGAAGTTATTCAGACAAGATATTAGCTGTGCTAGGATTTCTATTAAAAGTATCGAATGTGGCAGAAGAAGCTCTGTGAATTATCAGCACCTAAGGCCTATTATTTGTGGAAGGAGAGAGAGCATTGGCCGTCTGGCTCTCTCTGCTCCGCCGCTGCTGGTATAGAGGCGTCAAGCATTTGTTGGCAGAAAGTGCTGAATTCGTTGCGAGGGAGGGGGCTGAGTTTCTTGGGAGACAGAGAACTTTTAGAACGAAATGATGTTTTGTATCTTTCATTATAATTTGGAATAGATGGGAAGAGGAAGAGGTGAGCAGATAGGGCAGTTAGAGGGAAAATGAGAAAGAGGAAAAGAGTCTGCCAATAAAGCGGCTGCAGCAGTCACAAAACTTTCAACTCTACAAGGGCTGCGCATGCATGAAACGTCATTTCTTCAACAGCCCTTCACCTACACACCCTCTATAAATTTGTTTCCTTATTACTGGACAACAAAAATGAAACCATTAAAAGAGCGAAAAAAGTAAAGTAGTGAAATACAAGAATACAATGAGAGTCGTCTTAAACTAAAACGACTTATTATTATAGTAATAGCACTAGTGGTGGCCATATTTAAATGATTTTTTTAATAGTTTATGCAGAATTGTGGGCCCATTTCTCAGTCCATCCAGCTATCTCATCTAAAACTCAATAAAAATATAATAGCTTAGATCCTTACCGCATTTTTGATTGCCTTTTTCCTTATCTAATATCTCTATTTAGAAATTAATTATTTATTTAATTCTTCTTGAATACAGTCCTATCCTTCCTAAATCCTTCTTGAACATAGTACAGTCCTAAGGAAATAGGCTACATTAAAATGGGTTGAATTGGTACGGTAAAACAGTTGTGTTGGAGGTTTCCTCCATGATGGTGGAAAACTAATAATTATATGAGACTGGTGAATGGTGAATTCCCGTAGTAGTTTATAGCGCTTAGCATTAAAAAATTAGCATGCTTATAGGCTACCAAAGAGGAAGGCTAAAAAAGTTGAAGAGTAGGCTCTACACAGCACGCATTAAAAAAACTAGAAATCTTTCGCTAGATTTCTTATTTACTTTTAGATCTTAGACTCTAAGCTAATATTAATGTCAAAATATTTTTTCGTCGAAAGAGCAAATCCTACTATATAGCTATCAGCAATATATTTATCACATCCTGTTCACTATTACTGTAGTTTACATCAATAATTAGTTGAAGTTATAAAAATATGATTATTAGGAATAATTAAGATGACTCAATAATTTTCAATATTTACAGTGATAAAGTTTATTCAATGCAAGAGGAATGGAGATAGAGCCTATAATTGAATTAAATTAATGAAAAAAATTATTAATTTAAAAATTTATAAGCTAACATCCAATAACTTCAATTGAATTTCTCATGGTACCATATTTTCTACTTAAATGGACAATCTACCTTTTAAGAAATAGATTAGTGTAACTGTGCTCTAGTAAAAAAGATTAACAAATGAGATTTGGAAGAGGACATTTGGTAGAGGATTTAAATTTATTTGAATTTGAAATTTCATTATTTGTCTAAAATATACAATACATAAATATTCAGTACGAAATACAAAATAATATTATAATACAAAATGATATAGCCTAACGCGAAAAAATCATTGGAGCAAATATAAAGCCCAAGGTAAACACCTGTATGGGAAAATTAAATTTCAAATGAAATAGGTCTATTTCCAAAAGAATACAAAAATATATATTTTGCTGATATAGATTGCTAGTTACTGATGTAGCCTAGACAATTTCAGATTTCATTGACGGTAAAACGTTGGTCATTGTGTTTACAAACTTATATTTCAAGTAGAGTGGACATTGGGCCTTTGCCAAGTAAAAAAGGTAAGCAAATTATGACAATGGCGGAAGACTCCTCCTCCTCAAAAACTTTTCTCAATTATTGAAGCAAGAATAAGCCTGTACAATGTTGGAATATGACCCTTATATTTTGCTTCCATTTAAGATTTCAAGCATTCCAACATTCCAAATAATAAACCATAAATCAAAATTTTGAAACATTTCAATTGATTATTCAAATGAAGCATATTATTTCATTCAATTTTGCAAATTATCAGAGTGAAATGAGCACAGGAGAACTAAAAGGACTAGGTTTAAAGCATTGCAAGAGCGATGAGGTTTTCCCCAAATGAACAATAACTACATAACTTGACTTACAAAAAAGTTGGAATTTTAATGAGCCTTTAATATTTGAAGCAGCGACTTGAGGATGAGAATCATCACTACTGAGAGATTTTGTTTTGATTATCTAATTTAAGCCACTATAATATGATGCATAAGAAATGTCCGGCTGGAGATTCAGTAGTGTTTTATGGTAGACTGACTCGTTTCAATTCTATCTCTAGTTCCTGTTCTTGTAATTTATTTATACGCTCATTCTTTTGTATCAGATCTGCATTCCGGTGATTTACTGCACTCTCTCAAACTTTATAGTTGGAAAATAAAGTTTTGGTTCTCTTTCAAGTTCGTAAATAATCAAAAACATCTTTTCCAGAAATCCCTTCTCTCAGAATCTTCTAAATTTACGTTATGTGCCTGGAAGGGGAAGACAGCCAAAAGTTATCAAGCCTTAAATTGGAATGCTTGATTCATGTGCATTTTATTCAGCAAGATGTTGATTATAATCACATTTGATAATCAATCTCGTTGATTTTTCAGTTTATACACATCATAACAAAAAAGCATCATTAGAAAACTTAGTCATGTATATTTTAAAGTAGAAATGTACTAAACAGTTAATAGGATCACCTCTACAGATCCTGAAAGATGGAGACAGCTTTCAATTTTTTTCTCCTCGACCATATTACAGGGTCCCACCCAATCCACTAGCAGTAAAAAAATTATTAAATAAATATCTTGGGAACCCCATTTATAAAGTATAAGACAAGTCAGTAAAAGTGTAATTAAGAATAGAATTCTTAAATGTTAAAACCATTTGTCAGGTCAAATAATTCATGAGTCTGAAAGGTACCCTCGTATACTCTTCGGACTGACAGTTCGGTCCGTGACAGTCAAGAACTGTCAGTGGATGGGACTTAGGCCTACAGATAAGTTAACCAAATCTTTTTGTAAAGATATCCCCGAAATAAAGAGCTCTTTTGTAACTCCTTCATTCTCATAATATACAAATCGACTCTTGAAAAAGTATTAAACCGATTAGATATATTATATCAAAGGTGGACTCTTTTATTATTATTGCCGTCAATAATCTCCAATAATAATAAATCCTTGAAGATTCTTTCTTCACAATTCTGGCAAACTATAGCTTCAAGTGTTCATCATATTATAGAGCTCGCCGGTAGTGTTGTTCTGAATTGGATTTTTCTATTAATTCAAATTTTTATCTCACTAGACGTCACATCTGCTTGATAATTCGAAAGCAATAACGACATACCGTACACCCAAGTACAAAGAATAACTATACTCTCTATTATGATATTATTAATAAAAATTCTATACAAAACAAGTATAGGGCACTAGTCGCAATCTCTCATCATCATCTTACTCCTCATACCTATAAGCATACAAGCCTAGAGCTCGATTAGGCATCACCCTCAGTAAAAACTTAATTTGAGATTTTTAGGTGGGAATAGATTGAATACAGTATAGGTAGGCTACTGAAAAATACGGTACTAATTAATATAAAAATCGTTAAAAAAATATCACGGTTTTAAATAGTAGAGGAGGGGACCTGTGAGTCCCAACTTCGTTCCAATAACGACCAAGTTCATCTATCAACGTACATAATCAGACTTTTCTATTTTCAAATGTTTTCGTGCCTTCTCACTATTTATTATAGAGCCATCCGAAGTGTTTTAAATGCATACTCTACAACAATTTACAGTTTAAGGCTACTTGTGATTATACTCTGGTAAATACGGTACGGCCAATAAACAAAACAATTTTTTCAACGTATAATGGCTGAAATTATTGGCCAGGCTCGCTTGTTCCCTTGGCGAGTTGGATGCCATCCAGCCATCATCAGACCGCGCTTCCAATCGCACACGTGTGCACTTTTGTCTAATGTTAGTGAAATTCACACAATAAAGTCAGATTGAAACGGAAACTGTGCTGATTCATTACCAGAATTAAATTAGCTACTTGATTGAACAATCTAAAAGTTTACCCACTTTAGAGTAAACATTGTGAAGAGGTATTAACTTCATCAGGGCACACAGCTTTTGAGGTGTTTTATCTCTTAAAGAATATAGCCTACCGTACCATATGCAGTGGGCTACCGTTTCGATATTTTTGTTTTACTCTTGGCAAATGAAAAGTAAATCAATATCAGAGTTATACAAGTACTGAATGTACATGTTTAATATTGTTAATTGGAACATTTTGACAAATGAATTCTTTAGAGGAACTATACAAAACAGATATATACTAGGATAATATATATATATATATATATATATATATATATATATATATACTAGGCCTACCTATAATTAATAATGAACGAACGTATCAAAAAAGTAATGGATGTCTTTATAATGGAATCTTATTTCTTTTTGTTTCCCCAAGTAATTATTAATATATAAAACATATTATTTTTTCACACTTCAAATTTTTTCAACCTTCAACTAAATTCCCATAATATATAATCTGTTTAGGAAGATTTTAATTAGTTGATATAAGATTTTAATAATTTAAATAAGTAAACAGAAGTAGCCTACCTAGCATACAACCTCAAAACTTGTAAACTATAAGAGTTAGGTA
Source organism: Sogatella furcifera (assembly GCA_017141385.1). Taxonomy (NCBI): domain Eukaryota; kingdom Metazoa; phylum Arthropoda; class Insecta; order Hemiptera; family Delphacidae; genus Sogatella; species Sogatella furcifera. The sequence goes on from CM029548.1 coordinate 28,138,309, forward strand.
GGCTACGGCTAAAGCTAAATATAAATTTTTAAAATATATAAAACACTTATTGATAAATTCTATTATATCATTAATGGTATCACATTCATCAATATTATTGAAGGAATTTGTAGCCTAACCAAGAGCTCCTTGTAGAGGCATTATATTCGTTGTATTGTCAATATAAAATAATGATATATACATATTTTGAATATTACTCTGCAACGTGATATTATGTGCATAGTCTACAATAACTTTTGAATAAATTGTAGAGGAATATGATATGATTTGTAGCGAATGTTATTAGTCAGTCAGAGAACAGATAGTTTTCGTTATTGTTGACCATCTTCCTCCCATTTCAGCAATAGACTAATTAATTATTGATAATTTGTGATCATGAATCGCCGGGTAGAGATTGGTGCTCAAATGCTTCGCTTCACATGAAAAATTCCGACGCACTAATTTGATTTTGGCAGATGAAATTGTTTGCAAAGCATGCTTGTGAGGGTAAGATATAGCCTTCAGAATTTCTCACAGTCTATAGTATGTATTACATTCATTTTCTAAAAAGTGAGAAACCCATCTATTTTTGTCTTAACAAGACGTGCAGTGGAGATCATTCATCACATCGATTCCTGTATCCTTAAAGAAGTTGGCCGAAGTAATTGATTACCGCGTCCGTCCATAAATAGATTCCTCCAACACAAAATAAGTTTGAAGGTGTAGGTAGCATTTTTTTATTATAGTCCAGACTAAATATAAATAGTATAAATTAGTAAAAACTAAACTAATTATGGTTCATTTCATCATGAATTTGTGGTAAAATTATATTTTTGCAAGTTGCACTGTGTCTACTTATCAAATATCTATATTATTAGTCCAATAAAAGAAGCAGAAATATATTATTGTAAAAATTCACAGGTACCGTCAATTATTGATTCATCTCAGATGGCAGGATAATGGAATCAGACGTTGAATGACAAAGAGAGGCTTTTCTAAGAGAGTCAGTGAAAGAATTATTGATTACGGTATGGTAATAATCTTACTCAGTACTTATACCTTCTTTCTCCAAAGCCTTATCTTATACCACTTATCTAGCCTTATATGAATCTTGGATTCTTCATAAAATAAAATAATATCAAATAGAGATTAATCAATGAGTTTAATATCCTTTCGGTTTATAGATAAACAAGTCCATCTCATATAGAAACAGGAAATTTTTCTCGTGCGTTCACCTGTTCACGTCATAAAGCGATAAAAATCAATTAAGAATTAAAATGTTTTCCTGATAATAGATGTTGGTGTTGATTAGAGCTTCTATAATTTGTTTTTAGTTTAATCAAGGACATGTTTCATCAAAGTTAAGGAGTTCTCTAATACAGGAGAAAACAAGCTCATAGGGCCTATGGGTAGCCGACTAGATATGACAAATCACAATAAACTTATGAGTCAGCACTATTGTTCAGAAAAAGGCAGCACCCACAAATATCTACTGTAACCTACCGGTACTATTACAATAACAATCCCTTATAAGAGTTTAAAAAAGAGACAAAAAATGAGGCTTTTCTGAGAGATCTCAGAGAAGAGACCTTGAGTACGGTATCGTAATAATCTTAATAACTTTGTTTAGGCTATAAATTCTTTACTATATGAAACTATACATTCTTTACTATATAAACTAGAGTTTTTAAATTCTTTGTTTACATGAATTACTAATGAAAATGAAAAATGTGATATTTTTTTATTCTTAAAAGACTAGATCAATGAGAGTGGGTGGAATTTCAAATTTCAAATCCAATACTTTTTCAACTTAATTTTCCATTCAAATTAGTGATAACATGGGTCACAAGTTATTGAATAGTATAATTACTTGGATATTACTTGATTCAGTTCCTTCGTAGGATGATGTTTGCAAAATGTGTCCGGTATAAAAAATGACTGGAGCTGATCCTATCTGTTGAAGCAACAGGCGGATTCACAGTGGGTGAAGCGTGTATGCACCTCAAAATAAATGAGCTAGAGAACTTATATTGTGGCTTAAAAATAAACGTTCAACGAGGCTCATGTTCTAATTGGCTTGTTTCTCAACTTTCAAATCAAAATACTTGAAAACAGAGGAGTAGGCTAATCTTGAGGTTACTGTAAACTACTCACTGAGATTAATAAATCAGAAGGAGATGATGATAAATTTCTGAAAACAAGTGTATTGACAGAAATCGGAAGCGAAGTAAGAAAACAAAGAAGGGCGATGATGAACAGGAATAGCCAGTGTCTCATGCATTCGAATTGTAGATGCAATCCAATATCTTGGGAGATTAATATTTACACTTATTTTAGTTAAGTTGTGAAACTTCTCCATAATAAGAGAATAAGTGAAATTACAAATGTTATAGATTCCACGAAAATTAGTTCATTTAAAATCATGATGCATTGAAACTCGAGTATGGATTTTATAATGAACTACCTACCTAATTATTTCTGTGGAATCGACTAATGACAACATTATGTGTTATCACTTATTCACCTTATCTTGGGAACTCATGAAGTACTGTAGGCTAATACAATTATTGTGAATAAATGTAGAGTAAAAGTTTGATTAAATTGATTCAACTCTAAAATTAAGATTCAGATGAAATTAAATTTACCTTTCATTCTCAGCTATTTTTTACACAGTAGTATAGGCTATGATATAGCCTAATTACAGTTTCTCTAGTGATATTTCTGTGAGTTATAGAAGACGTTATAGAGCCCAAAGAGAGTATTTTTAGAGTTTTTTAATAAAAATTTTCAAGTCGATTTTGAATAGACAATACTTTGGAGACAGCTCTGGACAAAGCGAAGTATGTTATTTTATAAAATAATTCTTGAAAACAGTGAAAGGAGAAGGGGAGTACGGTAATCAAGTGTCATTTTTATCTCTTTCCTCTAACGAACTAAGAGAGATGAGTAACTTATCAATTCTAACTTATAATTGTAAGTGAAAATCATTAATGGGATAACTAATGGAGCTCTTGAGTGAATAACAAATTTAAATCTTATTTAGCCTGAAATGAAGCAATTGAGGATGAAGGCCGTGAAAAATCAAAAGAGATTTGGAATTCTATTGAATTATGTTCGAAAGCGTCATGAAAATAATGTTATTCAGTATAGTTTCCACAAAAATGTATAACATATTCATTATGTTATTCATGGCTACCGACTGTTTGCCATGCATAAATAACTTAATAGTCATTCAAATCATTCGTTTAAATAGTCATTCAAAATATTGTGAGAGATCTTTTCAAAATTATTCCTATTCAAGTTATTCAAGAAGCTATAGCCTACAGTAGCGTCAAAAATGAAGAGTATGAATTGAAACATTATTGACACGTCTTTCGGGGTTTCTGCTTCATCATCTATAATTTTTCCTGAAACAATTACTATAAAAGTTGTGAGCTGTTTGTACAAATGTTGGACAGCATCTGCAGTGTTCAGTTATTCTCTGAAGGAGAATACGGCATTATTTCAATACTTTGTTGGACTCTGGTTTTATTACCATACAAAAATTCTGATATTACTTTCTCCTATAGAAGAAATACAGGTAGTCATTGATAGTATAAAAAGTAACAGGGAACGTTCTTGTCCTTTTTTCGTTGAATCAGTATTAATCTCAAAAAGATTTTGTAGGCTAATTTGTAATACATCTCTACTTTGAGAAATCCAATAATATGAATAAATGCGTAAATTCAATCAATCCAACTACTTATTTATAGCCTACATGCAATCTTATAAATGATTTCATTGATTTTGATCACAAATATTATGAATCTCCTGTGATGAGCAGTTTAGCATAACTTGAGCAAATTTTTATCATTAGAATAGCTCAATATAGGATTTTCATATCCTTATCAATCATCATTAGATACAGGCCTAACATGTTAATAACTAATAAGTTAGTGATATTTTACCTTACTATATATGTTCAAGCCAAACTTCATTAGGTAACAAAAAAATTGTTGAATAAGTACACATATTAACATGGATACCAATGCCAATACATCGTTGTACATGTACAATACATGAGTTATTTTCTCCTTCTACAATATCATCAATTCAAAATATTTTTAATATAATAATATGAATGATCAAGATACAACTGCTGAGAACGTGTAAAATGATAATATTCCTGAGAACGGATTTATATAAAAACTATCAATATAAATGTATATTTTCTATACGGTACATGGGATTTTTTTCAATTTGTTGTTTAGCTCTACTATTGATACTCTCAAAATATGAAGTGTAGCTTAGGCCTATAATTTTTTATTTATTAAAAGTAAGTTTTTTCTATTTGAGAAAAAAAAGTCCAAAACGTAAAATAACTTTCATCAAGAGTCACAAAAATCAACCATAATTTGCTAAAAATTGTAGTGCTTCGTGCAAAGTATCTCTGTAGAATGATAAAATAATCATATAAATTATACAGTATTTATTAGCATTCCATTACCCAAGCGATACGCCCTACAAAGTTTCATACATCATGGGAGGAATTAATTTATGAATTAAAGTATGAATAAGTCCCATCACCATGAACAGAATTGAAAATGAATAGATACACCACATGAAACTCCCATGAATTTCAGATAGGTTAAAGTCATTCTCACACAGATTTCGGACGCATGTGAGAATCATATCTAGTAGGTAATGATGTTGAAAAACATTTTATTCTCAGATTTTGACAGCTATACACTTTGTTCACCAAGTGATTGGTGAAATTCATTCTTTTAGGATTAGATTCTACACTATTATTATTTGTACACACCATTTACTAGGTGAACAGAGTAGCCTATATTTTGAGTCAGAGGCGTAAACAGAAGTGATTTTTGGAGGGAAGTTTCAAAAGTTGTTTGTAGTGGGAGGGGGTGTCAGAGGGGGCCTCAACTGAAATGACAGAATGTCGAACTCCCGAATTATAGGAAGCGTTATTTAATGTAGTTAAGTTGTACTACTGCAGTTGAGAGTATCATTTTTATACATGTTTAAGTATATCATGTTGTTATCCGGTGGTTTGGAATCCATATATACGCATTTATGAGAAAAAATGCTTCCAGGAGGCTTGCAATTTGTCACCTCAAGCTAAATGTCCCTTTATTATTTTTTTCAACAGCATCACTCTTCACATTAACCACACCCATACCAAGAGGTCACGAGCATAACCATAGCCAAAAATTTTTTTAAAAAAAGGCACTTAAATGCGGTAACTTACATAACAGTACCCAGAAAATGTTTTTGATTAAAATACTTGGAATAACCTACATGATTGTAATCCGTTCTTGAAAGAAAATTGAGAGTGATTTTGAGGGGAGCTCAATCTTTTACCTCAATGGAAACTACCACGTCAAAAATGATTTATGAAATACTTGGAATATCCTACATGATTTCAAATCAGTTCTTTAAAGAAACTGAATTGAATAAAAAGACAAGATGTTGTCAAACCACTGATTTATAAAAAATAGAGATACCGGTTTCGGTTCTTACACCATTATCAATCTCTGGTAAACTTTAATAAATCAGTGGTTTGACATCTTGTCTTTTCATTTAATATGGATAACTACCACAATATCACCTTCACAACCACTCAAAAAGTGAAACTGAATTGAATAATTTAGAGGACTGACTTCTTACTCATATGGACATCACCACTTAGAAAAAAATGATGGATAGAATTTATTTATCTATTCACAATTTCACATAATCATTTCAGAATGACCTAGGAAAGGAAAAACAGGCTCAAGCTATTTCTTCCTCATTTCGATTTAAATACTTGAGCACAATTTTTAAAATATACATTTTGAATAACTTGTGATGGGGTGGACTCACTTCTTCTGCTCTCTGGTGAAGACATTTCTGTAGAGCGCACTGAGGCAGCCGAAGGCGACGAGGAAGAGCAGCAGCTCGCGGTAGATGAGCTTGTAGAGGGAGCCGCGCCACATGAACAGCAGCCGCGTGAAGCCGCCGCTCGTCGACGAGGCCACCTCGTACTGGTAGCTGACCGTCATGCCTCCGCTTCCGCCGCCGTCACGAGGTGCTCGTCGAGCTGGAAGCGGTGACTCATCACCTGATCACTGCACACCGCCAGCACCCTTCTCTTCTGGCGCGGTCTCCTTCGCACGCCTACGGTGCCAAAAATAAATTGCCCAGATATAAAGACACCACTAGTCTCGGCGGCGCAACTCCAAGCGTCTGACTCTGACTACATCACACTCTGTTGTTGGACGCGCGCCTATTGTCTCCTCCTACCCCCACCCCTCTCCATTACCTCACTCCTACGCACACACCTGCGGACAGCCACTCAGGCCAATCACGCCACATTAAAACAACAATAACACATCATGGACATTCATAACACTTACAACTCAGTGTAACGCTTTCAAGCCACAGGATAATTGTCAAGTCTGTGCTAATACATTCTCAACAGAATTGGTCTCCACTGTTTCTATAGTAAAATAAAGTAAATTGTAATATTGTGTAGGCATAAAAATAATTTTCTAGTGAAACTTAAAAAATGATTGAATGTAGAGCAACAAAATTTTTTAAGGCTACCTATACACCTAGGCCTAATAAGAAGTGGGAATTTTCAAAGAAACCCTGATATTGTTCACTCTATCGTAAAAGTAACTGGATAATTATAAATTTACGGAACTTCAACTACAATGAAGTCTGAAGTGAAATATTTCAAATACATATAACCCTTATACGGAAATTTGAAAATTTTCAAGGTGGGAAGCGAGTATTGGTAGTAAAAAATTCAAGGAATCAATTATTTATCAAAACCGGTAACCAAAGTAATATAGCACAGATGCTACTATTTTATGAATTTTCATAGACCAGTCACCCATCTACATCTCAACTTGAAGTCTTGAACTAATCAATTTCAACACGTTAAGTGAATTGAAGAAACTTTCTTCATAACTGGGTTGAAGAGAGAAGTCAGGCTTCTTGCCAATATTATCTATAAGTTTAGTAATAAAGTAGCTTACTGTACAAAAAAAAAGAACAATGTTACCCCATTTGGCACCGTATTGCTTTAATTTCTTTTTCTTTCGTTCGCAGCATACTATCTTCAACCTTGTGCTTACAGGTTTTTTCGGCTACTACATGAAATTTCTAAAGAGTGATCATCCAGTAGTTGCCAAGTTTCAAGAGCGCATTCAGAACTTGAAACCCAACAAGTATGAAGACAGGACTCACATTGGCAACAGGTTCGGGCACACTGGAATGAAAAGACAAGTTTGTTCATAATTTTCATATTTTACTTCAATAAATTTAAATACAGTGGGTTCCTAACAATACAAAAAATTCACTTATTTATAATTAGGATAGGAAGGGTAAAGGTACATATGGACAGTATCAAAAGTGTTTCCTGACCATATTATCTTCATTTTCACATTAAAGTAATCAGTGCCTAGATTGAAACTTTTTTGATTGTATGGCCTGGATGATGACAAATGTCAAATATTGTTTTTATGTTCTTCTACAAAACATACACCTTATCAAGTTGTCACCCAACTTCATGGCAAGTCTCACAATTGTACCACAGTCACACGATACAAGTGAAAATGGTAACGTGTGAGCGCCGGGTGGTCATTTCATTTCACTACACTGCACAAGCAGGTAACAGATAAAGCTCACGTCACATATAGGATAGCTCTCTTTTTTATCAGGTGTAGTGTATCTTGATTTTTCGGTCAATTTTCTGGCAATAAATTCAAAATTTCTGTCAGGAAAAAATGACTTTTCAAAACCCAAAGCACGCTACACTGACAATAATAATGATCAAGTTATAGTATCCACTAAAATTCTATTAGACATCTCGTTTATTACTATCCATACTCATCAATTAACATTAATACCCATTTAATATGAATTGTAATAAAAATTAATGACTTCATTAGCTGACAGATTATAGGATAATGAATATAATAGTAATAATCAGAATCATTGTTTGAAATTGAATAATTTCAAATCAATCGTCAATCGTCAATTTTCAAGTTTCATATTCTTATTCTATCAATATTACCACTAAGTTACTATATATTGAGAACGTAATACTTTTGCTCTTTATGCAGAACGTCTACCAAAAAGAAGCTCAGTCGAAGCTTATCGACGAAAATGTAATTAAAAAATAGGCCTACCATTTGAGGAAAACTAGCTGTAAATTAAATCCTGTTGGACAAACTATTGAAAAAACTATCCTAAAATCACAAAAACAATAACAAAAAATAAGCTTCTGCATTAAAACGTGTTATATAACTAGCAGATTTCCAATAGCTAACTATAGTAAAGTTACAGCATTGGATTATTATTATTCTGCATATAGAAAATGAAAAATAACTGGAATAAATTTTTGATATTTTTGGGAACTATGAGCAAATTATACGAAACGTTAATGAGAAACCGAATATATTTACAAAAACTTGGTACAATGAGATGAATACGGTACCTCAAAAACAAAAGCATTATCTAAATTGAGAATATTTTGTAGGAATACAAAATAAAATGGGATCGATGACACCAACGATGAAATAAATAATCCAAATCAATTCAAAATATTTAAAACATAAAAAATCAAAACTTCAAAAATGAAAAGCTACTTATCAGCTTCAATTTTTTTCTTGTTTTGTTTTTACAGTAGAACTTTTACAATTATTATTAATTGAAATGAAGTGAATAAAATTCTACAGGATTAACATTTTTGTATAGAAACAAAATGCAGCTACTCTTGCTAAATGATGAAATAAGTTATACCATGCTTACTAAAGCACAGATTTCAAAAGAAAATTACACTATTACAATGGATATGATGTTGCATATGAGCAGTTAACAAGGACACGCCATATTGAACGAAGAGCAACAATCAAAATACATCTATGTATTTAAAATACAGTAATACTTCAAAGATCATGATAATATTAGATTTATTGAATCCTTCAACATTAATGTAGAATTATGACAAAATTCACTAAAAAAGAGCATTATTGAATCCTTCAACATGAATGCAGAGTAATGAAAAATTCTCTAAAAAAGAGAAAAGTGAAAATCATGATTGGAATAATACTGAAAACTTCAAGATTTTTGATGTAGTTGAACAAATAAAATAATACATGATATTCATAAGTAATACGATTTCAGTTCTTCCAAGTATAATTTCGGCAATTATGTTGGAACCTTTCGCTGCCTTGTAGTTATAATTAATCATAGGCAACCACATATTCTAATCAGATAACAAAAATCACAATCAACCAACACGTATCAAAATGCTTAGAATATGCAACATTAGAAGGGAAGAACAGACAACAATTCAATTTTATAAATGTTAGCTTGGACTATTTTTTTATGGAAATTGAATTTGTCATTTCATTAACATCATAAAACATGTATTGAAATTGTTTAGACAAACAAAATAGAAAAATTCTATTTAATCTACAGAAAGCCTGCAATCACAAAGCTATCACGATCAAAGTAAGTTATTTTCAACTGATAAGTTCGTTAAATGACAATTACTTTAGATTATTTTCAATGAAAATGTTTTAGAACATCTTCTGATGAATGCGAAAATTATTTTTACACTATAGAATACAAAACGTTTATGAAGAATAGTGTAGTGATAAATGTTTTGCCGACAAAAGCAATAGAAGCAAATAAAGTTATTTTTATGAGATTTTCGAATTCTGTAAGCATTCAATAATCATGTTGTATCTAATTGCTGTACAACATGAACAAGCTGTTGTTTTCAGACATATAATACGATAATGAATTAAAACGGAACAGCTGTAATTTGGAGTCGTCACTGGGATATTCCTTCTCTGCACATAATTTTTTTTTCAAATAAAATTTAATCCGGTGTTCGATATTGGCCAAAGATGCCATTTTCCAATGGATGGCTAATGGCAAGCTGTCACTTGAATAAAATTTTGTCTCTCGAAAAATGGATACCGCAAAATTAAATTATGAGCCGTGTTCTCAGAGCCGGGATCACGCAACGGACAGCGTTGAAGGTATACTTTAAGATCACATCACACTAATCATCTTCTTTCTGTGTAATTCCGACGCCAAGAAAACGGACCAACTGTACAATTGAGCTTTAGATTTCTAACACATAATAAGCTGTGAGCTCAGGCGGAACCAGATATTCGAGTATTAGCACACCACTGCAATACCGTAAAACGCTATGGACACCAGATCCGTGGAATCCACAGCGTTTTGTTATGATAAGAGTACTGTTGTGTGAAAACACCGATGGTATCATGACGATGTATTTGACGCTCTATGGTAATTGTGCAGAGCGGAGACGGAATTCAGTATCAATCGTGAATGTTCTTGAGTGGAGTAACAGTCACACTTGGATATTGAGGAAAGAATGACTGTTCGCATGTCGTTTTGAGTTAATGTTCAAAGGGCGAAAAAATTGCAGAACATAAAATGCGCTTGATGACAGGCACTAGGCCGAGGTGCCGTTGACGAGCGAAGCCTCCTTGGGCGGCTTATCTGCACCGCCCCTCTTGCCGCCTCCACCACCGGGCACATTATTGCGCTGCTGTTGGAAGCGAGGGCCACTGCGTTGGTCTCGCGACCTCTTGCCGCCTCCACCACCTCCGCCGCCCCCCGTGTTGTTACTCGATGTCTGTTCGGCAGTCGCGTTTGGCTCTTTGCTATTTGTGTTGTTGTTTCCCGCGTTGCTGCCGCCACCGCCACTGCTATTTTGTGCCTGCTGCTCGTTCCCAAACACTGCAACACAAATATCAACACAATGTTATCAATGGTCCAGCATACAGCGTAGCATTATCATCGAGTAACTTATGTTTTCAAACGTTACAAAAGTTAGCAACCTGACAATAGAAAATATGAATGACTTTATTGAAGGGGAGACCCTACGGATAGGTTCCACCATGCCAATATGTATTTGGATGAATACTGGTCACCCATCCAAGAGCGGTGCACAGTGTTTGTGACTTGACTTCCCCTCGATCACCAAGTAACCACCCTCACCGAGTGACCAAAAAACCCAATACCAATGACAGAATAATCATATATTTGAATTGAAAATTAAAAGCAACAATAAACAAACTATTTTTCATTTTACTTTCATTCAAACGACCCATTTTTTTTAGTGGGTTGGGTTTTGTAACCCTTAGCCACCGCGACCGCTATTCGATCTTTCGTGATTGGGTCGACCCATAGATGATTGGAATATATAATAATGAAAAATGGAGGAATATTTTATTGTTGTGGAATAGGATGTGCTAGTCCTCTATAATTGATTTGTTCTTTTTTCAACTTGTGGATTGACAGCATCACAGTTTCTCTTTCCAAGGATATCTTCCAAAAAACATCCTACTTTGATAAAGCTAGAGGACCAATAAGACTTACACTCAATAAGAATAGTCAATAAGGAATCAATTATACTAGATAATAAGAACTAATAATCATGAATAAAAACGTAATTTCAAGTAGTTGAAACGATTGAAAGATAACAAAAACTGAAGCCGATAATCATACAAAATTGAAAAATGAATTTTCTCATATAAATGTGAATAGTTTCAATGAATGAATAAAGCAATTGAAAATATAACATGTTTTAAATAAATTTTTTCCCCATAATTGGAATCTTGTTTGAACAATCCTCATCCAAATGCTAATTGAAAGTTTGTTATAGCCCAGGCAAATTGGACTTTACAAATTGGAAAGGTAAGGCTGGAAACTCTTTGGGCATCCCAAATAATTTTAATATGAGTTTGCGACGGATTCTGAGGTGTTCATAATACAGGCTGACAAAAAACCCATTAAATTTTGGTTCGAAACGTTCATACATATGAAATGAAAGAGATAGAGGACATTATGTTCTACAATTTACGAGGTGTGTTCAAAAAATAACGAGAATTCTTGTTTTACAAAGAAAATAAATATTTATTCATCAATATATATTTTGAGCCCTTTGAAGTATTCCCATTCGGATAAAAGTATATGTTTTTTTTGTTGTGCATGTTGAAACATGTTGAAAGCCCTAACACAAGATAGAAAGGCATTCTTGGTCTTAAATTGTAGATAGCAAAATTATCCCCAGTGGGATTTCGAAATACAAATTTCCAACACATCAGACGGTGATATAAACAATAAAAAAGTGAAGATTTTTATTTATTTTAAAAAATACCACTTTATTGAAAACTCAGTCCTCGTTCAAGATAGAAGGTTGAATTTGATATCAATCTCTTGGATTGATAGAAGAAAGCTAGAAGAAATATATAAATTAAAATTTTCTACCCGACGCTTCGTTTTGGCATAAATTGCATAACTTATTGTTCACTATAACTTATAGTTCAACATAAGATGGTTATTGAACCCTCCACACGCGAAATAGCAGCGTTGTCAGATTGTGTGAAATTGGACCTCCTTCCAATACATGTGAATGAATCAAGAAAATGGTAGAGCAGCTTCGGAAAAAACAAGCGGTGTTTTGCAGAACTGCATATTACCAGGACAAATCTGTTCGCAGCTCAAATATCTGAGTCGGATTTCTACCACAATCCCAACCATACAATGATTCATGCATAGACAGCTCTCCTTACTTTGAAGAGGCTTACTTTAAGAGGCTTAATTACAATCTTTCGAATACTTTTGACGTTTAGAAAAATAATTTCAATCAATTTTGAACAACTTTCTCTCTTATCTTTTCAAACAAAAATGTTTCTAGATCGTCGAAAATTCAATGTTTTCTTTTCAAAGTTGACTTGACATTCACTCAAAAAATTTCATGAATTCTACACAATTATTGGTTACAGAGAATCCATTAACAATAGAAATAGTTCAGTATGCAGAGAGTTTTTTCTGCAAAAGGTGGTGTATGAGATTATATTGTTTCAATTGCTGCATTAAGGTCTCAATAATGTGTATTCGAAAAGTGCACACAAAATTTCCCCACGTACAACTTTTGACAGCCAGAAAACCATGCATTTATCTAGTTCATAACTAAATAAACATATAACTAAATAAACGGTCCACATTTTTTTCATAGGTACATTCACATTCTCATAGTAAATTATAGAGGACAAAATTCTGCTTTGATTGAAAAAACAAACAAAAATCGGTCGAATAGATAACTTTTTAAATTAATTAAAAAAACACATTTTCCTACAGATATCCGTAAAATTGCAGTTTTCGCACTGAAAATCGTGTGTAAAACGGTCCATTCTTGAACTAGTAATAATTAGCGTGCGTAAAGTAAAAATTAGCGTGCCTAAAAATTTTTACGCACTCCAGATTTGCAACCTAACAACACGAAATAGTAAGTGTATCAAATGGATGTTCCGTATTTAGAATTCAAAATTAAGGCGGCAGCCCTGGCTCACGACCAAACGGGAGTCGATCAGCTGGTAGCGGCAAGTTGGAATTGCGACCAAAAGGTAGTACCCCGGTCAGACCGAGCGAGACCGTCCGTCTAAATTTTTTAGGTTATTTTATTGTTTATATCAATACCGTAAGTTACGGGATAAAAGTTCTATTTATTCTCAGAGCTTTTATAATAATTATGAGATTAGGGATTCATGTTATGAATACCGTTCATTATTGTTGGTTATAAAACCTGGGCTTGAATTGTTTGAATACGGTAAGATTGTCATTTGTTGATCTTGAATTTGGTTCATTTCATACAGTAGTTGACTCAATTTAGGCTATCAGAATTCAGTGGCGAAATACATTATTATGATTTTTTTTTAATGTGAAAGTAACTTAATACTTTAATACATACAACTTTGAAGAAGACTCTGGCACCGTAATTACTGAGATTTTGAAAATACCTTAGGCTAAAATGAAATGAACTCAGATCACATTTACTTGATCTGACTACTTTAACTACCATATATGTAAGTTAATATACAGTATATGCGACATTCTAATTTAATACTATCATTAAATTACAGCTTCAGTTCAATTCAGTCTCATTGTTGGCTGGTTCAGCTTTGAACCTTGCACTTAATTCATAAAGTAGGATTCTGTTATTCAATGCAGGTGACAGCCTACGACTAAATAATTTTGCATAAAAGCATGATAAAGTCCTGAGAATCATAAGCAATACGATTGTAACCTTGCATAATTTTAACATAGAAGCAGTTAGCTTCTATCTTATGTTATAGATAGCCTAATCACTTGCGGGTTGCATCAATCAAAAGCCTACCTGCTGGAACTGATGAGATATTTTGTCTCAAGTGATATGAAGCAACAAAATTTTTCCAGAAAGAATAATATACAGTATGTTACATGAAAGTATGTTATTCATAGCACTATTAAGTTATATAGGCTATCATTTCAATGAAAATAAAACCATGAGTTCGATTAATTGTGAACTAGAAGATTCTAAATCCCTTCCAGTCACATTAAATAGTGTTTAAAAAGTCTAATTTGCGCTGAATTCTAGTAAATATGATTATTCAAAGTATGAAAGGGCGTTTTACACTTATCAGTTACCCGGAATATTTCAAGGTCTCAAAAAGTAGTTTATACTGATTTTAGCTCATAACTTACTGGTAAATATGGGTAGGGTTCGATTAGTCCAGTGCTCGATTAGTCCAGTTTTTCAAATATATAAGTTGTTTTATGAGAGTGGTTCGATTAGTCCAGTTTTTCCTGTACTAATTGAGGCAGTGTATTTCAATTTGTCTAGAGGTTCGATTAGTACAGTAAAGTTGTTTTATTAGATAGGATGTGCAAGGCGCTCGATTAGTCCAGTTTAGCCAATTCATGCGACCCGCTGAACCGGTTATAATATGTGGAATCAACTATATCACTCTCTCAGCGTTACACTAGAGACGCTGCCATAATCGCCGACAGCAAAAGTTATCGATCAGTTCAAGTAGCTTGCAAACTCTGACGTAGGTTTCCAGTAAAACTCTGACGATATGATAGCCCAGTAAAATAATGGTAGTTTTGTCAGACAAGTGGTGCGAAAGTTTTTTTTCCAATTGTTTTATATTATGACTGTATTCCAGTGCGCTGAATCCGAAATTGAAGTTTTCTGCCGTCCTAGGGTACGGCTTCACCCTTAAAAATTGAAAAAACCTTGAAATTTTGGTAATTTTTTGTTTCTGATTTTTCAATTGATATTGTTTATTTATGGAAAAAATATTCAGTTAAAGATTATAGTCAATAAAATTACTTGGAAAATTTGAGGTCACACGTTGAATTTTGATCTATTCTTTTAGAGCTGATACGTACCAAAAAGGGGTAGATTAATTCAGTCTTTGAAAATCTAAGTCAAAACCTTTGAATTTCACAACAAGTAGGCTTACTTGGAATATAGGCTAAATGAATGTGCTCTTGTAAAAACTCTTGTATAATAGGAATGTATGATCAATTTCGTATAAATTGCATTCTCAATTTCATAAATTGGAGGACGGGGAGGGGGTTACCGGTAGGAAAATAGCCACGGGAAAAATAAATAAATAATAAATTTTTATTTCTCAGTAAGCAAACTAGTACAAAGAAAACATTAAACCTCCACGGAAGTATACAATGAGGTACTCTAAAAAATATAGTTCAGATATGATTTCTGAGAATTTACTGAGAATAAGAGGCACTCCCGAGAAAATTCTATGTGGAAGATGCCATCAAAGTTCAAAATTTTTAAATTATTTCTCTTGCAATAAATAAGTAGAATTATAGAAAATTCCCCACTACACGGTAAGGACGACTCCTCAGACACTGACCCATGTGGAAGACCAAAGGAGTAAGTAAATCTCCGTAACAGGCAAGGCAAGAGTATTGAAGACTTGAGGAGGAAGCGTCATTTTGGCAGCAAATTTTGGCTCCACAGTTCATTTTGAAGAGCGCAAAAGTTAGCCTATAATATGAATGTTCAGCTAGGTACTTGAAATCTAAAATTATATTTGCTATTAGTCCTATATTATTTACTACTCCCGTTCTAAGAATCATTGTATGTAGGCTAAGTTACTACTAAGTACCTACCACAAGTACCGTATTCATTCTTGTATAATTCATTTCTCAAAAATGTTGGCTAACTATAATGAATTCCTTTAAGCTTAAGAGAACATTCAGGGTGCTTCCTTATCTCATTTGGTTATGGGTGCCTTTAAATGATTTTGAAAAATGTTGAATACTTTCAATATAGCATACATTATCTTGATAAGATATAATATTATAACTAACATATTATGGAATTGAATGGAGGCCTGACTACAGAGTACGTCATCAGAAAAAACAAAGTTCTTTGGAGATCAAAGGATGGTTGAGTTGTTATTATTTTGCATTCCAGGAAAAGTTTGTGGGGTATCGATAGCTATCAACCTCTCTAAACTATTGACTCGGCTTTTCTCCAGAAATAATCATTCAATATCCGCAAGATCAAAAGACATATACGTTATGGTCTTGATAATGCATAAAAAATCTGAGTATAACACTGTAGACTACATTTAAATATAAGATTGAAATAATAATATAGGTGATGCCAAATAGTTAGGCGGTTGGCGAATGACTATTATCAATTCTCAGCTCTCTCAGGACAATCGACGAGCTGTCTGAGAAAGAACATAGAAAAGAGAGTGACCTCATCTATACTTATTCGCCTTTGAAGACAGCTTCAGACTGTCCTGACAGAGGTGAGTATTGATAATAGTCATTCGCTACTGTCTAACTATTTGACGTTAGCTGTACTGTAGACTATGTTAGTAAATAATAAGATCGAAGTCATGATTCCATTAAAAATGATTACAAACTATTATCGTAATCATATTGTTATATTTTTCATTATTGTATAATATATGTATACTTATACAATTATATCATAATTGTATAAAATACGGACATGTTCCCACTTGCACACGAGTCGCAACGAATGCTTTTATAACGCTTTTATAATGCTTCTATAGGCTTTTATTAAATGAATGAAGAGATAGAGGGAGTAAAATGAGAGAAGAGATAGAAAGATGAGGATGGAGGGGGTATAAAAGTAAAGAGAGAAGATGATGAAAAGAGTAAAATAGGAGAAAGGATTAGATTAGATTAGATTACTTTATTCAAATAGATAATAAAATTCGGCTTACATTATACATTGTAATATGAATGAGTAAATCAAAATTATTCTATAAATTTCACAAAATAGAGACTTCTAGTAAAAATATGGAAACGGTGATGTAATGAATGCAAAATTTATACAAATTTTAAATTGGAGGTTCTGCAAAATGAATAAGGAGTGTAAGTTATCTAATTGAAAAGGCGAAGTTTAGACATATATATGTCCATTCTTGGGAAAGGATAATAAGGATATCCTTTCCATTAACACTTGGCCTTGGGTTGAAAATCTATAACGAGCTATTAAGATTACTAAAGATAGTAAGAAAAATTATTATACAATTTAAACTAGATTTAAATGGATCAATACTTAATCGTATTCGAATTATATTATGAGATGAGTAACAATAAAAATGATAATGATAAATGGTACTATGGATTGACTTGAAGTAAAATTATTTACAAGTATATGGTAGTGAATGGAAATGTGCGATGAATGACAAGAGTGGGTTAATATTATAATAACGGTTTGGATGATGAATGTGTGATGATAGTGTAAAATGGAAGTACAAATCATAATAAAGAATATGAAGAGAAAGTGATGATGGTGTGTGATGATAGTAGATTTATTCAAGTATGTAAGTAATAATCAGTGGAATAGTGGAATTTGTCATGTTGCTCTAGGTTTGGACATATTCGATCATTTTGTCAACAAGATGTTTTCTAAACTTCAAGATGAAGCTCGCTCGGCTCTCAATAGACCTAATAGATTCAGGGATGGCATTCCATTCACGGCAGCCTGAGACTAGAAAGGACTTAGTATAGATTGTAGTTCGGTGAATTGGAATCCTCAAAGTATTTTCTCCAGTTCTCGTGCGTGAAACGTCTATTCTCCTACCCTCAGAAACAAATTTGAAATCGTTTTTAAAATAATTAGGTTTACCATATTTTAAAATATCCCTGACAAGCTTGACAATTCGAAGAAGTCTTTGATCGGGTAACTTTAAGGTTGAGCTTAAAATATGTGCTTGGGTGATTCTTTCATGACGTTGGAGAGTAAACAAATCTTAAGCAATAGTTTTGACAGCGCTGTAGTTTATCATTGAGTGTTACTGTCATGTCATTGAGTACAGAGTTACAGTACATAAAGTGTGGGAAGATAAGTGATTTAACCAGCAGCAATCTGATATTTCTTGGTAGGATGTCTTGCAATTTCTTCAGTGAATGCATGGCTGAAAAGACTTTATTACATGTTTTATTAACCTGTTCTGACCAATCTAAATTCTTATTCATGATGATACCTAAGTTTTTAACAGAGCTACAGTAAGGAATTTCGTTACCATCTATTGTTATTTTCTGGATTGTGTTAAAGTTAATATTATTGATGAGGCGTGAGTAACCGATAATTATTGGCTGTGTTTTAGTAGGATTCAGTTTAAGACCATTTTCATTTGTCCATTCAAAAATCAATCTTACATCTTCATTAATTTTATCTATAGTTCCATTGATTTCAGTCATAGGGCAGCTGGCATAAATTTGAAGGTCGTCAGCATAGGTATGGAATTTGGAAAACTTGATAACATTAGGGAGGTCATTTGCATACAGAGTAAATAAGAGGGGACCTAAAATGGATCCTTGAGGAACGCCTTGTTTAACATTTTTCCAATTTGATTTGTTATCACCAACAGTTACACATTGTTTTCTATTTTTCAAGTATGAATTGAACCATCCTAGTGTTTGATTACTAAATCCCAGTATAGCTAGTTTGTTAAGCATAATTTCATGGTCAACAGAGTCAAAAGCTTTGGAGAAATCAAATAAGGTCAATACAGTACATTTCTTATGGTCCATAGCTAGCCTGATATCGTCAGTTACACGTAGAAGAGCTGTTTCAGTAGAATGAGATTTACGAAAACCAGATTGAAAGTCATGAAGTTCGTTATTTTGTTCAAGAAATGCTACAACTTGGCCATGAATGAGTCTTTCAAGTACTTTAGAAAGGGCAGGGAGAATGCTAATTGGCCTGAAATCATCAACTTTAATAGGTGAGGCAACTTTGTTCAAGGGACGAACTAATGCAAGCTTCCAATTATCAGGGAATTTTCCATTTACAAGAGACTTGTTAAAAATCAAAGTGATAGTTGGGAGAACTACACGTAACATTTTCTTTATTAAGGTAATAGAAATTTTGTCTGCACCAGTAGCATTGCTGTGAATGTGTTGAATTGCTTTAAGTGTACTTTCTTCTGAAATAGGATTAAAGTGGAATTGATTAGCAATAGGAATATTCAAATTAGTTACTTGGTCTTTCAAATTATTTATATGTTCACGTATGGTAGTTTCGTCACGTTGAGTTGAATGTGAGATGAAATGATCATTTATGTCATCCAAAGGTAAGTTGATTTCAGTTTCGGATTTGCGTTTACCTAGGCCAAATTCTTTTATTCCACGCCATAATAGCTTAGAGTCAAGTTTAGTGTCTTTCATGAATGAATTGAGATATCTGATTTTTGAATTACGTAATTCCTGCTTAACTTTATTTCTTAAACGTCGGTATTCAAGTAAACTATTCAAGTCAGACGTCCTCTTAAATTTTCTATGAGCTTTGTCCCTTTGTCCCATCATTTTTAAAATGTCGTCAGTCATCCAAGGTACTCGTCGTTTTCTATTTATCCTTCTAGTCACATAAGGTGCATGTTTGTCGTATAAATCAAGAGTAAATTTTTCAAAAGATTCAACCATATCATCAACTGATGGCAATGTCTCAATTTGATGCCATGGAGTCTGAGCTAAATCAGTCAGAAATGCAGTTTCGTCAAAATGTTTAAAGTTCCTATAAGTAATGAATTTCTGATCAGGTTTAGGTGTCTTATGAGACAGTACACAATAGATCAAGTCATGCCCAGAAATAGCTGGGACAGCTACCTGACCAAAGTGAACAACCTCATTTGGGTCACTGACTACTAGGAGGTCGATGAGAGTATCAGATTCGTTTGTATGATGAGTTGGGTCAAGTGGTAAGATAGTCATGTTAAGGCAGCGAAAAGTTGTTGTCAACTGATAATAGTCGAAGTTGTGGTTAGTCATGTTCAAGTCCGTGTTCATGTCGCCCATAACTAGTATACGACTGTAGAAAGGCATGAAGGCTAGTAGAGCATTCTCAAAATCTAGGAAATGGCCTATTTTTGGAGGTCTATAGCATATACCAATGAGTAATTTGTCTGAGCTACTAAAAGCAAGTATCATGAATTCAGGTTTGGCTGAGTATTCTTGTTTTGATGTAGTTAATATTTTTGTTTTTATCCCATCTTTAACAAATAATGCAACTCCCCCACAAGCTTTATTCAAACGATCGTTACGGAAAAGATTATAACCAGGTAATGCGACTTGCGAAGAAGGTATACTGGGCTTTAAAAATGATTCTGAAATACCAATAATATGAAAATTTTGAAAACGAAAAATTGCTCTGAGTTCATCTATATGACAGCTAAGGGACTGAACATTAAGATGAGCTGCTTTAAGAATTTTGTTAAAGGGCTTAAGCTCATTATACAATAGAAATCCAGTGTCATTATAGTCATTATTATTAATTATTGAGGGCGAGCGAGCTAAATTGTCAGTACGGGGCATCAATAGAATAGCCAATAGGCATGAGACCAACCGTAGAGCAACACATGACAGTGAGAGTGATGATGATGGTGATGATGATGATGATGAAACTAAGCCTAATTGAAATTTTAGAGTCTCTAAAACAGGTCATCAGCGTCGGGCTGATAACTTCGGCTCCTATGATATTATATACAAAGATAGAGAGAAGTAGAGAGAAGAGAGAATAAAATGAGAGAAGGAAGAGAAAGCACAGGATAAAGAGGGTAAATGAGATAAGAAATAGAGAGAATAGTAAAATGAGAAAAGAGATAGGAAAAAGTGGATTGAAAAGTGAATGAGGCAGTAAAATGATTGAAAAGAATGAGAGAGAAGGATCAAGAGAATAAAACGAGAGAGGAGATAGAGAGGAGAGGTTAAAGAGAGCGAAAGAGAGAGTAAAATGAGAGAAGGTGAATAGAATAACTTTATCCATGTACATTAATTATAGATAATAAAATATGACTACTTCGTTACAGCCTTGAAACGGCGAAGTTAGGACCAAGTCCTGCCTTACACTTGACCAACAGGATAAAGAGTCTGATATGAGTAATTAATCTAATTTAATGAAAGCGAAATTGCACTCATTTATAGAGTCTGATAATCATTGTAGTAATTTCTCGCTATTTACTGTAGTCTGTCCAAGGAAGAAAGAAATTCTGACTAGATGGAGAAATGACTCCAGCTTGGTCAATATTCGTTCAAAAAGTAAAATTTTGGTCTTAAATTGAAGATCAGGATGTTTCCTACAATTCGAGACCAAATCTATGATTTTTAACCGATATTGTCCAAGCTGAAATTATTTTCCCATCTTGCCAAAATGCCTTCTTTGCTTCATCTCTATCAGCAATAATACTATAGAATAATGATGTAGCCTAGTATAGTCTGTCCAAGCGAAGAAGACCCTCTGGCAAGATGAGAAAATGACTTCAGCTCGGTCAAGATTGGTTCAAAAATTATTGATTTGGCCTCAATCGTAGAAAACATTCTGATCTACAATTTCAGACCAAATCAATATTTTTTTAACCTATATTGACCAAGCTGGGGTCACTTTCCTATCTTGCCACACGGTCTTCTTTGCTTGGACAGACATGTGCATACTAGATTTCTCGGAACTTCGAAAGGCCTTGAACGTTTGATCTAAGACAACACTGCACACAGAGAAGAAGCAAAGAAGACATTCTGGCAAGATGGGAAAATGTCTTCAGCTCGGTCAATATTGTTTCAAAAATCATCAATCTAATTTCGAATTGTAGGAAACATTCTAATCTACAATTTGAGACCAAATTTATAATTTTTGAATCAATATTGACCAAGCTGGAATTCTTTTCCCAACTTTCCAGAAAGTCTTTTTTTCGTCCGCATGCAATTATCAACCAATCACATGCCATCACGTCAAGTCTTTCTAAGCCGGGAAATTTAAAATTAATGAAATCGCCCGAACGGTTTTTCGGATCTGGGAGGGGGGTGGAGGAGCCATGGAAAAATTCTAATAAAAACAGGAACATTCCTCTCCATATTAGTGTCCTCCCCATAAAAATTCAAGTCAATCTGACAACAAACAAAAAAATTATTCATATTTTTCGGATTTATTGTTTTTATACAATGAAAACTCAAGAAGTTCCGTGTGATCTACCTAGATAATGAATTAAATTTGGAATGCTCATTTTATTTTTCTTTATCAAACTGATAACTGATTATTTATTAATATTTTCGCATTTCTGAACGCAGCATTGGGTTTATGAAGATTTCCTTAAACATATATCAATACAGATAGGCTTTTTAATCGTACAGATCTTCACTCATTAACAATTTTATTTTATATAAGCGTATATTCTGCGTATATTCTTGACAATGATATACGCTTTCACAATGTATAATTTGAATACTTCCAATACAATAATATCTTAGTGGCTTTAACTCCAGAACTTAACCCACTCAGCCACGGCCACCCTCAAGACTGTTGATAACATTAGAATTGTATTAACATTTCAATACAAAAAATTATGGTAAATAAAGTCACATATCGAGAGCCAAATTTAAAGGTTTTTTGGTTCATTAGATTTCTAGTTCCATGAATACAATAATTCAGTTTCTGAATAATTACCAATACAGATTTCAAATACTGCTGTAAATCATAAAAGTATTAATATTAATTAATCAAACTGTCACTTCCATAAATTAAACAATATTGAATCTCGAATTTCTAATAGCAGTAGCCTAATTTAATAGATTTAACAAATATAATAAGTTGAAAGATACCGGTAAATTATACAGAATATTACATTATAAATAAATACAACATGGTTGTATAATGAAAACCAAGCTATTGTCATTTGCAACATAATTCAAAGATCGCGCCGCGCCGCCTTGGTTTTATTTGAAATTTGTTAGACGACCACTTTGACGCCGTCTAGTTATAGTCAATTCCTTGTCAACGCATATAATGGATTCATCACCTGGTACGAATTCAGTACGCCAACTGTACTAATCGAGGCACTGTATTAATTGAGACGCAGGGCTTCGATTAGTCCAGTTCTGGAATAATCGAGGCACTCGCTCATCTAATTGAAGAACTGGACTAATCGAGTCACTGTATTAATCGAACCCCTGCGCCTCGATTAGTCCAGGTGCCTCGATTAGTCCAGTTTTTCAGTTTCTTAATAGAAAGGGATAGGGACTGGACTAATCGAGTAATCCCCGTAAATATTACAGTGAGTATGTATGTATGTCTGGCTCAACAGCCCATGAAGGGCCTAGGCCTATCAGCTGGTTGCCAATTTCAAATTCACTCTACTATACAGCCCGTCCAAGCCAAGAAGACACCCCGGCATGATGGGAAAACGGCCCCAGCCCGTCCAATACCGGCCCAAAAGCCATTAAGTACAGTGAGTACAATAGTTTATTATTCTATAGTCACTGTGATACATAGAATAGATGAAATGTTTGAATTATATTACTTCATATTACTCAAATAAAAGTAATTATTTGATAATAGATGACATTGGACATTGTAGGCTTCTAAAATTGAAAGTTCCAACTCAAGATTTCCGCCATCTTGGATTTGTAAAAATTGTGAGATGATGGTACTTTACATGATTCTTATATTGATTTCAAAGGCAAAATAAATTGAGGAGATTGCGATAAAAAATACTTGAAATTACACTAAAAAACACATTTGAAACTTTTCCTACTTTTCACACAGGCCCAATGGTAACTGTAGGAGAAATTTAATGTGTAACTCGAGCATAAAGTGTTATTGCTGCACTCGAAAAACGTTTTTCACTCGCCTTCGGCTCGTGAAAAAAACTGTTTCACTCGTGCAGCAATCCTTCACTTTACGCACTAGTTATACAAATAACTATTTTCCAAATTTTCCAAAAAATTGTATAAATTGTTATGTAGCTCATAAAGTAACAGAGAAATATATTACCCCTCTCCCTGAAAGTTGTAGAGCATCAAGAATTGAGTTCAGAAAGTACAAAAAATTGGTATTTGATTTATTTTTGAAAAAAAAAACAGGCTACAGGTGGTTCAATATTTTGATGTTGGGTTAGACATATAAAGTTAAAATAGAGCCTATCTTGTATTTCGTTGTCTACTTGGATCACTTTTCATCGGAATAAATACAGGGTGGGGCAGAGCCGACTGACGAGTTTGGAAGGGTTATAAAAAATGAACCGAATGACTTAGAAAAAAATGGTTTGGTTCATTCAATTCAGTGTAAAATGTAGTTTTTATTGTTAATATTTTTTTTAATACATCATTTAAATGGCGGCCATCAGCAGCGATACACTGATATAGCCATTTTTTTAAGTTTTCACTCATTTTGGCACAGTGCGATTGGTAGACTATGTCTGGATTTCTTTTTCAACTCTTCCAAGGTGTGAAGGCAAGTTTTGTGAACTTTATCTTTAAGGTAGTCTCATGGGAAAAAAACGCATACACTTCGCGTCGGGTGAGCGTACCGGCCACCTCACGTCCCCACTCATGTTGTCATCACCATCGATATCACCTCCGAGCGTTGTTGCAATGTTACAAACGTTTCTGTGCCCCAGGAAGAACTTGCTGAGGAACAAGACTTGTGAAAAACATGGTTTCAGCAGGACGAGGCTGCAGCCCACACAGCGCGCATTTCAGTGGTGGTGTTGAGAGAATTGTTGCCAGGGCAATTCTCAGTGAGGGGGGATGTGAGGTGGCCGGTACGCTCACCCGATGCGAAGTGTGTGCGATTTTTTCTATGGGACTATTATAAAGTTTTCAAATCTTGCCTACACACCTTAGAAGAACTGAGAGAGTAATTTAGAGAAGAGATCCAGGCCCTACCAATCGCACTGTGCCAAAATGGGATTGAAAACTTAAAAAATCGGCTTCATTAGTTTATCGCTGCTGATGATAACTATTAACAGTTATAATATAAAAAAATTTTATCAATAAAAACTATATTTCACGCTGAATTGAATGAGCTGAACCGTTTTTTCCAAGTAGTTCGGTTCATTATTTATAAGCCTTCAAAACTCGTCAGTCGGCTCTGCCCCACCCTGTACTTCACTTCTCTAAATCCAAATTATTTTCGATACAAAGGACATTCAAGGATAATAGAATAAGGACACCCCTAACTTTCGTAAGAGTGAACGGATCCTGATTAACTATAGCTCATTGTTTTCAGCTTGAAAAGACGGTTCTATTTCGTATATCATATGTTGAGTTTGGTCAAAATTGAAGAATTCCATCCCCTCAACTACTTTGAGCTCATTCCTATATACCGTGAAAAAGGCGACTTTTTGTGTTCAAATGCATCTACTTTGAAAGCCATTGATGAGAGGAAGTCGTATTTGAGCTCACTCTTACTAAAGTTAGGGGTGTCCTTATTCTATCATCCTTGAAAGTCCTTTGTATCGAAAATAATTAGGATTTAGAGAGGTGAAGTATTTATTCCGATGGAAAGTGATCCAAGTAGACAACGAAATACAAAATAGGCTCTATTTCAACTTAATATGTCTCACCTAACATCAAAATATTGAAAAAACCACCTGTAGCCTGTTTTATTTTTTGTAAAAGTGATTGTCAAAGTTCCAAAAATGAAATAGGTCAAATATACTTTTTTTGTACTTTCTGAACTCAATTTTTGATGCTCTACAACTTTCAGGGAGAGGGGTAATAAATTTCTCTGTTACTCTATGAGCTACATAACAATTTAGACCTATACAAATTTTTTGAAAAAATGTGTTTTTTGAATGAATGTAAAAGTTATCTATTCGACTGATTTTTGTTTCATTTTTTCAATCGACGCAGAATTTTGTCTTCTACAATTTACTATGAGAATGTACCTATGAAAATATGGACAGTTTTTTAGTTATATGCGAAAAAACTAAATAAATTAATGGTTTTCTGGCTGTCAAAAAGCTGGCACTTTTCGAATACACATTATTGGGACCCTAATGAAGCAAATGAAACAATAAAATCGCCACCTTTTGCAGAAATTAGCCTTACAAAATTCCCTGTGTATTGGACAAAAAGCACGTATTCGCCTTCTCATTTTGATATAAAAAAACTTGAAAAACATGAGTTGTTTATAACAACTCATGATTGTGGGAGATGTGATATTCAGAAAAATTTCTTTTTTCACGGTTCTTAAATTTTATTTGAAAAATCCAATATACTTCGAATCCTTCTATCCAGGAAATATGGTGTCTAATCGGGAATGTGAAGGAGTTCCAATTTCAAACAATCTGTCAACGCTGCTATTTCTTGGGTGGAGGGCTCAATCACTATCTTATACGTTGCGCTAATTATAGTTGAAAACTATTGCAATTAATCCTAAACTCAATTTCATTTACAACAGACTAGCAGATAGTATACTGTTAATAAGTAGCTTACATCCTACAAAAAAATGCTTTTATTGGTGCGGATACCTTACGGGTGGGATCCACGTCGCCAATATTCATTTGGTTCAATACCCTGATCCCAAATAACTATATTACAACTACAGCAGACTGAAACAATTTCTTCACACATTTCATGGACAGCATGAATGAACTATTATTTAGATGGTAGAATGGTTCAACATAATATTCTTGATTTATTGTAAACTACAAACTCAATGCATAAATTTGTACATACTTTTACTTACTCTTGCTCTCATGAAACTACAAACTCAATGCACTACATTTTATATGGTAGCAAATAATATAAAGCTTACTTTGCACATGTATTTACACATAGACGTGAAACATCAAACACTTAGAACATGCAACTGACAAGTGAACAATTAGCCTCAAAAGGATTCAGAAGGGATGAGTGGGGAAAGTGGGGGTGGAAGGGGTTGGTGGAGTGGGGTGGTTGGTCTACGTACCAGCACTGTTACCATTTCCGTTAGTGATAGCACTTTTGTGGTCGGCAGGGGGCAGTTGAGGGGCGGTGGCCTTCGCAGGGGGGGCAGCTTGGCTGTTCTCGGAGGCGGGGGTCGTCGGCTGCGGCGTCTGACTGTGTGCGCGCGTCGGCTTGCGTCGTGGTGGACGCTTCTGTCGTTGTGGACGCTTGCCGCCCTCCATGCTTGATACGGACTCTACAAGAGCAGACACCAACCAACAATAACCGGACCATCAGTCTATTGTCATTTCAATCGTTTCCCATTCCTGCACCCAGATTAATCTCTTCTACATGCTTTATACATAATACTCAAATGAAAATGTCATGAATGACAGGGCTTTTTCATTGAAATAGTATTAATAGATTATTCAACGAGACTCCTTGACAGTAAATTATGTTTCTAGAAAGTGATCTGATATAACATTTGGACTACATAAACTCAAACTTTCATTAGGTAGATGAAATGAAATGACAAAACCTGTTTTTCAACTATAAAATCATTTTAATTTGATCATTAATAAATATGAAATGAAATGAGATAATAGAGAAAAATTTCTGATTGAAGATAATCATGTTATTAGAATTTTATGTAGTTGTTCTTCAGATATGTTTTTGACTAGGAAATAAGATAAAAAGTTATGAATTGAAAATATGTAGGCCTAATAGAAGAACAGAATCTAATTGGGCACTAGACAATGATGAAAGATTGATTCATGAGCCATAATGTAAATGTTTCCTTTATATCATTGGATAAAGCCCCCTTGAAATTGTTCACAATGAGAGAATACCACCTGTTATAAAAAAGTATTACAGGGTGTCTAGCAATTTGCATGAATGAAATTGAAGACCTTTTCCCGACTTTTTTCAAGACAAAGTTGGAGTTTCTCCATGCTTTTTAAACGTTGCAACTCGTGATATGATTTTATGTCTAAAAATACCACCCTAGTATATAGGGCATATTTCAATATATACATAAAAGCATACTAGACTCGAACCTCAACATCCAAAGAGGAAGGACGATTCCTAAGCTAACTTGTTCTATACAACCCCTTTGTTTGGTAAGAAGTTACACCCTTTTGAGCGTCGGGTTTTGGGGGGTTGAGAGGTACAAAATGTCAGTTTTTCGTGAATTGTTGCCGAACCAAGCGTCGGACGAAAACATTCCATGAATGAATTTTCTAGTGAATAAAATTTGGGAGAGATTGAGACCGATTACAACTCTGTAAGATCAACCGTTTCCAAGTTACTTTTTTTGAAAACTCCAAAATTTCTTCACAGGAATTACTGTATTTCGTTACTTTGGAAATTTGTAACTTTGAATTGGAAACACTTGTATCCGTATTTCGAAATCCCTCATGGCGAAATTAATTTCTCTTCAATTTGAGACCAAATTCACACTTTTATGTTCGGTGGTTCATGTGCTACAGCGACTTTAGAAAACCCTTACACCCCCAAAAAACTCTACTACGCTCGATCTAGTGTCTGGCCATCAATGCCAAAAATATTGGATATCGGTCAAAAAACATAGATATTTGAAAAATATTGTTGTTCGATACCAAACAAAAGTTCAGGCCCGCCCAATACAGAAATAACTCAACTAATATGGGGAAAAATGAACAACTTTATAATCTATGGATTTTCCCGACTTAACATAAAATTCCAGGATAATTCCCGACCTTATTTCATTTCCAGACGAATTCCCGATTTTCCCGACTGCTAGACACACTGTATTAGATTGGTGAAACCAAAATAAGCATGTAAGGAGTATTGAAAATACAAATTCCCAAGTAATTAGAATTCCTATAACTAGAAATGATAGAATTAGAAGTTTGCTGGTTGGTTTCCAGATCAGCTCTCCTATCCTTATTTTGTTATTACACCAGTATACAGTTGATAGCTGAACGAATATCCTATTGTTGCTCTCATAACCAACATTTGAAATTGCAATTCAATTCCAGGATGTATTGTTGAAATATTATAGAATTATCAAACTAAATTTATAGTAATGTATATTGAATCAAATTTGTAATAAGTATTTTTAGGTTTCACGTGAAAAATAACTGTGAAATGTTTTGGAGGTGTAAAATATCAATGGACGCTCCGATTTAATTCTTCCAGACTAAGAAGTTATCATTTTCATTGTAATAAATTTACATTATTTTTGAAGTGCTATCTATAATGTTCATCAAGGTGGAATGTTCCATTATTTCTTATCAAAATAAGCTAGATTCAAACAGTATTATTATATTAAAATCAAAATATTGAATAATGAACTTATAACTTTTCTTCTCAAACATTGATATTATATCCATAAAGCTTCGATTAGTGAAAAATATTTTCGTAAAAAAAGTTATTGATATCAGACATGCGAGTTTTGTTAGTTTGTTGGCTTTAAAATAACTGTAAACAATGTTACTTAGTAGCTTATCTCTCAAAATCTATTCAAGGGAGTTTAATAGAGTTGTCATCGGAAACAAAAATGTATAAGGGTTGATCATGTTACTACAAAAGAGAATGTGAGTCTTGCTGGTATTGAAAGCTAGTCGCAAAATTAGAGCGTAGAGCGTGTCCATTGAGAGGTATGGGATAATTTTGTTCAAGGTACAAGCTGTTACACCATTTTTTGGAAACTAGTGTAGGTATCAAGCTCAAATGGTCGAAAGCCTCATGAAGTTAGTAGGGTGAATTAATAAAGACTAATGGTCACTGCACTGTTGGTTACTGCCTCTCGCTAATTGTTCAGATGCACACAGAAATTATGCTAATCATGCACACATTTAAAAAAGCGTAAAATAGAATTCCATGCGCTAGCAAAAGTGTGATGTGAATAATAATAAGCAGAGAATAAAGCAATAATTTCAAGCATATATTGAAAAACATTAATAGCTTGCTTCAAAATGTTTCCTTTATCTTAGGGCTACTTTATCACTGTTTTTCAATTCAAATAAAAATCGCAGTACCCTTTTCAAATTATTTTTTTTCATACATAATAAATAATTCGAAAAGGGTACTGCGATTTCTATTTGAATTGAAAAACTTACTCCAAACTATATAAACCCAAATAAGCATAATTGCTTATAATTGCACACATGCGCCAAAACTGAATGAATTTCAATTATTCATTTGAACTTTCAAGAATAAGGTTACAACATTTAAGGAATAATCACTAGATCGAAGATTATCTGTTCGAGCAGTGCTATAATGTAATAACCTTATTTCGGGGAACAATCAATCATTGACTTTATTGAAAATTTTTGGGACAGGAATAGTACAGGTTATGCCTAGTTTTTCCTCCCAATTCAAGTAACATGAATTATTTTGAGTTATTATTATTGAGTTATTTTGTATAAATATATGAATAAATGTACAATGTAAATTATTAATAAAAAGAAGTCACGGAGAAATATTTTGGGGAGAGATTCTCATGATGAAAATCTATGCAGCATAGAAAATGTACATTTCATGATTTTTCAATGGTTAAGTTCATTCAAGAAGCAGGCCATGTAATATTCTTGAACTTGTTGACGAAATAGAAATGACAGAAGATCTGATCTTTTGATACAAGAATTCTACAATAAATAATAAAGCTGCAAAGGTATATGTGTAATTGAAAAGCGAATGGGAAGTGATTGTGTTGGTGTATTATAGCCAACGGAAAAACGTGTTCAACAAGTGTAAATTGGGTACTATACTGCAGTGCACACATAAAATAGAAGCGATTCGCTCTAAAGAAGTGCAGTTTAGAGTACAAGTAACATATTATACACATTTAATTCCATGTGCTCTATTAAAAACAACAGTAAATGTAACACAATACTTCAACTAACTTACTAAACCTTTGAGCTAAATAATAATCTAACTATATTATAACTATCTATTTTTATAACTATATTAAAAATGTTCACTTCGTTATAAGGGCTATTAATGAGCAATAAATAATCAAGGCACCCTTTAATCAAGGCACCAAGTCATTTTCAAGTGTATTTCACTATTTTTTGATTCATTATACATTAGTAGCACTAATAACAAAGTAAATATTTATAATATAGTTATGTGAATGGAGTTGTGATGGCTTGAGCAGTGCAGCTCAGGACGGGCAGCTCAAGCTGCCTTTAGGGTAATTTATATGTGCGTGATTCTCGCCGAGAATACGGTAGGGTACTATGGAGTTAAAATTGTGATAAGAATATTTACTTTTCTTCAGGCTTACGAACAATACTATAGGCAATACCGGTATAGTAAAAAGTTTCATGGTTGCAATAATACAATAACGATTTTGTATTGTGTATCTATATCTATGTTGATTTTATAATGGTGTGTATAATATTGCAAAAAATAAAAATCAATTCAGTAACAATACAACACAGTATTTGCAATACAATAACTCCATGGCCACCGGAAGTTCAGCGTCTTTTCGACGTGATTAACGCCCGTTTAAAAAACCCTTACATAAGAGCAGATTAAAGGAATGTAGCAAAATACTACATACTCTGTAGTAAACAGATTAATACTCTATAGTAAATACTACAGAGGATAAAGACCAGATTAGAGGGTAACTTAGCAGAAGCTGACTAGTACTCACCCCTGTCATCACGACTATCATGACTGTCTAGAATGGTGTCCTCGTCGTCGGTCATGCGCCGCCTCTCGTCGCCGCGGCGGAGGTGGTTGCGGGGCGGCGCCGAAGCGGGTCCGCCAATCGGCGGCTGACGCCTGCTACTCGACTGGTAGCCGCCTCCGCCGCCGCCCCCACTGCTGCCCACTCCTTGGCCGCGTGAAGACTGCTGGTAGCCGCTTCCCTGCTGTCGCGGGGGCAGGTCGCGTACTCGGCTATCATCCACTGTGTCAGCGTTCTGATGCCATGGGCCTACATACAAATATTTTATCGATTAATACACTTTTTTATTATTATTACTATGTTCGATAATTTATTGTAAGTTATATTGTGTCATTTCTGGAAGAATAAATTGGGTGATTGATTTAAAGATCAGTAATTGTATCACATTAAAAAGTTTATTAATTTAGTCAAAAATCGAATGAAAAAAAATTATTGTGATTTTCGATCAGCTAGAATAATAGAAACCAATCACTTGTAAGGAAAATCTTTAAAGAGTTGAGAGAGGATAAGTTGAATTAGGAAATAAGAAAATTAATAATATATTGAGATGGAAAGGAGCCGCCATTATTTTGAATTAGGGTGTGGATTACAAGCAAACTTTAACTTGTTTACCAATTTATTTCAATAGAGATATAATTACCAATGACTTTTCTAGTATTTAAAATAGTTTCTTCACTTTTGATTTTGCTTTAAAATGTTAAAACTAGTACTGGCAGAGCCACTTATGGATGAGAAGTAAGTGAGTACCTCAAAAAACATGATTTGCGTATAATCTCAATGTGAATCTTGCAAAGTATGATGGATTCGACTAAGCTAGCCAATTACAAGTTAAAACTTCAAAGACCACACTGTGATTATATAGACTCGGTAGGTCACACTAATGAAATACCTACAAAATGAGAATATCATATTATAATTATACTTTATTTTTAATATGGCTAGCTTAGCGGATAAGCGTGAGCAATAGTTATAGGCGATGGTATCTCATTAATCATTTTTACTGATGATATACTTGGTGAATAGCCAAAAATATAAAGTTATGCCTTTATAATGTGTAAAAATAACGCATAAGTGCGTCCTCAAAGTAAATAAGTAACATTAGCGAACAATTAGAATGTGACACTTTACTGCATTGGAATTTTCTTAGACAACAGAAATGCAAGATTATGATTAACAAATAAATTGAATACCAACCAGCACTGTAACGTGAGCCACTGCTTCTTCCTCGACCCCCTCTTCCACCGCCTCTCATCATACCTCCATGACCCCTGCCACCACCCATTTCCATGTCCGAATTGTAGCCCCTGAAAATAAACACAAATGGAATAACATGGAGTAAAAGAACATCAAATCAACCAGTTAAAATTGTATTAGAAGTGCTTCAATTGAGCTACTTGGTAAACAATTGGACCAAGTAGAAGTGAATAGATCAAATCAATCTCTATAAAATGTAATAGAAATGCTTCAATTGAACTACATGGTGAAAAATTGTCCTGAAGAAGTGAAAAGATAGGAAATGTGTGAAAGGTGCCAGCTAATCGACACTAGAAACGAAAAAGTTTCTTTCAAACCAGTAGGACAGGATTAGCAGAAAAGTAAATGAGACCAATGCACACTGGGTAAAAAAAAAACGTTGTTTTGATAGACTCAGTCTGTTTTTATTCTAGGCATATGTATTTGTAATCCATTTATTACATGTTTGAATCGTTCACAAAACGAATACAAAACAACGTATATGAAACTCAATTATAATTGGTAAAAACGAAACTGGCAGATGGAAAATGATGGTTTTACCAATAATACGATACTTCGCAATACTCTCTGCTAATGATACAAAGACTCTTCGTTAAACATTAATTATGATACAAATTTGTCCATTTAAATACCAATAATTATTATATTCAATGGATATAAAGTACAATCACATAAAAAGGACAGATGTAGTATAATAAAGATCAATACAACCTAAATTGAAGGAATGCTACAAAAAAATGCATGAGCACCGTCACATTCATTTTAATATGCGCATATAAAACAAACATTGTCTATTCAACTTCTGATTCATCCGCCAGTGTCGTTTTCACCAACAATGACTCAAGTGTACTATTCATTAACAGTAGGTGTATAATTGTTATTGCAATCGTGAAGGCACCCACTTCTGGAGGTGCATGGGATGCAGTGAACCTTACCTATCTGGACGCCTTTGAATAGGGAAGCTCTGCATGGAGCCCATGGACCCGTGAAGGGTTTTCAACTCGGTCTCCAAGTTGTTTTTAACCTGTCGCATTTCTTCTACCTCCTGAAATAGTAAGTAGACATGTATCGATTATATGATTTACAATTCAAGTAACATTCGAAGAATCACGGTTGCTAGAGTTTCTAGGAAAAATATTTCAATTACTAATACAGTTGCATTAATGATTTTCCATCAACATATTTATGTGTAACAACAAATGAAATTGCTTAGACATTTCTACGATCTTCAGTCATTTTTCGGTAAGAAACATTTCAGGAATGATATGTAGCCATTTTCAATTTTTCAAGAGTAAAAGAAACAACTAGTGTTAGCCTCAAACAGTTATGGAACAACCTGTACAACGAAAAATAATAGCTTAAGTACAAAAACTTACACAGTACAAAAACAACTAGTGGTAGTCTCAGAAAGATATGACAATCTTTACCAATAACAAATACCAGGAAAACTAAACTTTAAACTTAGGGCTATTTAAAATAATTGATAAATGAAAAAATCAAATACCCTTTTTTAAAAAAACTTTAGAAGTATTATTTTTTACAGACATGTTTCGGGACTTAGCCCATTTTCAATGTGAATAGAATAATCTTGTTTAGTTATTTCAGTATTATTCTTATCACATTGAAAATGGGCTTAGTCCCGAAACATGTCTGTAAAAAATAATACTTCTAAAGTTTTTTTAAAAAAGGGTATTTGATTCTTTAATTTTATTTATCAAATACTAGGGTGTTCCCAAACTAGTAAGTAGAGATTTGAGGTTTGACTCAAATATAAAATATAGTCTGTCCAAGCAAAGAAGACCCTCTGGCAAGATGGAAAATGACTCAAGCTAAGTCAATATTGGTTAAAAAATTATCAATTTGATCTCAAATTGTAGGAAACAATTTGATCTCAAATTGTAGGAAGCAATTTGATCTTTTAATAAGACCACATTTATAATTCTTGAACAAATATTGACTAAACTGGAGTCATTTTCCCATCTTGCAAGAGGGTCTTCTTTGCTTTGACAGACTATACTAATAACTTCAACAAATTTTTAACCAGAGAAGTTACTGCATGAATTGATGATACATGTTATATTCAAAAGCACTTTACTAAAATGGAAATTGCTTGCTCGTGATGAAACAATAGAATTCAGCAAAAAGTGAGATTTCAACAAGTGATACGTCAAATGAATGAAATAGGTTAATATTTCAATAGAATATAATTGATAGATGATAAGTTGAATGCAAGTTGAACTCCATACCTTCAAATGTGACAAATGATAATCGAGCAACATTTTCGCATTAGCTATGCTCTCAACGGTGCCGACAAAAAGGAAAGGAACCTGACCCTCTTCGCGGGGCACGCTCGGCTCTGCCTCGTTATCACCTTCGATCTTCACTCGCACCTGAGACAAATGCATTAAAAATATATAGCAGTGATAATGATGTGGGTCGGGTAAATACCTAGCGGGTAGGTAAATATAAATTGGGTATTTACCCGAGGCCCGGGTAAATACCCAAAAACTGGGTATTTATAATTTTTATTGAATTTAGAAAAGATTTAGTGGTGTTTTTGCATTCAAACTTCTTCAATGATAGTGAAATGATGACAAAATGCAAACAAAAATGTTTTATATAGTGACAAATAGCATTTAACTTCCGAGCATCATTGACATAAATACCCGGGTACTGGGTATTTATGATTTCATTTGTTTCTGTGTTGTTAAATCTTATTGAAAATGACAAGAAATTTGTTTCCAATAATAACTATTATTTAGCGTTCAGAGAGAGGGGAATTTGATCAAGTATGTATCACTTTTCACTTGCAATCCATTTTCTAGGGGAAAATCATAATAAAACGAAATAAGAATAGAAGCATGTTAACTATTTTTCTAATGTGGTGCTGACATGATTTCATTGATAAAGATTAACTTCATTGACGATTTTGTTGAGAAAGCAT
The DNA here is from genome assembly GCA_017141385.1 of Sogatella furcifera. Taxonomy (NCBI): domain Eukaryota; kingdom Metazoa; phylum Arthropoda; class Insecta; order Hemiptera; family Delphacidae; genus Sogatella; species Sogatella furcifera. The sequence continues at coordinate 28,174,179 of CM029548.1, forward strand.
CACATTATGCCATTGATACGAGCGAATCTGATTAAGGGTGGATGGTAGTGGACGGCCAACTGCCGAACGGCAAAATCATGCCCCATAAGAATAATGTAATTTTTATTTATCTTTTGGAGCAGATAGCGCCGTTATTTATGGACAAAATTACACGTTCTTTATGTGATTGGAAATAGTATATCACATAATGAGTTTGGAAAAGGCGTTTTTACAAACGAATAATTATGTTTGTAATTTTGTAAATAATTATGAGTTGGTAAACTTTTCCACACGAATTATGTACATTTTTTTTCGTCATACTAGACTGAGAAGGATTTATTAAAACCTCAAACAACTGAAAACATTAACTGAAGCCAACATAACCTCAACACAACACTCACTAGCAGTAGCACAAAACAAACGCACACAGTGAACTGTCATGGCGGCTCGTTCGACTCGTTTATTCATACGTCGGAGTTCGGAAAAACAGCTGTGCTAGATTTTCAGTGCTGTAATTATCATCGTGATGATGACTAGTGCCGAAATAATCATCAAAATGATTATTCCCGCATTTAGAACAGCTGATCTTTGATTCTCCTGTAAACGGCAATTTTCCAAACGCAAATCTAGCTTGGAAAGTTGTGTATTACATACGAGTATGGCGAAAAACATAAAACAGATTATTTACTCAGTTTTTTATTGAGATTTCTTTTATGGTACCGTATAGTCTGTATGAGCAAAGAAGACATTCTGGCAAGATGAGAAAATGACTCCAGCTCCAGAAATATCAGTTTAGAGATGATAAATTTGGTCTCAAATTGTAGATCAGAATGTTTCCTATAATTTGAAACCAAATTTATTATTTTTAAACTAATATTTCTGGAGCTGGAGTCATTTTCTAATCTTGCCCGAATTTTTTCTTTGCTTGGACAGACTATACTAAGTATTATTTAGGCTAAATATTTCCAAGAGAACAGAAAAGACCTACTTCATCAGGAAAATATTTAGCGAAATTTGAACATGAGGATATTATTCAGGAATCTTTTTCATGAAAAGCCTACATCCAGGACACCTGAAAAACACTTCTTATAATCTGAAACTACACGTGCTCTATCCCAATCTATGCCAATAGGCCTCTTATTTTTAGAATGTTGATAAGATAAATTTCCCAATGAATTAGTTTTATTTGAAGTTAAATGTTTGAGTTTGATCCATTTTTATGCCCTTCATCAGCCTTAAAAAATATTTCAATATTATTTGTTTCCATGTACAGAATTTAAATTCATGATTCAATTAAAATTACAGATTTATTACAATTTCAAGTAGATACATAAAATATGCATAGAACTTCCATAGGTTTTTCTTGACACAAAAAATTCTCAAAAACATTTTCTAAGAGTTAGTTTCTTATTTTTGTTTTTAAATAGCCTTATTATGCTTCGCGAGATTTTCAAGTTTGTAACTATTGGTTTAAATTTTCATATAGTTTATTTTTTTTAGTAGCCTATAGTTTAGAGTAGAAATATATACATAAAACTCCTGCAGAGTTTGTCTGATCTTATTTACCCAGTTTTTTCCATGAAGAATCCTAATCATTCGAAACTTCAAGTTATACTTAAAAAACTATATAAAGTCATTGAAAATAGCAAATAAGTTTTTATAATATTATAACAATACTATTACTATGCCAATATATCATCAATGCCAATAATAACATATTCAGGGGTGCAAACATCAATGATTCAATAAATACCCAATATACCCGGGTATTTATGAATTTTGGGTATTTACCCCGAGTTTTAAATACCCGGGTATTTTACATCACTAAGCAGTGATAATGTATATTGAAATGAAAAACGCAAAAAAAATATTTGAAAGGGATTAGTTATACTTGAACTAGACAGTACATGAAAAACCTGTCGAATGAGCCAATAAATTGATAATGTGGGGAATTGATATAAGTACAGTATTTCTTTTGCCACCATCAGGCGTTCCACAATATCTCAAAATATGAACAACATTCTTCGCTGAAAATGAAGTAAGCTGAAAGTGAAAGAAGAAGAAGAAACTAACTTATTTACAACTTTTGACTTGGTGCAATCCATTTTAAATCACCCTTTCCCTCCTAATAATAATAATAATAAATTAGATATACTTTCTTCTACGCATTTAACTTAATTATTCCTAGGATATAAAATTCCCCATTAAACATGCTAATATAGAATTATTATAGGTGATTTTCAATATTAAAATAGGCGATCTATACTTTTATTTGACTCATTATCAAAGAATAGTATTTTATTTATAATTAATAATTTATTAGGATCTCCATTCTAATTGCAGTTGGTGTACTGAAATATCTAATAATTCTTCCATCTAAAAGTATTTTAATTTGATAGGGAGTTGATGATTTCTATCTTCAAGTTACATCATCAGTTTATTGGCATAAAGTTTCAGAAATACATTAACATACCACTCCACTCTTGTCGACTATTTCTTGTATGATTCTTCCATTTTTGCCAATAACTTTTCCAACCAATAATCGAGGAACATTGAGTGATTCTTCATTGTACTCAAGCATCGTTCTAGCTTTCTGTACAGCTTCAGCAGTCTGGAAAATCAAGTCATCTTATTAATTCAGTAAGAAATTAGAAAATATATAGTTTTTTTAATAAATTTAGGACCTACAGTAGAAGACCAACAGTCAAGAACCAACAAAATGAACAAATACTATTTCTCTACTGACTATATCAGGACACTGTACGCGACTATACACTATACATAAGTAACGTATATAACAAAAATCAACACTTATTAAATAAAATAGATTTTGGTCTTTGCTAACATTGGGATCATGCTGTGCCCGACTAGTGCGGGCTATGACTGTGAGCGTTTATAGCAATTCTAGGCAGACAAAATAATAAATTCAAGTATGAGGATTAGACGTGAAAATCATAATTCGTATTCTACCAGGAATAACAGAACTAAGTTAAAAGAAAATTTCAAGTCAATAGAACAAGAATACAATACTATGAATAAAAAAATTGAATAATAGATCTGTTCTCATTAAAATATCAATGGAATTTTAGATTGTTGCTTTAAGCTTCCTCTTGTTAATGGGGATAAAATGAGAATGAATTGAAATCTATGAGCAGGATAAAAAAAAGTTAATTTACTTACCTCGCCATGGATTTTGAACTTGCAAGTGTTTTCATCGAGCTCAATGTTGGTTATACCATCTACTTTCCGAGCTTGCTGGATGTTGTTGCCATGCGTCCCAATAGCTAGGCCCATTAATTTCGTCTCTACTTGGAATTCCTCCAAGTAACTGAAAATTTAATTTAATTATTAGAAATCAATTGAAATTAAGTTTCAAGTGAACTAATCAGTGGCGGTTCCAGACCCGAAAAACTGGGGGGGCAAGGGCTCAAATTCACGAGTGATTTTCTAGGGGGAGGGGGGCTGGAGTTTATAAAAGGATATGTGGGTGCCCTTACCCCTACTCTAGATAGTAGGGTTCCCAGGCGTCTTTTTTCCTTGGAAAAAATTAAAAATATCATGACAAAATAAATAATTAGTCAAACTCAATTTGATTATTTCTCGAGCTAGGTTGAAAACGTTGATGCCTTGAAAACTTGTCCTTATTTTATTTAAAAAAATAATACTCTTGAGGTTCAAGATAATTTGGCAATAATTTCTACTAACAACTATTGAATTGAATCCAATAGTTTCATACTACGGCACACAATGTTTCAGAAGGATGCGCAATACTTCTCAGGTTGTTTCCTTATACCAAGTAGAGAAAAAAGTACCATGGAACATAGGTACCCTCAAAAATGTTTTGTTACAATACCGAGATAACAATGGAGAGAAATTGAAATTTTTCAGAAAGTATTGATTTTTAGAGGTTTTATTCAAGTTATAAAATTATTTATTACCATGTCAAATTATGACGTGATAAACTCAATCAAATCTTAAAATTGCGACTTTACAGTAATTTTTCACCTGTTCAATGTTTTGTCTCTTTTGATAGGGATTTCTGAGATTTAGGTAAAATTTACACAATCAACGCTATTCAACTGTTATCTCTTCAGAATATCTTCAGATTCTCTTCAACTTCTATCAATATTGAAAATAAAAAATTATGGTAGCATATTTGCTCTATTATCTCAATAACCATTCAAGTTAAAAACTCCTCATAAAACAGTCACTGAATTCCTCAGATTCACAACTCCATTTCACATGGGAATTAATAATTTTAGAATCTGAATAAAGCCAGTGAAAAAATAGAAAAATGAATATTTTTTGAGACATTCAAATTGTTATCTAAGCGGTAACAAAGCGTTTTTGGTGATATGTCCCACGAAACTTTTTCCTCTACTTGGTGTAAAGAAACAGCTTAAGAAGTATTGCACATTCCTTCTGGAACACTCTGTGTAGTATGAAAAATTTGGAATTAACTCAATAGTTGGTAAAACTTATTGCCAAACTATCTACTTTTGAACCTCAAGACTACATTTTTAAATAAAATGAAGCCAGGTTTTCAAGGCATTAAGATTTTCAACTTCAAAAAATCATCAAATTAAGTTAGACTGATTACCGGTAGCCTATTTACTTTGTAATGATATTTTAGATATGATGCAATCATCATAATACACTTCATTGTAGATTGGAGGACTCAATAACCTTAATTCATGGAAGATATCGGCAAGCTTCTTTGACTGAAGTACCAAACTATAACATGAGTGAGGATTTTCAATTAGGCTTAGAAAGTCCATATGAACTTCCAATAACAGATATTATCTATTCTATAAACCATTAAATTATTTTTTATGATTTTAGTCCACACTAAATTAATTATTTTAGAAATAATTATATTATGTGCGTCTAACTAGAAAAACAATTGGAAAAATTCCCATGAAAACTGGGGGCAGCTGCCCACCCAGCCCACCCCTGGAACTAATTAATTTTTACTGAGACACACACATGATTCTAAATTATTTGGTTAATTTCAAGATTTATTTGTTAAAAAAATGGAGTAATTTTCAAAGTACAGTAACAAAAAAAGCATTTATTCAGACCTAATAATATTGACAGTTAGGCAGCTGGGACTCAACATTTCCTCTTTAATAATGTATAGAACAATCCAAGGAAAATTTCACTAAGCATCTAGAACCTAACCAGGGATCTCAAGGTTGTTAGACCGGCAATAACTCACTCGACTACAATCAGTTTTAGATGCTTGTTGAAAACAACTTCCAAGGGTGTAAGAAGGATACCATTCTGAGTTTTGAGTCAAGCCGAATTGATCAAATTGGTAAATGATAGAGATAAATCAACAAATACATTTGTCGAAATGGGAGCCACAAGTCACTTCGTTATAAATTATGAATGTTGATGAATATACTAATTAACAATTTTAAAAACAAATAGTTTCTTTTAGTACAGTTACCTTAATTTATAGCTTTCAATGGTTTCCATTTTGAATAATCTTATCAGCCCCATTACAATCTACTAAGTCTGACGTACTGTATCTTCTTTATCAAATCGATTCGACTCAGAAACGATCTTGTGTGGTGGCGTCACAAGAACAGGTAAAATGTTTCAGAATGTTTTTTCGAGAAACCTCTAATATGATAAAAATGGCTGAGCTGAACTTACACTTTGACATTTTGCTGTTTGGTCGACTCCAATTGGCGCTTCGCTTCCTCAGTTCTCTTGATGAGCATCACCTTTTGAATAAGATTACGAAAATGCATTTCTTTCAGGAGCTCCAGACGCTTTTTAGTACTATCGTGCCTCGAAACGATGCTTAGAACTCCTTTTTCTGGGATGTACCGACAAATACACGCATCTATGCTCTTTTGAAATTCTTTGTGAGCGCCTTCTTTTTGTGCACTAGAAACAAAAAGAGAAGAAAGAATCAAGGTAATTATGAGTTTGATTTATTGTAATCAATGAACAAATTGGTCATCAAATATGAAGTTAATATAGATAATGAAGTAAATAACCAGTGAATTACGTCTACATCAGTTAGATTTTGTAATTTCTTCAGATTACCCAAGGCAATCAGAATCCTCTTACTTCATTATTAATAGTAAAAAATGCAAAAATAAATACTGGGTTCATTGTTTTCGAAAAATGATACAAGGAAAAACAATGAATTTTGTACTTACTATTCACGACACTCTTCTGGAACCACGACTTCAAATTTTAGGAAAGTATTGCTATCAATCGGTGGGTTCAAATTTCGTACTCTCAACCTATCAGTAGAAACTATTTCCGAAAAAGAATTATCCCATCCTAGGTACTCGACGACGTAAAAGCCCCCTTTGGACATCTGAAAATTAAACAGATAATATAAATGCTTCAAATGTCAAATAAATAGCGAGCTTTACAAATTTAAATAGCTATCTAGTGACAGAACAAATAAGATGACAAAGAACATACTACATTTTTAGGACAATTATACATACTGAAAATTTTGACATAAGCAAGAAAAAATTAATATTTGAAAAAATATTCATAAAAAATAGGCGACAAAAAGTCTGCCTTAAAAATAGTACAGCTTAATTTTAGGCTTAATGATTGACTTAATGATTAGGTCCAGATTAAAAGAAAATCTAATGGGAAAGTTATTTTGAAAGAAAAAAAATAGAATAAAAACCACAATACCATGGTGCTGTACCATAAATAGTGTAGGATTGACGAAATCTGTGAGTTTTTATTTGAAATTCTACAATATCAACAGTGACTCAGTCAAATTTTTGGTAAATTTTATATTTCAAAGCAAGTCTGGCACAGTTTTAGATAAAATCATTTAATAATAGACACCTGATAATAATAATGATTAAAAATAATAATAACTGCGCCAGATTTGCTTTGAAATATTATATTATAATTTAATTGGAATGATAATTGCTGGGAAAATCTACTGGTTAAGCATGATAATCCTCAAATATCATTCTTATTGAATATGGTCAACTGACAAAAAATACATGGAGTGTGCCTAATTTAGAAAAAGGAAATATCAAAATTCACTGATCAGAAGATAGTTTACAATGAATGGAATTGACGGGAAAAGAACAGTAAATGTAGAATGAAGATATATTGAAGTGGGGTTTCAAGATGAATGAAATATTTCTACATTATTGATAACAACCTTGCAGAGCAAAATAAACTTCTCTAGAGTAGGCTATAGAAAAATCTCAACAATTTAGAATGATCAGATAGTTATATTAGCTAAAAAATTTAAATTTTTCTGCTGGAATTTGGATAAAAAACAAGATAAGTCGTTATTAAAGGTTACGCATAGGACTTTTTCAATATTACTGATGCAATGATTGACAAAAATTGACATACTATGTAAATGTGTGATGAAAGTATAAGTCATGTATACAGTATATCGTAGGAAATGTAAGTAACTTATGGTTGAATAAGTTATTAGGCTTGAAGTAAAACTGCAATAAAAATGTAATAACAGTCGACATCTCTTTCAATTATTACCTTGACGTTTATTATTACCTTGATGAAAGCACGCCACCATCCGCAATTTTCCGAATCATTTGATTTGGAGAGCACCTCGACCTCTTGATTCTCCACAAACTCGATGGGTTGATTATCAGGTAGTTTCTGTGGAGGGAGTCGCACCAAATCAAACGCGAATTTCGATTCCGGTTGCCACCTAAGCACAACAATACGTCATGAAGAAGTGTTGCTAAGAAAATCCCAACAGCAAAAAATCTATGCTTTTCATACACAATTGAATAAGATCAAATAAAAATTTACCTTTTCTCATCATAATTCCAATAATTAATCAACGTTCATAGTTTTTCTATTATAGATTTCAACTCCCAAAATGTGAAAACTAGAGTTGATACACTACTACATAATTATGATAGAAAGCAATGTTTGAGCTTCCCCAAGATGAAACAAATTAATTCATTTGAAAATTAATAATAATTCATAATTGATTTATTTATGACTTTAGACATCATTATATAGTTACATTCTACCAATGAAAGAATATATAAATTGACTTACTCATTTTCAAACACAACCGACACTTCCGTCTCGAAAACATCAGTGACGTATGCCTGAAAAATATAAAACGCTAATGATTCAAGAGACTATGACCGAAGACTAGATAAGACTTGAGAGAACACAAGTACTTCAGGAAAACATTTACCAACAAGGAAATAATTACAAATTTAGAAATCAATGATAAAGCTATAGAGTAAATAATATTCATCTGTTATAATAACAACGCCCATTCAAGGGTCATTTTTGACAGTACTCTTGAATAAAATCAAATACCTACCATTCAAGTTATTGTCATTGAACTAATAAGCCGGTTGATGGTAAACGCCAAATGATAAAATATTAGGGTATATTTATTAGAATGAATCTCTCAATTTAGGGCTTAGTTAGTGCAGCTTCTCCATTTCATTCTCATCTACTAACCAGACCAACTCATATTTCCATTTTACACAGTATGGTACTGTAAGTGAGTTACATTAGAGGCCGCTTCCAATTTCAATGTAAAAAATTAGCCTACTAAAATTTGAAATAATTCAGAATAAACCATAATCAACATTTAAAAAGTAATAGGACACTTCTAGCTCAACTTATTGAGTAACCAAAATAGGGATTCAAAGAAAACTGTAGAGTTTTATAAAAAAATGAATACTGTATGGTGAAGGAATACTGTAAAGAATTAAATTTTAATATGGAGGTCTACTGTTTCATGAATTCAATACTCTTGGCTCTTGAGGAATTTAGAGCAAATCCAAACTCTTCATTTTCTTCAACTATTTATAAACAGGAGGTATATAAACTACCTCAAGGCCAAGTAAAGTAAAATCTGGCCAAGCAAAGAAGAGCCTCTGGCAAGATGGGAAAATCACTACAGCAAGGTCAATATTGGTTCAAAAATTATTGATTTGGTCTCAATTGCAGGAACCATTCTGATCTACAATTTGAGAACATATCAATTTAATAAGACCACATTTTTAATTCTTGAACCAATATTGATAAAGCTGGAGTCATTTTCCCATCTTGCCAGAGGCTCTTCTTTGCTTGGCCGGAATATACGAACTACCACTTCCCTATGAACAATTAAAAAAAATTAATCATGATAACGATACACAGGAGATTGAGCTAATACAAATAACGTATGATTAGCCTATTGACTTTTTGACAATTGGTCTGATTTTTATTGTAAATGCAATAAGGTAAGGTCAATTTACTGAACTTCAAACCAATGAAAATGATCCACTGAAATTTGAGGCTTAAAACCAACCGAGTTATTGCACTTTAGGCTACATAGCCTACAGATATTTCTTATAAAACTGCAATAAAGAGATCACATGATATTTATGGGGTGGGTATATTGTATGATTGACAGTTGCAGTCAACTAAATAATATTAAGATTAACCTCAAAATCATAAATTATTCAATCCACAATTTTATAATTTTATTAATTCGATCAGTTCCGTACCAGTAAAAATGAATTGATTTTCTTGTTCCTTCAAATTTTTTCAAAATAAAGTTGAAGCCGAGAGCCTAGGTGAACGATGTTCCCGTACCCAGTAAAATTTTAAAGTTCTATTACCTCTATAATTGTATGGTATGAATGCTTTGAATTGACAAAATTATCAGACGAAATCGAATTTGATAATTAATAAATATCTTGACATTCCAATTCTTTTTTCCGTCATTTTTCATGAAGTACAAAAATAACAATACAGAGCCTAAGGGAGACGAAAGTGATACGGTATAAGAAAGTGAGATGTTAAAATTGAATATTTGGAAAGATTATTGTAAATCATTAATAAACTATTATTCTTGGATTGATCAACTCGTTGCATAAAATTATTATTAAGGAATAGAAAAGAATGCACATGGAAAATAACGCCCTGTCAAACGACATGGCGTCCTAACCATGCAACCAACGAGTTTTCTTTGCCTGAAATATAACTTATTTTAGCTGTACATGAACAAAATATGACTAAAAAGCGAAGCATGGTACTTTAATGGATTAAAAAATCATTGTAGATATGAAATTGAAATCATACTTATGTAAATACGAACCTTATAATAGGCACCAATATCGCCGCAAACCTCAACTTCCAAGTCATCCATCTTGGATTTTGGGACTATGATCAACGAGATGGAGAGTGCAGTGCAGTCTAGTCTAGATGGAAATGTCCAATCGCAGAGGAAACTCTATCCGTCTGCACATACGATTGGTTGAAATTCTTGAGTCATGACGGTCGGTTCGTGAGTTGCTGCAATCTTGGATCCCTTTTGGGAATCATTATTTTAAAAATTTCTTGATTATTCTCTTATTTATTTGAATTGTTTTACCAAATACCGTACTAAAAATGTCAGGTAGTAGTGATTCGGAAGAATTCTACGATGCTGAAGATAACACTCCTTTTAAAACGCTGAGGTAATTATGCAGACCTGTCGCTTGTAATGAGTCTAACCCCAAAATTTTCAAGGATCATTAATTTATTGTGAAAAATATTTAACGTCATTCTTATGTATATACTATATTATTTATTCTACAATCTATTTATTTTCAATTTACTGGAAGCAGTTCGATATTGGCATTCAAATTGCTTGTCAATATTCTGGTATTTAGTTTCCGTACCTATTAAGCTTATGAACCGTATCTTATCTATTCCTTCAGCCCAAGTTTTGATTAGTCTTATCACAAATAACTCAGGATAGCTAACAAGAATAAAACTATAAAGTTTTAGGCTGGTACAAGAAGTGTTTTAGTTCTTCATTAAATTATTCATTTAGAAATATTCAAGATTAGCCAGAACCACTGTCAAATGACAGTGTTTTAAGTAATTTTCAATTAGAGCCTTTAATGTTTGATTCCAAAGAGACATGAAAACTAAAAATATAATTCGATTTTTTTATATAAATCTGTAAATAAATGGTATAAATAAATATTATAAGCATACTTTTTGGAATAAAAATGAAAATCTTGACAAATATCTTATTCTTGAGACCCCTGTAGCCATTCATTTTAGAATTAGGCTAATCATGTAAGGTTAGGATGTTGACCTAGTCCAGTTCACTTAAGCGTTCAGTATAATTGTTTCTTGTACTCCACAAATCCTTGGAAGAACTAAAGTAGTTTCTTAACTCATATCCGCACAATGGGCCTAATGCATAACTAAAATGCAGTAAAAAATAATTATTTGAATAATGTAGCCTATGATTTTAGATCATGCTATGAATAAATGCCTAGAGGAATGGGAATCGGCCACGATTGTGCCTAACAGGCGGTAGCTAATTTTTTTCTGAGTGTGATGCCCAAAGCATGTGCGTGGGTTATGAAGAGAGATGACAACTCGACCGACGGATTTACGTCTCCTCCGAAAGACGGGAATCAATCATCAATGTCTTTCCTCCGAACGACATTACAATTGGAATTGTAATGCCTAAACCAAAGGTCTTACGATTCATAATCTGTTGATTTGCTGCTTGCACACTGGTTCAAAAAATTGAATTAATTGATCTATTGAGGTGAATATATCACTGGTGGCTCGTACCCACGAAACAGGTTAAGTAATGTATAGTAAAAGATACGGACACTTCACCTGTTTCGTGGGTACGAGCCGCCAGTGGAGTATATATGTACCTATTTCTAATAGCAATAAATATCAGTTTCAGGCGATCATTGTTTTAATCATGTAATATTTTCAGGCGAATGAAGACCAGTCACTCATCTTCAAAAACTGTTCATGAAGTCCTAAGTACCACTTCTGTGGAGAATAAAAATGAAAATATAGCAGTCACGGAAACTATTGAGAGCCAAAAATTAAAGTCAACAGTTATTACTTCTACTAGTTTATCATCCAACAGCGGCGAGAATCAGGTAAGTCTTTTCAACACTTGAAAAAAGTTTAGGTATGTCATGGTCCATAAGTATGGGGGGGGGGATTAATAATTTATTATTACAATAGCGACTTAATAAGTATCTGAAGCCAAGGTGATGATGGGTAGGTGAAGTTTACATGTTGAATTGGTGTGAATTACCTGATTTACTTCCTCCTTCACCAATGCCAGCATAGCTGGATAGGATGGGTCATGAGCTTAAAAATTATGTAAGTTACAAACAAAAACTATTCTGATCAAGATGGCAGCATGGCTGGACAAGCCCAGGGTGGTCATCTTCAAAAAATTCCTCAACTGAATAGAATGGGTGGTCAGCAAGCCAGGTCTTGAGTAGAGACTGAAAAGCGTGCAGGGTCAGTCCTTTCACTACATCTGAGAGCTTTTTGTAGACTCGCAGGGTCAAGGAAGGGAATGCATCTTGCGTCCTTGGAAGCTGGCAGAAAAGCACATCCAATAGACGCCTGTGTCTTTTTTATGATTGCATTGAACTTTCCAAGGTTTTCATTCACATATACACAGCACACAGCTACAATATTAGTGACACACATACAGGTAGGATACACACATAGTGACTATACACACTCATTACTTCAGTGGACATGAAGGGAGGCCTGCAATGATCCAAGTATCCACTGAGAGTCACTACTCAAATTTCTCTCTTCTGCAACAGATCATAGCTAAGAATGCTGTGTTAAAGAGCATGATATGCAGTCAAAAGGTATGGTCTGCTCACCAACCGTGTAATGTTTCTGCAGCAGGTAGGTGACTGTGGCCAGTCTCTTACAGAGGCTCTCAATGTGATGCTCTCAGGAGAACTTTGAATTAAAGGAGAATCCAAGTAGGGACTCGCTCTACTTGCCAATGTCAGGGCTTTGACTCATTGAACGAATTATTCTCTGACTCTTGTCCATATTCAGAAGCAATCTGTTTGCCTCAGCCACCCTTCAGCTGCCTCGAATAGAATGTGAATGGGTAATGAGATAGATGATGATGATGATGAGAGATTACTACTTTCTAGGTGGTCGGAACCGACGGCTTATCGTCTCCTCCGAAAGACGGTGTGGCCGTATTTTATGTGATTGTGCTGTGGTCAAAGAATTTTGCCCCGGTCGAGGTTCGAACCGGGGTCCATTTGGTTATCAGACCAGCGCGTTATTACTTCCTCCAACGAGCCACCCAATGTTCAATTTTTCATTACAGTAGTTTATTTAGCGCTTTGTGTATTTCAAACAACTGATTCACTGAGCGACCTGCTATGATTTAATACTGTCAGGTCTGGACATTTCTATATGATACGGTACATTTAATAAATGCTCATAGAGAATCTGATGTGTCTGTTTTATTGTTGAGTTATTTGGTATTTTAAAATTTTATAACTTCGGTACATTCTCCAGGTGATGGAAAAAAATCAGCATGGTAGGAGAAGGTTCATGGAAATTCGCCAAAGAATTCAGACTGATGACGAGGAAGGAGGTGGGGGTGCGGCAGGGGGCAGCAATTCATCGCCGCCCAACAGTCAGAACTCATCTATGGACGAAATCATTTCTGGCCCAGATCCTGGCAAGAGCAGCCATCCTTTTCGCATCATTGAACATGATGCTGTCAGCTTACAGAGTATGACCTCTCTGGGAAGAGTTGGTCGGATTCTCAGCGGAGTACAAGATGCTGGTATGTTGTCATTTTTTGTATTCATTTTGTCATTTCTGGTGTCAATATATGCCACAAAATAGTAGCCTCTGTAAAGGCTATTTATTTTTATTACAGTTTGTGTTATTGTTTGGACAGTCTTAATATTAAAAAATTAGTTAAAATTGAATGAAGAGAAATGTATGGAAATTTCTCTTAAGAGTAGGTGGTAGTGGACGGCCAACTGCCGAACGGCAAAATCATGCCCCATAAGAACAATGTAAATTTTATCAATCTCTTGGAGCAGATAGCGCCGTTATTTATGAACAGAATTCCACGTTCTTTACGTCATTGGAAAGAGAATTGAATTTTCAAGTGCGTGACTAGTTACTTTTTCGATTTCAAGTTTATTTTAATAATTACTGTGTAATTAATTAACTACGAAAATATTGAACTACAATAATTATTGAAATAAACTAAAAATCGTAAAAGTAGAAAGTCACTCCCTTGGAGAATCTAATTCTCTTTCCAATGACGTAAAAAACGTGAAATTCTGTTCATAAATAACGGCGCTATCTGCTCCAAGAGATTGTTAAAAATTACATTTCCCCCCCTCTAATGAAATGTGTAAAGTCAAAGTTGAAATTTGATTTGAATAAGCTTCAATCAACAGTTGGGAGAGATCTGATACATAAATTTTCAGCATTCTGTGACTATAAAAAGCCTATGTTTGCCTAATTTATCCATAGATTCATTGGTCAGTAAGTCGATAACGTCATGTAGTTTTTGTCATTTTTGTCACTCAAGTAGTTTGTGACTCGCCTCAGAGATGATACAAAATATATTACTTCTAAAGTTTGCGAGAAAATATTATCAACATGAACTTAGGGGAACTGATTTCCCCTTCCACAGTACGTAGCATCAAAAAAGTAATGGAATGACGAGTGAAGAAAAGTGAGTAAGAAGTGCACTACCTAGTACGCACGGATAGTAGGAGAGATTAATAAAGGACAGCATCTGGCCTCTCTTTCAGACAGTGTCGTTAGTAATTTCTCGCAGACTTATATATTTAAATTTCAAATTTATTGAAAACGTACTCTAATATTTATATACTAAGGAGTCAGTAAGAATTATATTTCAGCTTGTGGTTTATCATTATTCTCCATCTTCGATGCACTTTTTGTGTGTTGATTAGGCGGAGGTGGTGGAATAAATTTTCAACAGCGCGATTCGACAGTGAGCGGCTCAACTGTGAGTTCACTGAGTGGCTCAACGAGCACCCTCAAGAGTCAGTCGGAGTTCAAGGAGGAGGACGATGTGCTCGAGGAGAGGGAGAGAGACTGTGAGGAGGAGAAAAGGCCAATGGCAGCCGTGCCCGAACCGGACGTTATTGCCAGCACAAAATCGAGCAGTAGCGCAGTTGCAGCTGTGGCCGCCACTTCCAGCCCCACTTCCACCGCTGACCCTAGCACTGCTGTGCCCCCCATTGTACCCGTTGCCCCCCCTCGCAAGAAGAAAAAGAGCAAGCCGCAGCCAGCCCCTGTTCCCATTCTGCCGCTCGACACACAAAACACTGCTTTCATTCCAAAGGTATTTGACGGCATTTACAAAGGTATTTAAAAACTAAATAATCTAATAACAAAATTAAATTTCAAACTTTATAAAGACTTGTCAAGCAAAGAAGACATTCCTTAAGAATGGCCGATTTAAGCAAGAGTGTAACCACACATGTAGGCTACAGATCTGAAAATTTTAGTGTAAAATCACTTCAGCCAACATACCGCTGGTGAGATGTGATGAGACACAAATGGTAAGGGTAAACGCGCACTGGTGCGACCCAGACCAGACCAGAGCACTGGTCTGAAGCAGTCAGACCAGACCCAGACCATGATAGAAATCATATGATTTGAATCATTACGTATGCCTTTAATAGTACGGGGGCAATTGTTACAAAAAAGGCTTCCCGTGAGCCTATGGCGGCCGAAAAAAGCAGTGTTTCACTATATTCGTTGTAAATTGAGAAATTTTCGACTTATTTAACTTTTTTTCAACCAAAATGTTCCATTCAATCTAGGCTACAACCTCCATCCGTTCATAACTCTCTTAATCGCATTGTTGATCAGTTATGTGAATTAAAAAAAAAAAACAGAAAAATGATTTTTCTCAATAAAAAAGTTCTCTCTCATTTTTCATATCTTATTTGTCAAGATGCGAAAATTTGAAACCTTACTATGTTGTAGAACTATTCTTTAGCTACAAAATGGTATATTTGTAACTGTAAGTTGATTATTGGTGGCGCAATTGTCATTGAATAAAAGATCCAGCACACAGCGCGCCAACACACTCACTGCATGAGCTATATTGGAATCAAACTGTGTTGGCATGGTGTGTGCAGGATATTCCATTCACCGATGATTGCGCCACCAATAATCAACTTACAGTTACAAAAAATATACCATTTTGTAGCTAAAGAATAGTTCTACAACATGGTAAGGTTTCAGATTTTCGCATAAATAAGATATGAAAAATGAGAGAAAACTTTTTTATTGAGAAAAATCATTTTTCTGCTTTTTTTAATTCACATAACTGATCAACAATGCGATTATGAGAGTTATGAACGGATGGAGGTTGTAGCCTAGATTGAATGGAACATTTTGGTTGAAAAAAAAGTTAAATAAGTCGAAAATTTCTCAATTTACAACGAATATAGTGAAACACTGCTTTTTTCGGCCGCCATCTTAGTTTTTTTGTAGTAGAAATGATATTCAAGGATCTTTTTATCGATGGTCCAATTGAGACAGTTATTATGAAGAGATTGACACCAGTTTCATGCTTTTATCACAAAGGAATCCCGAAAAAATTATTTTTTTCCTCTTTGATGCAGTAAAAAGTTAATATTTTGGCATAATGAATGAAATTTCTCTTGCGCGAGCGCTTCTTTTGCTGAAGCTCTATACATCATTAGCGTACCTAAAAGCTTTGTAAATACATCATTAGAAAGCTGAAATATTTCTCTATTCAATGCATTATTCACATTTGATTTTTATAGTTGGACAATGAATTTATTAGAGCTAATTAGAATTTATTAGCAAGATCTTGCTAACATGTTAACATGTATAACATTTTAATTATTGAATAAACCAATTAATGCGTTAAAGTCACTTCACATGATAAGTGGGATAAATTATTATAGATTTTATTATCAAGCATTTTTTTCATTGTAAATGATTTTTTATGAGGCATTGAGGTATGATTAGACCTTCTGGCTAATTAAATTGATTCAGTGATTGATAGATAGGAAGGTAGAATGCTTACTTGTACAATCTCAGATATAAAACTTCCCACTGACTTGTCTAAATTCAAACAATTTTTGTTCAATTTGGAATATCCTATTTCTCTGAATTCAAAAGTTTTCTAATGCGGTATTTTTCCTGGACTGTAAATTCTTGATTGAAGTGCTGCGAAAATATGTAACCTATTTTCGAACTTATTAATAAAAATTTGGTATAAAGACATTTTGGACAATAGTCTGTGTTTTTAACCAATAAGTTAACTAGTTTTTGTAGAATGAATAAATAAATGTCTGTTTCGAAATGAGATTTTTTTCTTTTCACCTTATTCTGTGATTACCAGCTAAATTAATAATTGTGTTTTACAGTCAACTGATAACAACATGCCAGCCAGAACGATGACATGCAGGAGCTGTTCACTTCCCAGCCCAGCTAGCACTATTGAATCACTCACCAGAGAATTCGAACATTCATTGGACATACATTCTGCAACTAAAGGACAATATGTTGTAAAACCTCAGGTAGTTCTATCATGTATATATTTTACTGAATTAATCCAATACTTTATCCGTGTTTTCATCCATTTATTTCTGGTATGGAATAGGTTAACTTGAATAAGTAAATTAGAAAAAAAGAAAAATATCAATCCTATGAATGAGTTGAGTCAATTAAAAAAATTAATAGGGTTGATTAAAATTCTTTGTATATAAGCTGATTAATGTATTTTTCAAATAGATAGTCTTGGTTTATTTTTATTGAAATTAGAGTGAATTGATCATTTGAAAACTGAGGTTGATTGAAATAGTTATTTGTGTATCAGTGCACAAAGTGTGATATGGCTGCATCGAGAGAAACACTTACGCACGAGCCGCAGACGAGTGCGGAATAGTTTCTCGAGTGCAGCAAGAAACTTTGTGCCCGTATTACACATTAAATTTTTCCTACAGCTACCGTATTGAATGTGAAAGGTAGAAATTGAAACAAAAATTGTCATATCTCAGTTATTTATCATCGAATCCTGACAAATCAGGCACCATTTTATTCAGAATTCCAAGCTCTAAATTTTTGTAACGTTACAGAAGTTTATAAAACCATAACTTTCAACATTAAATTCAAAATTAATATTTAAATTTTAAATTCTAAATTTTGAATTTTAAATTTTAAATCTTAAAATTTAAATTATAAAATTTAATTAAAAATTGAAAAAATTTTATTTTAATTTTTTTATTTTTAAATTTTTTTCATATCAAAGAATCTCAAAAGGTCGTTTATCACTTTTATTTCTATGTAAAATAATATTGGAAGTTGTTCTAAGTTGAAAACAATCAGCAAAAAAAAAAAAATGTTCTGCTCAGGATTCGAACCTCCCCTGATCGGTAAGCAGTGAAATACTAGTCCACGTTGCTAACCACTCGGCCATCGCGGTTCGTTAGGGGTTATTTTAGGTTAGCTTTTGCCAGTGATGCCAACATGATTTCAAGAGCATAATAGACTTTACTAGCCTGAAATGATTCACAAAACTGATGTTAAGTTGCAAGTCTGGAGTGCAGAAAAAATTTTTTCGCCACACTGGCATGAAATGATCTGTTTTACATGCATCGGAGGCCGAAAACGCTCGTTTTCAGGCGAGGTCGCCAGCAACTCGCCGGGAAAATGCCTTTTTCGGCCCTAGGGCGGTAAAATAACCTTGAATGTAAGCTGACTGAAGGTCGTTGTCGATTTAAGGGTTGGTCGATCAAGAGGTAGCATCCCGGTTTGATTGCATCAAATGTCAGCTGTTCTGCGAGTCGATGTTGACTTATTGGTATTTCGATGTAAAGGTAGTCTCTCATCTGTTATTTTGATTGGTGAGATCCCTTTTCAAGAGAACTGAACGTTGAAAGTTTTCACATCAATCAGTAGTTGTATAATAAAGGAAAACTGCTTTAATAACTAATACTTCAACTTTGATAAGATTAAAAATGTTAGTATTGATTAACTGTTGGATAATTATGAACGTGAAATCCATGTTTGAACAATATTATTGTTGTCAGACTCTATGTTACTTTGTCTAGCAGGTTAGCCAGCGCCATCTAGCGGGTGATAATGCAACTAGACTAAGCTTCTCTGTTAGCAAATATCTGTCGTAAATCAACAACTTTGAATTGATATTGTACAATTTAGGATGATCGTACAAAAATTATCTTGGGCTTAAACGTTTCTGGACTACACTGATACATTCTAAACTCAAATACACTGATAGTTATAAAGTAATATTCAGTCAGTAAATCAATAAACTATTGACGCGAAGTTTCAGTAGCAAGCAGATGGCACCTACTCCAAATTCAGCATAGGCGAAGATAGCATAATAAGGTTACTGGTCTAGCTGTTCTTGGAACTGATTAACTAATTTTTTATTTTGTTTTCTTCGCATTGATGTTGTGTGCCGAAAAATAAAGTTCGACACCACGGGTCGAAAATGTAATATTCCGTCTCTCAATCTTTTCTAGTCCTCGGCCTACGGCCTCGGACTTGAAAACCGATTTCGAGCCGGTAAACGCACATTTTCGACCCTAGGTACAAAATATACTATTCCCGCACTAGAGCGGAAAAGTAGATTTGGGTATTGTAATCAATGCAGGAACAGCAACTTTCTAACGTAGCTGTAGGAAAAACTCTATTCCTTGTCACTGAGCTTGGTCCAAGATATTTATCTCTATTTCAAGAAAAGGGTCAATCAATTAGAACTTGAATTAATTTAAACATCAGGGAGTTAATTCATAAAGAATTAAAAGCCAAAATAACTAATAAAGCGCAGAATTTGAATAGTTTCTTGTAAAACGTACATTTTACAAGCTTCAAGTCATTTACCTATCGTTTGCAACATCTGAATTTTCTCAAAATTTATAAATTGTTAATTTGTAAGCGTTGCATTGGTGAATCCTACAAGCCCGGTTTCCTGTATTTCTTCAGAAAAACAAGCTTGTAAATTTTTATGAAACAAGGCCCTTTTAGGGTTGCAATTAATCACATGCTGATCCCATTTCCAGGACGAAGATCAGTCAAAAGCCGAAGGTCCATCGCAAAGCGAGATAGAGAGAGTGGAACAGTTGAAACGGCAAATTCAACAGCATCGAGAGAACTTGAACATAGGCTCTTCAGAGCGCGGTCAGCACCATTTCGAGACGAGTCACGTGCTGAGTGCCAGCTCGAATGGCATTGTCGGCAAGTCGTCGTTGAAGCCGTTTGGCTTCAGTCCAAGGAACTCGAGGGAGAGACGGCGCTCGGCCGGAGACGAGCACGGCCTCATGGCTCAGCAGCTCAACATGTTCGTGCGCACCAGAACCGATTCTGGCAAACAGCTGTCTGATATGGTGGGTCCACTTATCACTCTTGTTCAATTCAATAAACAAGTAATCTATACAACGTTTCTATCGATTGAAATTTGTTCTTTCTGTGATGATAAAGATTTTGGATGAAACTGTCACTACAGAGGCTGTATAATCACATTGTGGCCATTGAGGGGCACTTTCCCTAAATTACGATCAACATGAGCTAGTTTAAAATTAAGCTTCAGCTCAAGCCTACTGTACACAACGCTTGAAATATGAAGAGCTTCCGCCTAACTTGGTCAGTGGCGAAAGTCAATCAGCTGCTATAGCTGTCGCCAAAAAGTTCGGCGGTTACCTAGCTGATGTAACCTACCAACAGCTTATGTAAAACATCTAGCTAAATGACAACTCTTTTTGACAACATGAGCTTTTGTATTTCACAAGGGGCAGTCGAAACCGCCCAACATTTTAGCGTCAGCTATATGTAAGCTATTAATCTGGTTGAGTGTGACACTTTTTTATGGCTCGGTCTATCCGCCATACTTTTGCCCCAAGGTTAGTAGATTGCCTCTGAATACCTTGTTTTTGCCAACTCCTATTAGATTCACATTATTTATTTATTATTTATTGTTACAATTGCGACTTGATTGCAAGTGTTTTAAGCAACAGTGATAATCAGTGAATGATGATGCTTACATGGGTGAAACATTGAAATTATGTGCAAATCATTAGTTATTTTGACATATTCACTTCTTTCCTTAACAATTCGCCTTAGTCGAATTCATAATTTTAGGGCTCTCAAAGAAAATATAAGTGAATAATTTCAAACTTTCCATTAATCCTACATAATTCAAATACCGTAGGTGTACAAGATGGAAAAAGAATGATGAAAACCATGATCTTGCCCTACTTATGGAGCACGTGCCACCAGTGGCCACACTGTGTTTAAACAATCACTGTAGCTTAAACTAAGCTACAAGCTTAGCTTGGCTTACTCTAGACCTTCATAATTCCACAAAACTCAGAGACAGTTAACAAAATCTTGTCTCAGTCGATTATCCTATTAAAGTTGGACTATGTCCGCCGCTTTTTATTGATTTAATTTTTTTGGACATCAAGGACTTTGGATTGATGAAGGTCTAGAATTAAAACCATAAGCTTAGCGACAGCTTGACAAAATTACTGTATGAACAAAAATCCTATCATAGATGAAAATTTAGAGCTTACATTAATTTCTCAGTTCAAGCTTAGCTTGGTTAATCACATAAGCTCAGCTGTAGCTTACCTCCGTTGTAAACACCACGATATTGGACGTCCTATGTTTTGCTGTCCTGTCCCTATAAATGAAAAACACATGATGTGTACGAATGCACAGCATGTAAGTTCTGCTCAATCTATTAGAATTTATTCGGACGGCAAAAACGGACGAACAAAAAATCGTGGTGTGTGCAACGGAGGTTACATAGTTCACAACAAAATGACATTTTAATTTTTAGTATTTTTAATCATTGTTCAAGTTGATTCGTGATACAACTCTTCTTTCCTCTGATTAATCATTATTTTTAGTTTGACGATATTTATGAACAAGAATATTATCTTCGATAAAACTACATAGCTTACACTTTACTAGTTCTAGCTAAGTTTGGCTTACCTCATAAGCTCAGCTATAGCGTACAAAGTCTGCAACACGAAATAAATTTTTATTGTTTCTAGGCGATAAATTCATTTATCAAGACATGCCATTAGAATTATATATATTATGTAAAATTTCCGATATTGAGAGGTTGATGTCACAGAGGATAAATAAAGGATTTCCATTGTTATAATATGATGATTTCAATTGATGAAGCTACCTCTTATAACTCATTTCTCAAGCAATTATAGCTGATGCAAGAAAATTAAGCGGTTTTGTCTGTCTCTTGTATGTGATGCACAACAGCTTATGTAAAACCTCTATTGTCTCTTGTCTCATTTGATTTAAAAATAATTATCTTGGCATATCTAACAACCCTAATTGACAACTTGAGCTGTTGAAGCAGGAAGGAGCAGAAACCACCCAACTTTTGACGTCAGGTGAACTAAGTGAATTCTCATGCCATGACAGGAGTTTCTTGTATTAACTGAATTTCTCAGAAAAAATATTATTTTCTCGAAAAATTACTCACTAAGAAAATCTTTCTTCTAGTTTGTCTTAATATATTTAATAAAAAGCAGAAGGTGATAGGCCTACTCATTCATGTTTTAAAACTGTGGATTCATGATCCATTTTCCTTATTTACGTGTATTATTGAGTTACTCCTGGAATTCGAAGGTATTTAATGATTTCCAGAAATATTTATCATTCAAACTTTGATATATATTTGGATAATGTTACTTATAGTTCCCATCAACAATATTCTTATTGATTTACAGTTTGTATCCCAGTATTAATTTCAAACCAAAAGTTCTATGACTTCTCATTTCAGCGTTTTGAATTACATGCTAACAATTTTTGTAGAGGCTGAAATATGTAAGTCAGCTGAATACATGATGTCTTATAAAAACTTGTCACGCTAGTTATAAAATTAGATTACTGTAATAATCAAAATAACGGACTTTGATAATGTATTGTAGTGGTAGATTCAGACAAGCTACTTCTGCAATCTCAATAATTGTTTTTCCTTCTTCTTACATCTGTATAAATTATTATTCGTTGACTATTTAATATACTTTCATTGTTTTTCCTCCTGTTCAAATTTTTTTAAATATTATAGTGCATGTCTGTTGTAAATAGTTTGTCTTTTTATTCACATACGCTTGTTTAAAATACTATAAATTCTTGATAAACAACAATATTATAGTCCCGGAAACATGCTTTCTAGAGCCTAGAGGCATGAATAACTAAATTTTATAGAATCAATTACAAGCAAGCTTCTTGGACACGCGACCTGTAACACCTTGAAGTTTCCGGTACTGAGTAGTTGATAGAATCATAGAATCTGATGAAACACAGAACTGTTTTCGAGCGCACTTGCTTTATAGTTTAGATAGCACAACAAGTACACTAAAGTTGATAGACATATACATAGAGCATAGATTCTATCTTATTTCTTCTATACCACATTCTAGCATAAATATACACACTGTCAGTTATATTCTATTTATTACTGTGTTGAGTGTTTTTATGGTTTAAAATGTTTCAATTTCAGTACCTCAGTGCTAGAGTAACAAAGTTGAGTCCATTTTTCTCAAAATGGGTTTATTAGAAAAAAATTGTTAGTTTTAATTCAAGAGTGGCATAACAGACTGAGCTGTCTGAATCCCTCAAGAATTCAAGCTGTCATTGACGAAAAACAGGACTGTCATAATTTTTTTTATTATTCACAATCGACAATTAATTCCTGTGTATTCATAGTTCATACAATGTTGCACGGTGTACAATCACTTAAACTCCAGTAATAATTAGTTATTATATTCTAACTGAATCGTGCCTTGCAGAGTATCCCCCTCGCCAGGGTTTTTGAGATAGTATGATCTTAATATTATGTTGATTACATCACGAAAAGATTTATTGCGTTTCCATTTCTATACACGTTTACAAATACTTGTTCTTAATATTCCTAAAATCAAGTTAATCACGTCTTATTGATTTCAGTCTTAAATTTCTATCTTTTTATCTTCAGTCTACTACATTAACAATTTCATTCATCGATTAATTATTGAGGATAATCTATGATTCATTGATAATGATATAAAAATTACTCAACTAAATATCATACTAATGCATGAAATTCTATAATGTTATCCTCAGATACATCTTCAATTCTTCATGTTCCTCAAGTCAGTTCCAAAACATATGAATGTTCGTGAGTAGCTGTAGACCTATAATATTGACTAAGTTTTTGGATTAAGAACATTAAAACTTTCTATTCAATAACTC